>QEPC01001504.1:495358-573695 GCA_003113815.1 Sphenodon punctatus
AAGCACAAACAATATCAACCCAAAGCGAGCAAGAAACATTAAAGGGTCACAGCAATAAAGATTAGAACATGTGTACATTTCTTTAAAAAAGAATAATTTAATGGAAAATGTAAAGTGCAGCTGTAGCAAAATTACTTTAGCTGCTTTAGCACTAAATTAACTGTTAAATAAAGCACAGTTTAGAAGAATTAGAAGAAAAGTTCAAGCACTTACACAAAAATCTTCTTAGGTTATCCAAAATCGATGGTAGGGAAGGGATAGGACTCTCTCTCCTTGGGTCGCAATGCAGTGCTTTGTCGCGGAGCGCAGAAAATCAGAGTGTGTTAAGAAACACAGACACTGGCGGCGCAGCTCCAACAGTCAGTCACTCACTCCCACTGCAATTGGGGATCAAGAGGGAGAAACAAGCTACAAACACACCAATTTATACTTAATGGTGAAGGCAGGACATGTCTCTCTGGGAAAGCCCTAGCCAATGAAATTGGGCATGTGGGTGTCGTCAACAGGGTCCGAGGGTTGATCATGCCGCCGGATCTCGCGATACCTTGTATTTCGGGTGGCGGAAACATGATACAATGATCAGATAACCACAAAGATTCCGCGGACCATGGAAAGGGGAGTTGGCGCCGCTTATTATTGGAATCTGCAAAAGTTTAGCTTCCGTTCACCAGTTCCGATGCCGCGGCACCATTAGCAACAAACCACAGCCGCAGTCCTCGGAAAGTTGCCTCTGCCGAACTGTGCCACAATGTGCGGAATAGGGGTTTCCGTCGGTAACAGCTGCCGCGGCGGCATGCCACTACAGCCCTACTAAGGGGCCGATTGAGTTAGAAGGATATAGGTCGCTGGTACTTCCTGATAGTACTGTGTACACCAGAGGCCGCCCCTGGGGAGGATTGAGATGTCTGTTTATTCAATCATTGCCTTTGACAATTCTTAAGGAGGTGTATGTTCCCCCCCATATTTTGGGATTTGTGGCTAAGCTAGGAGCGTTATTAATCATTGTGTTAACGGTTTATATCCCTCCCCGTAACGCAGACTCTTTTAGTGGAGATATGTGGACAGGATTGGAAATCCTCCTTGAGGATCTGGGCATTGAATTCCCCGGAGGGATGATTCTTCTGGCAGAGGATTTCAATGCCAGACTGGGACAGAATGATCAGGCTATGGAGCCCTATTGTGATATGGGTCCTGAACCTTTGTCCTCCTCATTTAGCTCTAGAAAATCTAAGGACATCCATATTAATCCTTCTGGGATTAGGCTGGCCACGTTGGTGGGCAGTCACAATCTTGTTCTCCTTAATGGGTCGGGATTTGGAGACACTGAGGGCGAGTATACATTCCTTGGACCCAATGGGTCCAGTGTGGTGGACCACCTTTTGCTCTCGCCCTCTTTGCTTCACCTGGTTACAGATTTTATTATAGGGACTTTTTATTGGAGGACCATCTTTCCCTCACCCTTGCACTTATGTCAGCTGGTCCAGTCGCAGCAGCTTCCCGGAACTTGGATAGTGAGGGAGTCCCTCTTGGATGCTATAGATCATCTCAGTGGAATCAGGAGCTGAGTGCTTATCTAATGAACCTGATTTCACACCCAGGAATGGTCCATTCAAGAGCCCAGCTGCTGGAGCTGGAGGGAAGTGAGATATTAATGGACTCCTTCCAACAGCTGAGTTCTGAACTTTCACACCAAATTCAGGGCATTGTTAGACATCAGAGATCCCCCGGTGTTTACTCCGGGAAGATTTGGTTCGATAAAGAGTGTAAAGCACTTCGTGCCCGATTAAAAAAGCTTTATGCGGACTACAGGAAGGGTTCCTCGAATAGGCTGCCTCCTGAATATGCGAGTGTGAAATCAGAATATAAAAACTTGGTGAAGCTTAAGAAGAGGGATTACTTGGAGGCCAGATGGTCTGGGATAGTGCGGGCAGCAGAGCTAAAGGATACTAGGAAATTCTGGCAATTAGTTAAGGGTTCCCTTAGCAGAGAGGTGAGGGGCTCAACTCTTCCAGTTCCACCTGGTTCATGGCTGGATCATTTTGAGAAGCTGTTTGGTGGCAATGATTCTCAGCCCCAGGAAAATCAGCTTTCAGGGCTGGATGAGCTCCCTGACTGGCCTCCAGTGTCGGAGATAGTGGTGGAAGAATTGGTCGACTCCTTTAAAAGCCATAAAGCCTCGGGTTTAGATTCCATTCACATTGATTTCATTAAATCCTGTAGGGACTGTTGGGTGCTCCTCCTTGCAGCCTTGTTCACTGCCATAAATAAATCAGGCAGAATCCCTACGGATTGGTCTAAGGCACTGGTCATTCCAATATTTAAGAAAGGACTCAGATCTAGCCCTGCAAATTACAGACCTATAAGCTTGCTACCAGTGGTGGGAAAGATTTATGCAAAACTTCTCCTGGGTAGACTCCTGGGGCGGATAAGTGAGAACAGTATTCTAGCTAGGGAGCAGACCAGAAGGGTTCCAGAAGGGTCAGTCGACTATAGATCAATGTTATGTCTTGTTCCATCTAATGACTAAATACAGAGCCTTAAACGGATCCTTTTATGTGGCCTTCCTGGATCTGAAGGCCGCATTCGATTCAGTCGACAGAGACATCTTGTGGAGTATACTATGGCATTCTTCCATAGATAAAAGGCTGGCCAGTCTCATCTGCTCCCTCCATTCCGACTCCTCTTTGTTAGTGAGGATTGACTCGGATGGGCATATCACTCCGCCTATAAATGTATCAAAGGGGGTTAGACAGGGTTGTGTCCTTGCTCCCATCCTATTCAACCTATATATTAATGAAGTATTCCCTCTGAAGGCAGACCCCAAGTTCTTTCCCCTCAGGCTTTCTTCTAGGGCTGTAGGCTGCCTTGCCTATGCGGATGATGTGGCCCTCCTACCGCAGACCAGGGTAGGGCTCATCAGGCAGTTGAAGGCCTTTGCCACCTTTTGTGTTGCCTGTAAGTTAGAGATTAACTACGGTAAATCTAAAATCATGGTTTTCTCAAATAAAAAGCGAATCCATCCCTGGAATATAGAAGGGCATTCTATTGAACAGGTCCCTGCTTTCCGTTACCTGGGCCTCTTGTTTCATAAATCTGGTAACATGTCACTAGAGCCTTATCGATTACTAAGGCCGTTTTTAGACAAGCGGCGCTCCATTTTGCGTTGGTGGTGCGCATATTTTGAAACCTCCGCCTGGTCTAATTAGACGAGACGGAAGTGGCTTAATATGCGCATATTACGGCAGAGGCGCATTCTTTAAGTGCACCAATTAAATACCTCATAATCGAGGTATTTAATTCGTGCACTTAAAAAATGTGTCTCCGCCGTAATATGCGCATATTAAGCCACTTCCGTCTCGTCTAATTAGACCAGGCGGAGGTTTCAAAATATGCACGCCGCGGACGCGAAACGGAGCGCCGCTTGTCTAAAAGAGCCCTAAGGGTCCTTCCCAGGCCATTCAAGTCTTATTCAAACTCAACATGGCTAAAACTGAACTCCTTATCTTCCCGCCTCATCCTTCCTCTCCTTCCTCACTGTCAATAACTATTGATGGAGTCACCATCCTGCCTGTCCCCCAAGCCCGTAGCCTAGGCTTCATCTTTGACTCAGCCCTTTCTTTTAAACCCTACATTGACTCTGTTGCTAAATCCTGTCGCTTCTCCCTCCATAACATTGCTAAGATTCGCCCTTTTCTCTCTGTCTCGTCTGCCAAAACTCTTGTTCATGCTCTGGTCATCTCTCGCCTCGATTACTGTAACCTCCTTCTCACTGGCCTTCCCCGGTCTCACCTTTCTCCCCTCATCTCTGTCCAAAACTCTGCTGCCAGGGTCATCTACCTCGCCAGTCGCTTCGACCATGTGCAGCCCCTCCTCTCTTCGCTTCACTGGCTTCCCCTTCCTGAACGAATCCTGCACAAGCTCCTAGTCTTCACCTATAAAGCTCTTCACAACCTTGCTCCCCCCTACCTCTCTGCACTTATCGCCCTCCATACTCCAGCCCGTGCACTTCGCTCCTCCTCTGTCCCTTCTCTCACCCTTCCACGCCTTCCCTGCTCCCCTAAGCGCCTTCGTCCCTTCTCACTTGCTGCCCCCCATGCCTGGAACTCCCTCCCTGTCCACATCCGCCTTGCCCCCTCCCTTCATACCTTCAAATCTCTCCTTAAAACTCACCTCTTTCGCTCTGCTCTGTCTGACTCTTTATCCTGCTGAGCCACTATTCCTATACCTACGATCGGTTTACCCTTATCCTTGCAACATGGACCTGCCTGCTGTCATTCTCATCGTAACCAAGCCAAGTACGTGCACTTGAGACCTCGCATCTTCATGAATGTTAGACCCCTTGTCTCTCCCTCTGTTCCCCTTCCTAAGTCTCTCCCCCAGCTCCTGTCTCTCAGATTGTAAGCCCTAGGGGCAGGGACCGTGTCTATTTTATTACTTTGTAAAGTGCCAGGTACACTGCTGGCGCTATATAAATGTTTGTTAATAATAATAATAATAATAATAATAATAATAATACAGGCACCAGGAACACAGAGCTATAGAGCTGGCAGTCCAAGTTTTTAATGCCAAGGTTAAAGCGCAGTTGTTGTATGGGGCAGAACTTTGGGCGCCTGATTTGGCCCATAGGGTCAATACAATTCAATCGAAATTCCTGATGAAATTGATGGGAGGCCCAAAAAGTGTCCCAGTTGTGGTTGTCAGGTCTGAGATGGGGCAAAAATCTTGGTCCCTATCGGCTAGGGAATTGGCTGCCAAATTCTGGTGCAAATTGCTGCTGAATCACTGCTCTAGGCTTCTTAAAGAGGTCGAGGAAGACGGCTTTGTCAACCCTTGGACTGCCGGTATGGACCTGTTTATGTCCCAAATGGACTTCTCTAAGAGTTACCTCCTACATAAACTCCCCGATACGGTCACTAAGGAGGTATTACTCAGAATGTGGGATATCAAGAGACAAAATGTTTTAAGCAGAATTGCTGCTTCCCCCCATTTGGAGATATACTCTGCTTGGATACCTAATCCAGGGCAGATGGCTGAATATCTGGTAGTCCCAATCTCCATTAGAGCTAAAGATCTCTTCCTCTGAGCCTGTATGAATGCTTTCCCCTCACAGGTCCCGGAGGGATGCTTCCAGGGTATTCCCTTCGTGGAGCGTCTTTGCCCCTTCGACAATCTCTGTGCTGAGACGATTGGACACATCATTTTATATTTTATATTACTCACTTAGAACAGAACTCCTGGAACCCTTACTTAAATCATTCCTGGACAGATCAGAGTTAACCCTCCTTATCTTATTATTAGGAAGTACTGATAGGCAGGTGATTACCCTTACTGCCACCTTCCTGTTACAAGCCTTCCATAGACAGAAGGATTTTCTTGAATTTAAGCATGGTCAATGCTAGAAGTACCCATTAGTACCATGTGTCTTGGATTACTGTATCTGCGTGGGTTGCAGCTTATACTTTCCCCTTTTTTGGCAAAGGGGGAGAGAGGAGTAAGCTTCCTTTAGACGGTTGGGTCCTAGGTGCGTTATATGCTGATTTTTAGTTTCGTGATTAGTATTGTCATATTGTTTTATTTATATTGGTGAATGTATGTTCTTATGTTGGGCTCTTTGGAGCTTGTTATGTTTCATGCTTTATTTTATGCCATGGTCTATGACCGCGTTACAAATAAATATCTGAATACTAATCAGTTTTTAGACTGTTCCAGCCAAACACCTAGAGATAAACATATAATAGCAAGATTATCCCCAACCCCTTCTCCCCTCAGATTCAACATGTGGTTTTTTTTTCTTTTGGCCTCATGAAGAGATAGATGTAGAACTTTCAGTTCAACCTCACATATCAGACTTCCAGTTTTATTTACTGACAGTATTCTGAAAGTACGGTGGGGAAATAGTCCTGCCCACTTGGCTATGAGCAACACAGACTTGAAATTTGGTTGTATTTACAAGCACATGTGGTTGTCTCAGCTTTCCTGGCTGTAAATCTGGCTAGAGACTGGCTAAATTTAAAATGATCTCTTGCAGCTTTCTCTGCACCCTCTCTTTGGATCTGGACTCTCATTACAAGGTTCTCTTGCCTCCCCCTGTGTTTAATTTGTTGGGCTCTCATTTGACCGTATATATTTAGTCTTGCACATACTAATTTTACCCATTTTAATTAATCTGACTGTAAATAAAGCATTCAAATGATATTTTGCTAGACCAACAGCTACATCAAGACATAAATGTCAAAATACAAATTCAAGTGCAGATATATGCGTAAGCTTAACATACATTAAAATGCTCCAGCTACACCAAGTATGTGATTCTGCACAAGCTCCTCACCTTCACCTACAAAGCCCTTCACAAACTCACTCCTCCCTACCTCTCTGCCCTGATCTCCCTCCGAATCCCTGTTCAAGCACTCCGCTCCTCCTCCATCCCCTCCCTCACCCTCCCACACCTCCCCTGCTTCCCCAATCATCTTCATCCCTTCTCCCTCGCTGCCCCGCATGCCTGGAACTCCCTCCCTGCCCTCGTCCACCTTGCCCCCACCCTCCACATTTTCAAGTCCCTCCTCAAAACCCACCTCTTCCGCTCCGTCCTTCCGAACTCCTGCTAAGCATCCCCACCCAGGATTATCCCCCACCTGTTATCTGCAAACTCTGTAACCAAGCCAAGAACGTGTACCTGAGCTCTCGCATCTTCATGAATGTAGCATCCCTTGTCTCTCCCTCTGTTTTCCCCTTCCCTGTCTCCCCTCCCCATCTAAAGATTTGAAGCACTCGAGCAGGGACCATGACTATCTTATTCTTTGCAAGCGCCTGGTACATCGCTGGTGCTATATAAATGCTAATAATAACAATAATAATTTTGACTAAGAATTTCAACTACATAATTTATTATAAATTAAAGGAGAAATTCTAATGCTGATAATGCCCATTTGTTCTAAAAGTTCAATTTGATCATACTAATCTTGCTTCTACTAGCTTTTCCTGCTGTTGTCATTGAGTTCCCACTGTGACTGTGTCCAAGAATGTTTGATCTTGGTTTCTTTCAAGCCAGTAAAAAGGGAGCAGCCCCAATTTGAATCAGAGCTTATGCTTTGCTGTGTATAAGTGTAAAGCCTTATTTTGATTAATTGTGGAAAAATCATATTCTGCCAATAAATCAGAACTGGACAGCAAGAACATGAAATTCCTTACCTGTAATAATTGTTTCTCACGAGAAAACCTCTATATATTCAGGCAAATGGATATTGTTCCCCATGGTGTTAAGATCCCAGAACTGGTAAAGATAGCTGATTTAGAGTAAGCAGAACAGAATCATATGATCTGAATCTTTTATACCAATAGGTCCACTCCCTTCTCCGCCTCAAGTCTTTCCCCACTGGAACAGATTTCCAAATTGGAGAACTTCCAGCAGAGGAAAGGGGTGTGGGGAGTGCAAATATCCAGAAGGTCAAAACATCATTAGAGTTCTTTGTGGAAATAATGACCACAGCATCAGAGAAAAAACAAAGTATTTAGCATATTCCACAATGTAGTTGGGCACTGGGTGCTTCAGAAGGATATTATGACTGATGCTATATACTGGGTAAATAGTGATAGGGTACCCTACTTTGTCAAACTGATACAAAATAAGATAAGGAGTCACATGGCATGTGATGTCACTGGAAGTGATGGAAGAAGTGCCATTTTAGGCGGAAGTGCCGTGTTAGGCGAAAGTGACGTAGAAGCGTGTAATGCTTGCAGGTCAGAGTGGTAGGAGCCAAAGGCTCCCGCCTCCTTGACCCCACAAGGTCCTTAGATGTGATTGGAGGTTAGCTTTCGGGTCAGGGCGGGGGGCTGGAACGGAAGGTTCCAGCCCCCTCCCTGACCCCGCAAGGTCCTTGCGTGTGACTAGAGGATTCACTTGCGGGTCAGGGTAGGGGGTTCCAAAGTCTCCCCCCTCCCTCACTCTGCAAGGTCCTTTGATGAGGGACAACGGGCCCCTCAAACCACTCATCTGACTGAACTGGACCAATGGGAGAAGATCCCAACCCACCCCATTTTGGAAGAGGAATTTAACCAATGGGGTGTCGTTTCTGACGTATGCTGACTTGCAGAATAGGGGTCATGTGAGAGGTTAAAGAACTCGAGGTCAAACAACTCAGGAGAACAATCTGAATCAACGGGTAAAGGTTTTGTCAGCCTATCCCCTTCCGTTGCTGAGATCTGGGCCTATGGTGAGAAAGGGGTATGTAGGCCGGAATGGTAGAAAGGGGTTATGTGAGATCTCAAACCACTCAGCCCCGCCACCCCAACCTATCAGAAAGGTTTTCAGCCACCATAGACCCACCCTAGGGATAAGAAAGAGGGACCATTTTCTGAGAGGGAACGCCATTTTCTGACCACTCTACAGAACAGAGACCCCCTTCACTTCAGCTTACACGGAGAATCGAAATGGAAACCTTTACTGGTGCTAATTTCCTTGCTGATATCACTCCCCTGTGGCCTATAGAGTTTACTAGCCCACCCGGTGCCGTGACTGTCTCTTATACACATCTAGATGTGTATAAGAGACAGCCTGTGGCCAAGGTTTGTTTTAGCACTCCTGTTCATGATGAAGAAGCTCCGTGGAGTATCTGGTTTGTCCAGAGGTGGTAAAACATGGCTTAGAATCACACACCACAGTGCCCCTAGCTCAAAATTTACAGGTAAGAAAGGTTATTATTTTTTTAGACTGCTTTAAAGAGATATTTCTAGATATATCTGTCACAAAACAATGCCTTGTCAAAAGACTGCTAACTCATTATGGTTTTTAAATTTTTTATTTTAGGAAATGTTTGAACGCCCTCCAGAGTCTGATGAAGACAAAGTGGAAGGCCCTGCATGCTATTGCCCTGAGAGGAAAGATGGGGGACTAGAACTGTATATTACGCTGCAGATACATCTGGGTCTGGACCTGAATGAAACAGACTATGTCCAGCCTTCAAAACAAAGAAGCGACATGTGTTCGATAGTGAGGGCAATGGTATATGGAATTTTAAACCACTGTCTGAAGGAAAAGCTGTTTTCTGATTGTCAAGCCTGTGAAATAGATGATCTGTCGCAGTTACATCACATGTGAGTGACCTGGGATTCTAAAGACAGGAAAAGGAAACTTAAATTCATATGTGATCACCTTTGCTTACAAAGGGTCTTTCACATTCAAATGATGCTGGGGAACTGCTTATGTATCACACAGGACACTTTTAATCCTACCCTCTTGCTTTTTTGTAAAGAGATACAACTGCTGATTCTGAAAGTGTGTTGGAAGGCATAATTAAGCCAGGGGTTAAATGTGTATTAGAATTTGTGCAGACCATGATTAAAAAGCGCCATTATAAATCTTTTTTTAAGAATAGACTTCTGTGAGAAAATGCTACGATGCAACATGTTCAGGTGTGTTTTCTTGTATTACAATGTTCTGTGAATAAAAGCAATATTTGTTTAAGTCTCTCTCTCTGGGTATTTTCAGATGTGATGGGCCTGGAGGCCCGCCACGGTGAACCCCGGACCAGGATCTCTCTCCGATCCCGGTCCATGATGAAGCCAGCCGTCCATCACTGTGGGGAATCGGGGAGGGGGCAGGGGCTGCGCGGTGCGCAGCCACACTGCTCTGCTCCCCCATGTTCCCTCAGCCACCCGCCCATGAGGGGATGGGCAGGCATAGTGGTCAATGAGGCTGCTCTGCTCCTGTCTCTTATACACATCTAGATGTGTATAAGAGACAGCCACAGTGAATCTCTGGTCGGGGTCAAACCTAACCATGGTTCTCGACCTCCGGCCGGCCGGAGGTCCAGAACCGTGGTTAGGTTTGACCCCGACCAGAGATTCACTGTGGTGAACATCTGGCGGGGGTCAAACAGACGTTCACAGGAATGCCGCCACCACTGTGATCCACTGTGGTGAAAGGCATTTTTGTAACATCCGAATTTACCCTCTGTGTGTGTGTGTGTGTGTGTGTAGGCGTTCATGGTTTTTAGTCTTAAAAATGTGGGAAGACATCTTAGAGTATTTTCAGACGTGACGGGGCCAATTGGGCCCGTCACGAAATCAATGAAATGATCCCCCGCCGGGATGACCCGTCACGCCCTAATAGACGTGCCGGGGGATCCCGGCAGGGAATCAAGGAGGGGGCGGGGCCGTGTGGCGCAACGTGCGGCCACATGGCCCCACCCCCTCCACGCTCCCTGCTGCCCGCCCTCTGGGGAGATGGGCTGCCGCCGCGGCCAATGCTGCCACAGCACTTGCCCACTATGGCCACAGGCCAGAATCCCTGCGGGGATTCCAGGCTGTGGCTGCCATCCAGACATGACGGCGGGGGTCACCACGGCAGGGAATCGCCTTCAACACGCGACGGCCTCTGGCCCCGCTGCTTTGGCCGCTCGCGTGGTGAATGTGATCCCATGCCATGGTAACATCTGATGGGGAACATCCATTCCCCCCAACAGACGTTACGTGATCCATGCCAACACAGGGAATTGACTGTGGTGGACATTGACCACGTAACGTCTGAAAATACCCAAAGTCAATTGATCATGAAAACTATACTTATTTTAATTCAGTTGTGGGCTGGTAAAACCAGTTTGACAAGCATGCCTTTCTCCAGGAAACAGCTGGGTGAGTTGGTAATAACAAGGGTGGAGGGAGAAAGCTATGTAGGAGTGTTGCAGTCTTTCCACAGAAACCTTCTCCCTTTTTTTAGAAACCCAGAAAGAACTAATAAAATACAAAATGCTTTTTAAAGCTTTTTCTTGGGAATAGGTATAGTAGGAGAGAAAAGTATTACCTTTTATGCAACTTAAAGCACTTGGGTTTAAAAAGAAAAAAAAACATACTTTGCCGATATATTTGTCTAGTTTCCCCCATTTGTAATACACCACTGTCATCTAGTGGTGAAACACAAAAGTGACTGGGCTTTCTTTTAAAAAAAAAAGAATTCCTGCTTGGAATCTAGCCAATAGGATATTCGGGGAGGGGGAGTTCAGACACCTTTACAAGTCTTTAAAAGACCACCATGCATTCTGGCCATTTTCTTTCTCATACCGGAGATCCAACAGAAGCCCTGCCTGTCTACAACGCTTAAGGTGAGTGCACTCACATGGGTCTTAGGTCCTTATGATAAAATGGGTGTTACATTTTATTATACATGGTACAGGGAAACACTGCAGTCCTGCAACATGGGCCCTTTTCACATAAGATGCCTCCACTGTTTCGCTGGGTGGAGGCGTCTGTGTAAACACCACTTGCGGTGGGTGGGGTGCATTTCTCTGGGTGGAGATGGGTGGAAGTGTCTGTGTTGCTCCGTGGGTAGGCAGTGGGTGGAGATGGGTGTTGCGCGGGAGCATGCAGGCACCTACACCCATCACAAGTGGTGTTTACACAGACACCTCCACCCATCTCCATCCATAGAAATGCACCCCACCCACCGCAAGTGGTGTTTACACAGAAGCCTCCATCCAGAGAAACTGGGTGGAGGCATTTCGTGTGAAAAGAGCCCATGTTGCAGGGCTGCATGTTGCCCTGTACCATGTTTAATAAAATTAAACACCCATTTTAATGGTGTTAGAGTGTCTGTGAAAGGGCCTTAATGCACATGGGCCTAGGGCTGTATGCACAGCCTTGGTTAAATAAAGGGGGGATTATTTCTAACTTCATAAATGTGGGGGATGGATTTAAAGGGACTTTTAAAATAAGGGAAGGGATTTTTATATATATAGCGATATTGGTTTTTTTTCTTGTGTCTCTTTCTGATTTAATATATCACATGTAGACAGAATATACATGTTTAATACATTACTTCTATTTCTAAACAGGTAAGTATTCATTGTATTCTGTTCTCTTGTACATATTCCCTCTGTTGGGGGTCTCATTCTTGACTCAATTCAATTAATTTTATTGCGGCACTAGCTTAATGCCATGGCCAAACAACTAAAAACATAAAATAAGGTACAAAATACAAATACATACATAAAGATAAAAAAACAAACTGAAACAGCACACGGCGAGCCACATTACACAAAAGCATAGGTCGACAGCTCAATACACAGGGAAAATAATCCACATACATAGATAAATTAACGATTTACTCTTCAAATACCCTTCTCCAAGATAATCATCAACTTGCCTGTACAGCGTCAGGCAATTCATAGACCCTTCCTAGATCAGCATCTTTCGCGGTACTGTTCCGCTAAGATGACATAGGAAGCAACCATCTTTAGCTCCTGACTGTCACTGGTCGTCAGTATACTAATGACTTTCCCCTCATCCATGGGGGGTTCTCTCCTGGCCCATAATGGCTTGAGCCAGGCTTCCCTCAAGCTCTCATGGACCTTCTTGACTCAAATAATCTTTTAACTTAACTTTAAACCTTAAACCATTGACTGGAGCATTTAATGTTTAAGGTGTTGATTTTGGTTATATATAAAAGTCAAACAAGAATGACATCTCATCTTCCTTGGCTCCCTCCTTCTGCATGATTCCCACACAAGGAAACCACGTCGCAACAAAATCCTCTCACTTTTCGTTGATACCTGCAACCATTTTCTCCATTGTGAGCCGGTACCATATTAGGTTCATCCACTCTGCGATGATAGGTCCCTGTTCTGCTTTCCATTTTCTGGCTATTAAATTGATAGTTACCAAGCACATTTTCTTGCAGAAACTTGCATATCCCTGCATCCTTTTAGAGTCTGGGTATAATCTCAGAAGTGCAATGTCTGGTGTGAATGGTATGTTCACACTTGATACTTTATTCATTAGATTCCAGACTCCTCTCCACAAAGGCTGTATCACCATACAATCCCACCAACAGTGGATATATGTAGCTCTCTCTCCACATCCCCTCCACCAGAGACCCCCCTTTTCACCACTGATCTTTTCTATTCTTACTGGGGTGAGATAATGGGTATTTTCAGGGGAAACGATAGCATGGTCAACCACAGTGAATCCCCTGTGGTGACTGTTTGCACCGTTTAGTCTGTTGGGGTTCCCGCCAGATGTTCACCCCAGTGAATCCCTGGCAGGAATCCCAATGACCATGATTCTGGACCTCCAGCCGGCCGGAGGTCCAGAATCGTGGTACGATCGGGCCCCTACTGTCATCTATTGGCCACAATCCAGGACGGGCCACAGGTTACGTCTGTACCCTGCAGCCTGGCCGGATCATGGTCCAGGATGTGATACGGGATTGGGCACAGTGACCAGATTGGCCGCTGCGCCTGCCCATCTCCCGGAGGGTGGGCGGCCGGGGGAGTGTGGGGGGGCGGGGCTGTGCGGTCACACATCATGCCGCACAACCCCACCCCCTCCCCGATCCCCAGGAGGAATCAGTCCTGCCGGTTTCAGATCCTGGTGCATGGTTCAGCGTGGTGGGCCTGATGGCCCGCAATGTCTGAAATCACCCAATATCTCATATTCAGCTTTATCTGAATTTCCCTAAACTGTAGGGATGAGGCACATGCATGCATGTGATTCCAAATTTCTGTCTTTTGTTTTTTGTCTATAATTTTGTTAAGATCTTTATCCCATTAAAGATTTTTATCCTGCCTCACTCCCCGTGCCATGTGCCCGTGCGACCCTTGAGATCGTCCATGGGAGCCTTTTTGGAGGTTCCCTGGGCAAGGCGGCTGGCCACCGATGTTAGATCTTTTTTGGTGGCCACCTCTATGCTGTGGAATTCACTCCCGGAGGAGGCTCGACTAGCTCCCACACTCCTCTCATTTTGGCGTTTATGTAAGACCTGGCTGTTCCACCAGGCTTTTGGTGAGGGGTAGTGGGGGAGGCTCTTTCCCCCCCTGTATTGTGTATTTTAACAGTTTTAAATTGTTTTATTGTTTTACTTTTTTATACTGTTGTTTGCCACCCCGGGCTGCCCTTTGGGCAGGAGGGGTGGGATATAAATTTTATATAAATAAATAAATAAATTTACTTATGTATTTACATTCATCTTGGAACCATATATTCTTTAATCTTTGATATATTCTAGAAAGTCTGCCCCTGTTAGCTGTGAATTCAAATAAGATGTTTTCAATGTCATGAGGGTCTCTGCTGAAGTGTTTATTTTCCTCTTTATCCACAAAAAGACTTTTTAATTGAGAATATTGAAAGACATCTACTTTTTCTTGCACTATTTCCTCGCATTTCTGCGTTGTTATGAATTTACCCTCCTGAAAGAGGAGGCCTGCTCTCTTAATACCTTTCTCTTTTAGTTTTTTCTGCAGGTTTGGGGCCCAGGCTAATATCTCTGCTTGGTATCTGTAAATGTCTGTAAAAGGTGAGACTTCCCTTTTTCGCTTAATTTTTTTAAGCACTATATCCCACTGTTTCATTGCAACCCCTGCAAAGGGGTGTTTGTTCCAAGTTTGTCAGTTAATTTTTCTTTATCGGTCAGGAAGTTTTAAAAAGTTTTCTATATGTAATACTTGTTCTTCCAGGTGTGTCCAGGAGGGGGCTTTTTCACTGTTGTACCAGTTGGGCAGAGCATTCAACACTGCTGCCCTGTGATATAATTGTATATCAGGTAAGTTAAGTCCTCCCATCTCTTTTGGCCCATGCAGGGATTTCTTCCGAATCTGGGGTTTTTTATTACTCCAGATGAACTCTAACATTATTGCATTGTTGAAAGAAAATTCTAGGTATGGCAATAGGGAGTGACATAAATTTGTATAATATCTTGGGTAATGTTATCATTTTAAAGATGTTCGTTTTCCCCAACCATGACATTGCTAATTTGCTCCAATTCTGTATTTCTTCCCTAATTTGTTTAATCGGTGGTGTGAAATTTTCCTTATATAGATCCTTCACTACTTTAGTGATTTGTACTCCTAAATATTTTATTTCTATTTCCATTTCGCGGAATGGTTTTGTTTTTTTAATTGGATTTATTTGGTCTCCTTCAGCTCCTACTATAAGAGTATTGGATTTTCCATAATTTATTTTGTATCCAGAGATTGTCCCAAATTCCTCTATTAGTTTTAATAAAGGAGGCACTGATTTAGTTGGTTCTAATAAGAACAGGATCATGTCATCAGCATATAATGCTATTTTGTGCTGATTTCCTCCCACCATTATTCCCCTGATCTCTTGTTCCTGTCTGATAGCTATTGCTAGTAGTTCTAATAAGATATTGAAAATTAAAGGTGATAGGGGACATCCCTGTCATGTCCCCCTTTCTAGTCAGAATGGCTGTGATAATGACCCATTAATTAAGAGCTTGGTCTTTGGTTTTAAATATATTGCTTTGATCCACTTGAGGAAATTTCCCTTGAACCCCATTTTTTGTAATGTAGCTATTAAACATTGTACCTCAACACAATCAAATGCTTTTTGAGCATCTGCCGATACAATAATCGATGGAATTTTGTTTATCTGAATATGATGTATCAGGCTAACCACTCTGTCCCTATTCTGCTCAGGATGGACCCTACTTGGTCTGGGTGTATTATTTCTGTAATTATAGCAGCTGCCAATCTAGGGGCCACACTGGCCAGTATTTTAGTACATATTTTGCAATCCACATTAAGTAATGATATTGGTCTATAGGTCACAGGATTTTTTTGGTCTGCCTTGTTTATGTATTAGGGTTACTGTTGCCTCATAGAAGGTAGGTGGCATATTGCCTTCTATTAAAATATCATTGTAGAGATCTGTTAAGTATGGTGTATGAATCTCCACATAAGTTTGACGGGATAGCCATCTGGGCCACAGGCCTTTTTTTTTGCTAATGTTTTAATTGTTTCTTTTACAACTTCTGTCATTATGGGGGTGTTAAGAAATCTGAGCTGTGTGGGATTTATTCTTGGTAATTTATACTTTTCTAAAAAATATTTTATTTTTACAGGTTCCGGATTTGATGAAGAATAAAGTTTGGTGTAGAATTCTAAGAAGGCAGCCTGTATATCTTCTGTATTTGTTAATTTTTTATCTTTCCTTTGTATTTCTGTTATTTTTGCTTTTATCTTTTTGGTTTTGACCATATTTGCTAGCACTTTGCCGGTTTTGTTGCTGTGTTAAAAATTCTTGATAAACGTTAACTGCCTTAGTTTTCTTTTCTATTTCATTACTATTTCTTAATTTTGATCAATTCTTGTTTTGTTTCATGGGTAGAATTATTTTTATTCATGGTTTCTAATTTTTTCATTGTGTATATAAATCTGAAATATATGCTCTTTTTTCCTTCCACCTCTGGGATCTCACGGCTATACATATCCCTCTAATAGTGGTCTTCGTGATGGTCTGTTAGGACTAGGGGGAGAATATAACTATTTATACACCTTGATATTAATGATCTATCTAGCCAGATATGATCTATTTTTGTTGATGTATCATGTATTTGTGAGTAAAATGTATATTCTCTCACTTTAGGGTTCCAGTATCTCCATGCATCAAATAGATTGTTGGTTGTTAGTTCCCTTACAATTTATTCCTGCCATTGCTTCAGTTTAGTTATTCATGAGTGATCCAATGAAGATAATGGTGTATTTAAATCTCCCTGCATTATGACTGATCCATATGTGTTATCCATAATTTTTTTAATGGCTCCTTGGAGGAAAGGCCCTGTTGCCTCATTAGGGGCATAAAGATTAACTAATGATACTTTTTCTCCCTCCAGTGTTCCATTTACCATTAAAAAGCAGCCATCCCTATTTTAATGTTTTTTTTAATATTCAAAGCTCCACTTATCACTGATCCCAAGTATGACTCCTGCCTTTTTTTTGTTTGCTGAGGAAGAGTAAATATATTTGATTTTTTAATGTTGAAATCTAAAGATATCCTCTTGTTTCAAGTGGGTCTCCTGTAAAAAAAAAAATGTCTATTCCCTTTTCTATTATAAGATTTTTTACCCTTTTCCTTTTGATAAGAGCGTTCAGTCCTTTGACATTCAATGTAATTCATTTTACTTTATCCATATTGCTGTGTTATTGATTGTTCATCTACACCTTCTAGTTCTCTAGTATCTTGTCCTTCTGAGTTTCTGATTTTATCTTGTAGTTTACCAGTCAAATCTAACAAAAACTTTAAAACCAAAACCTCATTAAACCATAGTCTGCGAGACTTATTTTGCATCTTTTCACCTTGTTGTTACCTCTCTCCCTCCACCCTCTTTCCTTTCTCCCCTATGAGATCTATTGGGAGACTGATCTGGGCTTCTGGGGGGTCCTTTCAATCACTTATTGAGAAATAGGTTCCCTCCTCTTTTTTCTGCCTTTCAGCTCGCAGAGTCGCCTTATTCTGGGGAGGCAATCCTTCCCAGTTTTGTCTTGACACTTTATTCCATGTCTTACTCCATATTTTCCCTTTCCCCTCGCATTATTACTCTTTTAAAAGCTAAAATATATTGTTCCTTAGCAAGAAAAAATTAAAAAAATACAACTTTCCAAAATTCTTGGTATATAAAGTAGAAATTGCAAACCTCAGTCCTTGCATTGTACTTTAAAATTATTTGTCTCCTTGTCTCTGTCTCTGTATTCTCTGATCATTCTCCTCTTGCTCTGGTATATTTTCATGTAGGAAAATTTCTAAGTCCTCAGTCTCTGAAAATATTTTCTTTTTTCCTTTCTGGGTTATTGCAAGCTTTGCTGGTATTCAGAGTTGTGGTTGCAGCCCTCTCTCCATTAATATTCCCATATATTTTATCCAGCTTCTCCTTTTGCACATTGTTTCTTGGGAGTAGTCTGGAAAAAGCTTTTTTTTTCCATGTTGAATTCCAACTGCTGTCTTTTTTTTCTAGCCAGTCTCAAGATCTCCTCTTTGTCTTGATAGTATGTAAATTTAATTAAGATTGTTCGCAGGAGATCGGTGTTGTTTTGAGGTGGGCACCCTGTTCTATGTGCTCTATCCATTTTTGGCTTGTGTAATCTAGGCTCCCCTGGGAATCCTGTTTCCATTATAGCCCAGATTAACTCTTTCATTCCTCTTCCTCCGAGCCTTCCTTTATTCCTACAATGCGCAAGTTTTATCTTCTTGACCTATTTTCTAGGGGTAATTTCAGACATGATGGGCCTGGAGGCCCGCCACACTGAACCCTGGACCAGGATCTGTCTCGGATCCCAGTCCGTGATCAGGCCGCCCGTCCTTTAGATGTGCCGGCCTGATTGCGGAGAGGGATCGGGGAGGGGACGGTGCTGCGCAGCATGACATGTGGCCACACAGCCCCGCCCCCACACTCCCCCAGCCGCCCACCCTCAGGGAGATGGGTGGGTGCAGCGGCCAATCAGGAAACACATGTTACTTTTGGCCCATCCCAGATCGTGGCCACTCTAACCACGGTTCTTGACCTCTGGCCAGCCGGAGGTCAAGAACCAGGGTCAAACTTGATCCCGGCCAGAGGTTCACCGTGGTGAACTTCTGGCTGGGACAAACAGACGTTCACGGAAACGTCACCACCACAGGGAATCCACTGGGGTTCACTGTGGTGAAAGGCGTTTTTGTAATGTCTGAAATTACTCTAGGTAACCTTTTCCTTAAGCCAGAAGACCTGCTTTTGCAGAGTATCTGTTTGATCTGCAGATTTAACTGCTTGATCTTCTATTGAAGAGATTCAGTCCTCTACCATGTCCACCCTTTTATTAAGTGCCTCTGTTTTTTCCCTTACCTGTTCAATAGCTGGATAATTTCAGATGTACAAGACCAGGATCCGTCTTGGATCCCGGTCTGTGATCAGACTGGCTGTCTTTTAGACATGCCGGCCTGATTTCAGAGGGGAATTGGGGAAGGGGCAGGGCTGCGTGGCATGCAGCCACTCAGCCCCACCCCCCACGATCCTCCAGCCGCCCACCCTCGGGGAGATGGGCTGGCGCAGCGGTCAATCCGGCTGCTGCACCCGATCCCATACCACGGTCGGAACCATGGTCCGGAACAGGGTGAGGTAACAGATGTTACCTTCACCCCATTCCTGATCGTGGTTCAGCTAACCACGATTCTGGAGGTGAGGCCGGCCGCACCTCCAGAATCGTGCTTAGCTTTGAACCCTTCCAGGAATTCACTGTGGTGAACATCTGGCAGGGTTCAAGCAGTCGTTCACATGATCACAGCCACCACTCTGAATCCACTGTGATTCAGGGTGGTTGACTGTGATCCTGTAACATCTGAAATTACCTTCTGTCTGCATTTTTGTAACTTCTCTCAATAGTTTCTCTCAGTCAGCATCAGCCTTGGTCAGATGGTTCTTAATTTCCAATAGGATCCTCATTGGGTATTTTCAGATGTTACGAGATCACGCTCAACCAAAGTCAATTCCCTGTGGTGGGGAATGCCCTTGTAACATCTGTTGGGGAACCAGAAGTTCCCCCCCAGATGTTAGCCACGCTCAATCCCCACCAGGAATCTCATTCACCACACGATCGGCTGGGCCGGTGGGGCTGGCGCCGATCGCATGGTGAATGAGATTCCCGGCGGGGATGAAGGGGCCCGTCATGTCTGGATGGTGGTCACGGCCTGGAATCCCCGCCAGGATTCCGGGCCGTGGTCATTTCAGGCGGGCGCTGCGGCTGCATTGGCCGCGGCGCCCTCCCGTCTCCCCAGAGGGCGGGCGGTGGGGGAGCATGGGGGGGCAGGGGCATGCGGCCACACGTTGCGCTGCATTGCCCCACCCCCTCCCCGATTCCCAGCCGAGATCCCCTGGAACCTCTGTTGGCCATGCCGGAGTGATCCCGGTGGGGAATCTCAGGGTTGTTTCCTTGACGGGGCGAATGCCGTCCCGTCTGAAATCACCCATTATCTTGTCTTCTGCTGGCTGTTGCTGTTCTGTCAGCTCCATCTGAGTCCCGCTGGAAGCCTTTTTATTCCCAGGAATAGGCCCTGCTTCAGTATCTACGGTCTGGGTACGGAGTGAATAAAAACATGTAATCTCATTTTTTTCTTTGTTGTTTCCTACTCTTCTTCCTTTTAGAGACATTTGTTTTTCTTTTTAGCTTTTTTTAATTGCTGCAGAGCAGCTTTCAGGATCGTTTTTAAGGCAGCTCTATTGGAGCTCAGGCTCTCTGCAGCTAGCCCGATCTGCACATTCTCATGTCTCCTGATTGTCCCTTTTTTTAACCATGAGCACATGGCCTGTCCTAAGATTTTTAAAATGCTAACTCCCTCTGCTTAAGGGTGTCCTTTCTCAGGGCATAGAGACCTGTGCATTGTGCCCCAATGTGATGGGGTTGAATATAACACTCATGCAAAAATAAATGGGAAGGGGAATTAGTCTTTTTTTTAAAAAAATTGCTGCATGTGTCCCAGGGGTGCCCTAGGGAATGGGGTGTGCATGCAATGTTTTGTTTAAATTTTGGGACTGTGTGGTTTGTTTTTTCTTCACAAAACTATAGTGTTGGGAATTTGAAGAATGCGTTTCTTTAATGCAAAGCAGGGGTTTCTTTTTTTCTTTCTTTCTGTATGGTTTAACTTAACTGCATGTGCTTGCATGATTTTTAACCTTGAATGGAAGGAGTGCTTTACCTGCTTTGGAGCTATGCTTTCTAAGTGGTTAGGCCTAGGAGGGCTTTGGTCATCTTGCATTTGTGGAGTTGTACCATGTTGCTAGGGGCTACCTCTTGAGAGGGGGGAGCAGGGATGCAGGATTAAACTGCCTTTAGCAGATCTCACCAGTACTGAAACCTCTTAGGGTAAACCACTGATAAGCTAGACTCCTTTGCTACTGAAGATTAAGAAGCCCCCCCACCCCCAGCTAGCCAGAGAAAATAAACTAAATTTGAATAATAGCCACTGCTTAGAAATACCCTTTTAAAACTTCCTACCCCATTCCCCATTGATGTGAAGAGAGAAATAAAAATAGCCAAACCCCATATTTAAGCATAGTTCCACCCCCACCATACAAGAGAGAGGTCTCACAAGCCTAGGAAAAGTCTGCCGTAGGCCATTAGCATTTAAACAGCATAGGATAAGTCCCAGATAAGGCCTCCACCCCTTGTTATTATGTTAGAATAGGGGAAGACATTACAAAAGACAGAGAAAATGAAACAGAGGGAAAAACATTTTAAACAAGTGCCAGCTACCTTTAGAATTAAAGTCCCAACAATCCAAGATTTAAAGAAAAATAAACTAACCAGAAATCCTGCAAGCCCACATACAGCCTAATACAGAGAAAAGTCAGCTTTGCATATGATAAAACCATTTAAATTTCCCCAAAATCATAGATTAGTAAAGAGAAACAAACTACCAGACCCAAATATTTAAACAATATTTGAGGACAGTGATGTTAAGTTTTTTTTTCCTATTTGATTTTTTCTCATTAAGCACACCATTTTTTTCAGGCTGCCCCCCATATTATCTGCTGTTCTTTATTCTCATAGGGCTACCAGTTGATGCATGCCTTATGCCACCAGATAGACTCTGCGATGCTCTTAAAAAACAGGCAGCCATCAGCAGTCCCAACAGCTACATGCATGTATTGATTTTAAAAGCCCGGCATGTCTCTTAAAATGAAGTGTGTTGAAACTGGACAAGTTGGGGATATATTAAAATGGTTATGGAGCCTCTTGTGGAGGGGCTGGAGGGCATGATATGAGTATGCGCTTATGTAATTATTCTCTCCCTTGCTGCGCAGACCCTGACTCTAACATGGAAACAGCTTCTCTCCAGAGGCCAAGAAAAAATCCCTGCACTGCCAACAGCAGTGTCAGAAGATCCTGGTAAAAAAAAAGAAAGATTAAAAATAGTAAGGAACCAATGTGAGCATCTTCAAATAGTCATAGTGGGTGGGACAGGTGATGGTTGAGGTACCTCAGGAATGCCCTTCATTGCAGCCATTTGTTCTAGGAAGCCCTGAAAAGACTGGGAATCATCCAGAGGGGATGTATCAGAGGTTATCATTGTTTCCTCAGATCAGACACCTCCCAAGGCATTCATTCCTGAAAATTTCATCTCAAGTGGTTGTTCCAGCTGCTAATCCATATCAACTCCTTCCCTTTGCTTCGAAGCTCCTGGAACGTGTCGTCTACTCCCGCTGCCTGAACCTCCTCTCTGCCAACTCCTCCCTGGACCCTCTCCAGTCCGGCTTCCGCCCCCTCCACTCTACTGAAACTGCCCTGGCCAAGATCACCAATGATCTACTTGTCGCTAAATCGAAGCGCCACTACTCCGTTCTTGTCCTCCTTGACCTCTCTGCTGCCTTTGACACTGTCGACCACTCGCTCCTCTTGGACTCGCTTTACTCTTTGGGCTTCCGTGGCTCTGTCTTTGACTGGTTCTCCTCCTACCTCTCTGACCGCTCCTTTAATGTCTCCCTCCCCGAGTCGACCTCCCCCTCCCTTCCCCTCTCGGTTGGGGTTCCCCAAGGTTCTGTCCTTGGCCCTCTCCTCTTCTCTATCTACACCCTGTCCCTTGGCGAAATTATTGCCTCCCACGGATTCCAATACCATCTCTATGCTGATGACACCCAACTCTATCTCTCTACCCCCTCTCTCTCCTCCTCTATCCGCTCACGCCTCGTCGACTGCCTCTCTGATATCTCCGCCTGGATGTCCCGACGCCAACTCAAACTGAACATGGCCAAGACTGAACTCCTCATTTTTCCTCCATCCCCCTCCTCTCCCTCTGACCTGACCATCTGCATTGATGGGGTCACCATCCGTCCTGTTCTCCGTGCCCGCAGCTTGGGCTTCATTTTTGACACGCACCTCTCCTTTAAACCTTACATTGACTCTGTGGCCAAATCCTGCCGATTCGCTCTCCTCAACATTGCCCGCATACGCCCCTTTCTATCTGTCTCCTCGGCCAAAATCCTTGTTCATGCCATGGTTATCTCTCGCCTCGACTACTGCAACCTCCTCCTTGCTGGCCTCCCTCGCTCCCACCTGTCCCCCCTTGTGGCGATCCAAAACTCTGCCGCCAAGGTCATTCACTCTGCCCGTCGCTTCGACCATGTGACGCCTCTCCTCCTCTCCCTTCACTGGCTCCCCCTTCCGGAACGTATCCTGTTCAAACTCCTGGTTTTCACGTTCAAATCGCTCCATGACCAAGCTCCCCCTTACCTCTCGGACCTAATCGCCCTACGCGCTCCTGCGCGCGCTCTCCGCTCTTCCGCTGTCCCCTCCCTCGCTCTCCCTCGCTTCTCCTGCTCGCCCAACCGCCTTCGTCCCTTCTCCCTCGCTGCCCCGCATGCCTGGAACTCCCTCCCTGCCGACGTCCGCCTCGCCTCCTCCCTCCGCTCCTTCAAATCCCTCCTCAAGACCCACCTTTTCCATGCTGCCTTTCCCAATGCCCTCTAGTCTTTCCCCTTGCTCTTACTGTCGGCCCTCCTCTGCTGACTGCTGCTACCGACCACCTTGTAACCAAGCCAAGTACACGCGCCTGAGACTTCGCATCCGCCTGAATGTTTGTTTGTCTTCTCCCATGTCTCTCCCGCTGTCCCCTCTCCTTGTCTCCCCCTCCTTGTCTTTTAGATTGTAAGCCACAGGCAGGGACCGCATCTGATTGTATGTTCTGTACAGCGCCAGGTTGCAACTGGCGCTTTATAAATGTTTAATAATAATAATCATCATCATCATCATCTTGAGGAGTGTGCATTGGTGTTATTGAAGGTGGCTGAACCATGTTTTCCAGCACTGGAAACATCAGAGGAGGCTGTCTAGGCATTAAAAAGGAAGTAGACCCTGGTGATGGCTTTGGTGCTACTAATGTAGACTGCCCCTAAATTAGGGACAGTCTTGGAGCTAGCACTAGTGTCAGGACCAATGCTGCTTTTAAGCAAGGGCTGTTGAGGTATGATACAGCATCAGAGCTGGGTAACACTGTGGAAATGAGAGATCAGCATCACCTAAGAGAGACAGCATTAGGGATGGGCGAACGCGGTTCGGAAGTTCGGAGTTTGGACCGAACGTGTGAACTGGGGCCTATGCACGAGCTACAGCATGGCGTGACAGCAAGTTGTTCCTCAAATTCCCTCTTGGCCTGCCTTATAATGATTTTATACTTTCTTTGCCAATGTCTATGTTAATTCCTTATCTCATTTGGAAGACTTTTCCATTTCTTGAAGGACAACTTTCTGGTTCTGACAGCTTCAGTGTTATCATTCAGTCATGCAGGTATTCGTTTGGTTCTCTTCCTGCTTTTTTTTGTGATGTACATTTGATCTGGGTGTGTAAGATAGTAGTTTTCAATAGTCTCCATGCCTCCTTCAGGCCTTTGATCCTGATGTCTTCCCCTTTTAGGTCACTTTTAGACAAGCTGGTCATGATAGCATGATCCACTCGCGTAACTTTTGAAAATCCCATGGACCAGAATTAGACAAGATGATTTGCATGTTAAAGCTGGTTGTGCATTCTTTTAAAACTGCAAACTAAATACCCAGGCGTATTTAGTTCATGGCTTTAAAAGAACATGAAATGGTTTTAATGTGCAAAACATCTCGTCTAATCCCAGCCAGCAGGATTTTCAAAAGTCACGTGAGTGGATTGCACTATCGTGACCAGCTTGTCTAAAAGTGGCCTTAGTTTCCCCTTAACTAACTTCCTCATCTTTGCATAGTTCCCCTTCTTAAAGTTAAACATTCTTGTGGCAGACTTATTGAGTGATCTCTCTCCTAATAACAAGTTGAACCTAATTATATTGTGATTAGGGATGGGCAAATGCGGTTCGGAAGTTCAGAGTTCGGACCGAACTCAAATAGTTCAGTTGACCAAACTGAACGTTTGAACCAAACGTGAATTTGAACGTTCAGTTCGGATGCGTTCGGTGAGTTTGGAATTGAATTTCCATTGGTTTCAATGGAAAACACATTATTGGCTGTAATGTTTTTGTTTTTTATGCTATTGGCTGAAAATTGGGGTGCCTATACCTCCAACAGAAAGCATTACGTGTACCAAATTTCGAAACGATTGGATAAAGGCGTCCAATTTTAGAAGCAGTTGAATTATTGTATTTTGCAATATTCTACATATACATTCTTAGCTGTAACTTCTTTGCCCAACATGTAATGTAGGTGATACTTGTCCAGTTTATACCCCTTCCCATATTTACTATCTTTGACAAATTTCAGAAGGATTGGAAAAAGGGTCTTAGTGGTATAAGCAATTAATATATAAACGTATGTCTGACTATAACATCTTTATAGTGCAACCAGTATACATGAAATTTGGCAGGGCTATATATTTCACTGTAATGATCACCTCTGCCAAATATCACAAAGATTTTCTAAAGGGTCCCAATTTTATATGCCTGTACAACATACATATAGAAGGGGCCTATGTCTGGGATTGTCTTATGTCACTGTGGTATAAGATCGGTTTGTGATGCAAATTGGCCAACAGATATGTCAACCAAATATCCTCATTCTGTGCTGGGACCATCCCAACATATCTCCCCCACTTGTTTCTAGGAAGTCAGAAGCATCTGTTTAGGAAAGAGTCAATAGAGATTCTCTTATGTCCTCTGTCTCAGTGCTGCAGGATGTGATTGTGATGATAATTGGCCAGCCTGGATGTGTTTAATCTATGTCTGCTGACTGCTGGGATGCTATCTCAGAAGCTCCAGTTATGTTGCTTATGCCCGCCTCAGGGCCGCCCCCTATGCCCACCTCGAAGCCACTACCAATTGGTCCTGTAAAGCTAGAAGCTTGCAGTAATGTGTTTGGCCATTGAATGTGTCTGTCAGTCTTTGGGGTTGCTCCACATCCTTCCTCCTACAGTCTCTCTCCCCCTGTCATGGAGGGTGCCTGCATCTGACTGGCACTGAATATACTGATATTCATCTGAATAATGATCTTCACAGGGACAATATCAATTGCTTATATAATTGTGTCCCTTTATCAAAATCTCCTGTACATTTGCTGAAATGGCAGGAAAGGTATTTGATACATTCTTGCCAAATATCCTGTAAACAGAATGGAATATCAAAATGTTACAGCTGGAAATGTATTTTCAGGTTAATGTCTTATACCCTGGGGATCCTTTATTCACTGTTTCTGAAAATTGGTAGAAGTATTCAGCATATGGAAGGACATAATATGCACAAGTTTCATGAACATTGGATGCAAGATAAAGAAGTTGCAGTCATAAATGTGTATGGCACTTTTCCTAAAGTCACAACGTTCAATTGCTTCCAAAAAAAAATTCCTTTATCTACTCATTCCAGAACTTGGTATACATAGTGCCCTCCATTGGGGGTACAATCTCCCCAACTTTCACTGAAATTGAATAAGAAACAAAAATGTTATAGCTGGTAATATGTTTTTCAGTTTTTCCCCTTTATTTCAAAAACCAAATGTCATTTTCAGTTCCTGATTGCACCAAACTAAAGACCAAACTGAGCCCGACCGAACTGAATACCAAATCTGAACTCAAATTTCAACCTGAACCACAGAACGGCTGAACATTCAAACCTGGTTCTGTTCGCACATCCCTAGACAGCATCAAAGTAGGAACTTTGTGGCTGCAAAGGCTGAGCAATGGATATCACAGAATCCCAAATGAGAGCAGGTGTGGTTCCTATGGGTCTTTCAAAATGCCAGTATTAAGTACACTAATACAGGAGACACACCAGAAGGGACCAGTGCAGGTGGAAAGGGTAGAGGAGCAAAATATTTCAAGGACAAGAGCATAATAGTCAGGATTAAACTGGGAGGAACATTGAGGACACAGATCCCAGAGCCCTTAAGAGTTGAGATGAAGATCTAAGCAGAACAACATGTGATAAAAGTCTATGGAAAAAAGTCATAAAACAAAAAGCTTGTAAAAATTGCCATACTGGTTAAGGACAATGGTTCATCTAGCCCAACATTCTGGTTTCAACAGTGACAACACTGGATACCTTAGAGGAGTGCACAATAGGTCAGGAGCAGGAGGAGGAGGAGTTGGCATGGTTGTGCCCCCCAAGCCTTGCTCATTTAAAAACACCCCAATGACTAGACAGTGCCTGCTATCAAGAACAAGATGGACAACTACTTAAAATTAAAGATGAAAGGGTTCATTCTCAAAATATCCAATTTCATGTTACAGTTATGAATATTCAGCATTTTGGTATTTGTTGGTTTGGTATTTGGAACTTCGCTCACTTTGTTATTGTTATTCAGTATTTGGTTTGCTTTTCTCACTTTTTTAGTTAATTTAGTACTTCAATATTTGCAGAGGTAAGCAAAAAGCTTAGAGGGTTATCATCAGTGAGAAAATTAATTGACTAAGATGCAAATAACCTTGAAATAAATCCACAAAAATGCATTTAATAACAACAAACTAATAAATGAAGGACGTTTTCAGACAAGACTCTCTCCACCCACTACCAACCCACCACTCACCCAATATACATGTTGCAGGGCTGCAGTGTTGCCCTGTGGGTGCGCTGAAACATGTATAGTCGGTGGGAAGTGTTTTATCTGAAAACACCCTAATAACAGCTAACAACAATAAACTTTGGGAAAACTACTTCCTGCACCTGACAATCTCTTGTTTGCATATTTTTGTAACCAGCTATCCTGTCCATGTTACAGGGTTCTCCATAGCCATCCCTTCTGAAGGGAATTCTGGATTAGCAAATGCTAAGATAGAAAAACTAATCACAGTACTTGTGAATTTTTTCGAATTTTGTTCCTCAACATAGAGGCGGTAATAACTTGTGAAGCCTAAAAATCATTTGAGTTTTCATATTTCTAAGAGGCTGTCATTCCTTCAAGGCACATATCTTACCTGAATCAGTCAGCATCTCATTAGCATTCACAGTGTAGTGCAAATATTGCAGAGATTTGCAAAACAGCACTTCTCAGGGGGAAGTGTCAATCTACACTCTTTAAACTGATTTAACGCCTCCAGTAGCCTACCTTTCATATTCCTCCAAGTTCCAGGAAAACACAGTTAACTGGTCTAGAAATACAAGGGCTTCATTCAAATGTATGTCTCCTGGGCATTTCACCATTATGTGCAGCAACATATAGATTGTATCAGAGACTGTTCAGAAGCCTTACTGAGCCTCAAAATACCATGAAAGCAAACAAAACCACTTTTCTCTTCTCTTCTTCAGTCCCTATTCTTCTATCCAATAGTACCTAGATTTAGTTCCATAAATAAAAACACAGGGCACCACTTTAGAGCACAAAACACTTCCGTATTAGAAAAAGCATAAAAATTTCTAAAAGTCCCTAAATTCAATTTATACTAAAACCACGGAGTCTGACTGAAGGCAGTGTGAGTTGGTTCTCTAGGGAAAAGGGGAACACTCAAATTACTCATGCTAAACCTATAGCCTGGTAGCAGTGACCATTTATAAGACTGTCATCAGCCGATAACAAAATATCAATCTATCTATGAACACAAGTACAAAACTAACAGCGAGTTAATCCGTTTCTTTGGGAGTCATCTATGCAAGCAGAGACTAGTCCTCTCAAACCAAACACCTTTCTGTCCCGAAGGCAATCTATCAGAAGGACTCCAATTAACTCTGTAGGTATCCAAACCTAGAGTTAACCTTTAGCAGCTCAGTAGTGTCCACGTGTATTCTGTTGCAACACTGCAGCCCTGCAACATGTATAGTGGGTGAGTTGTGGGTTGGTAGTGGGTGGAGAGTGTCTTGTCTGAAAACATCCTTCGTTTATTAGTTTGTTGTTATTCAATGCATTTTTGTGGATTTATTTCAAGGTTATTTGCATCTTAGTCAATCTTACTCAACTACTTGAGATTCAAAGGGGATCCCATATTCTCTTATAACTTCTTTAAACATTGTTTTATAGTTTTCCAATTCTCTGAGTGTGCAGGTCTAACTAGTTATAATACTGGTCATTAGGGGGCAAATGCAATGTTTAATAGTATGTTCATGCTCTGCAAGATGCTATTTGGCAGGGACTCAGCAGATTCACAGGCTCTTGAATTTGGCTGAATCCAAATAATTCCCTTGCAAATTTTGTGCAGCTACCTTTGACTCAATCAGTGCAGACAAATAATTCTTGTTTGAATGCGTATAAATAACATTTTATAACTTTTATACTCCATAGTATTTAAGTCTTGGTTAATTACATGCAGGTAGTGTAGCAGGAAAATTTTGCCTGTGCATTCTGACTGGAGCTTGCCATCAGCTCTGACATATCTATACACAGTTATCAAACCCGCAAAATAATTTCCCACTTATTGCTACAGGTACCAGCATTAACCTTTAGACATATAGGACATATCTCTGGAATCAGTAAAAACTTCCAAATTGGTTGAAATATTAATTGTGATGGCCACGGTAACTTGATATTGGAAACATTGCTAGCAGTGTGAGCCTCTGAGGAAATGCTAACAGAAACAAACAAGACAGTAATTCACATTAGCCAACATTAACCCACAATTCACCTGCCTGACTGATGTTCACTAACTTCCGCCATGGGGCAGTCGGCTGGTTGCTACCCAATGCGGTATCCTGAGAAAGTGGTTGACGCAGCATGGACTAAGGCTGGCATAGTTGGGCTAATGTGGGCTAACAGTCCCACACAGCCCTTGTGTGTGGTGAGGTCTACCAGCACCATAGACAAGGCCATTATGTCAGCAAGGATTGGGGCCAGGAGCAGCAGCCACTTGTAAGCTGATGGCATGGGTTGCGAATGAGGAGAACCCCACCCCCTCCAGCCACCTATGAACTGATGGCACAGGATGAGGGAGTGAGCAGAGCCCTCGTGTGGTCCCTCTTTCTCTCTTCATCTCTTGCCCCATGTGACAGTGGTGCCTACTCCACCCATGTCCTTTGCTGGGATCTGCCATCCTCAGGCAAGGGGGACCGGCCCATAGTAGGGATGGGCAAACGCGGTTCAGAAGTTCGGAGTTCGGCCCGACCTCGGCCTGTTCGGATGACTGAACGCGAACCCGAAGACGAACATACCAAACAGAACAGAACACCAAACGGTGAAATGGCCGAACAGTTCAGTCAGTTCGGATTGCGTTTGGGTGAGTTGAGGTGGCAAAAAAAGGTTCACCGTAAGGTGACAGAGAGGGGTAGTACTAGTCACTGAGGAGCAGACTTCCAGGCACCAGGGGTGTAGAGGCTTGCAAGAAATGAAACTATCTGCCTTCCCCCTTCCCAACACCTTCTGAGCTAGTCACTGTTCCTGAACAGCAGGCGTTGAGTAGGATTATTAGATTGTTTTAAGTTTCATTTCAGTTTTGTACTGAAATGAAACTTAAACCTTAAACTGAAACCTTGTGTTTTTGATTCCCCCCCCCCCCCCATCCCATATAGAGAGAGATATAGAGATAGAGAGATAGATAGGTTAGGGATAGTAGTTGTAGGAGCTAGCTTAGTGATAGAGATAGCGTTAGTGATTTAGTTTTAGTGTTTGTAGGAGTAGGCCTGTATACTTATTAGATAATCCATTTAGTTCATAGCATTTAGAATAGTTAATAGCAGTTAGATTTAGTGTAGCTAGATATATATAATATTAGATTTTTTTAAAAAACCATATAAAAACAAAAAACAAATAAAAAACAAAAGAAAACCATATAAAACCCAATAAAAAACCAAAAAACCATATAAAAAAACCACAAAACCATAACATTTCCCAAACGGCCGAACAGAACGGTCGAACCTGAACCCGGCTAACTAACCGAACTGCCGAACTGAACAGACGAACCGAACGCAGATGAACAGAATGGCCGAACCTGAACCGCGATCTGTTCGCCCATCCCTAACCCATAGGGCACTCTCTGGATGTAGTTCTATCTGGGGCAAAGTCACTGGTTTCCCTGCACCCTGGAAACTGGCCAGGGGGAGCCAGGCAGGGATGACAGCACCTTGGGTTGGGGGTGGGACCATGTATGGCCCCCCGACAGGATCACTCTTGCCCAGAGTGTAGGAGTGATCTGCTGCTGCCGGTCGCTTTTCACAGGACTCATCCTGCTTCTGGAGGCCAACTGCTGCTCCTCATGGCCCTGAGTCCTGCCCATGAGTTTGATTCCTCAGTCCAACCCAGGGTATGTGGGCAGTGTGGTGGCTGCCTGGTGGCTACATGTGTTTTCTGCTCTCCATGCCACCCCAATGGATGGTGACTGTGTTGCTGCTCCACAGATTGGGCAGGGGATACAGCTGGCCACTGTCTCATGTTTTCACCCAATTACACTCTAAACTGCTGGTGGGGAAGGGCGAAGCAGTGGAGGCCCCCCCCATCACCGATGGGGGTGTGTCACTTCTTGGTCCCCCAGGTTCGGAGCCTGGGAGCGCTCCTCGATGCACAATTCCATCTGGATGTCCAGGTGGCAGCTATGGCGAGAAGCACTTTTTGTAAATTACATCTGGTCTGTTGTCTTCAGCCATATATCTTCAGCCCCGACCTAGCCACCATCATCCATGCATTTATCACCTTGATATTAGACTACTGCAACATGCTCTTTGTGGGGCTACAATTGGTGATGTCCCAGAGACTGCAGCTGGTGTAGAACGCAGCGGCTCGCCTCCTGATGGGGACAGGATGTCGGGAGCATATAACACCGGTGCTCCATTATCTGCATTCGCTGCCTATAGTCTACTAGGCCCGATTCAAGATGTTGGTGTTGACTTTTAAGGTCCTATACTGTCTGGGTCCTGCTTATCTTCAGGACCACCTCAACCTCCGTGTCCTGGATTGGCCCCTACGGTCATCCGGGGGCGCCCTCTTGGAGGTTCTCCGGGTCTTCCAGGTGGTGACCTCTGAGACGGCATTCTCGGTGGTTGGTCCCCGGATGTGGAACTCCCTCCAACTGAAGATCCACCTTTCCCCAGATCTCCCCTCTTTTCAGAAATCCTGTAAGACCTGGCTGTTCTACCAGGCTTTTGGTGAGGGAGACGGGTAGTGGGTGGGGCATGTTTGGTGTTTTGTTTTTTGGGGGGTTGGTGGGGTTTTAGTTTGGCCCTGTAACTGTTCATTTTAATTAATTTTAATAATCTCTATTTTATATTGTTTTATTACTTTGTATTTTTATTTGTTGTATGCCGCCCTGAGCTAACGCGTGGCAGGAGGGGGCAAGTTAGAAGTACTGAAATAAATAAATAAACAAATAAATAAAATTCATTAAGAAAAATTTTCCCCTTACCCAGATGTTCTGAAACCTAATCCACATGTTATATACTGTCTTCAAGTTCTATAGAGAATATAGATTTCTCCCAAAACAAAGGGAGTTACTTGAATTTTAAAAAAAAATCTTGAGTGACTGAAATGAAAACAAAAACTTTTCTGGTGAAGGACAAATCATATTATTTTTGTACAAGCAAAGTAGATTTTAATTATGTTGATTCTTTTTACATAGTTAAGGAGAACTATTCAATTCTCCTTCATACTTAATGGCTAGAATAAAATATGAAGAAGGGAATAACTAATATTCTGTTAACATTGGATGTTTTTAAACAAGATGCAACCACACAAGCCCACCCATCCTCCACACACCCAAATGCCTATCTGAAGGTGGTGTGGGGAGGGGGTGCACCCACCCATGGCCATTCATGGACCACTGGGAAAAAATCTAGACTGCTCTGTGTGGGAGGAGGCTAAAATGTGCATGGGTATGGGCACGCATGCATCCCTGGTCCATTTGAATCCCTCCCCACTCATCCCACATGGGTGGGCAGTCCACAGCCAACCCACTCTGCATACAGACTCCCACCCAGTCCATCTCATTTAAAAACGGCCATTCTAGCTTCTACATGTATGGCTGAAAAGCTGTGCAGAAAATCAGAGAAGTTGATAGGCCAGGCTTTTTTTAAAAACTGGTAAGATAGGTTGTTTGGATTTCTAAACTGTGTGTACAGTGAAAAGTATGTAAGAAAATAATCTCCATTACATGGAACCTTTAATCAATACTGGCTGTTTTTCTAAATGATAGGCTCTGTTATTTATTAATTAATTAGTATTATTATTTAGTGCCAGCAATGTGCCTGGCACTGAACAGTCATTAATAAGAAACAGGCCACTGCACTGCATGGCTTACAATCTAGGATGGATAAGGGAGAGGGCAACGTAAAGAGAGACATGGATACATTCAAGAAGTTGAGAAGTCGCAGTTCCATATGCTTAGCTTATTTAATTAATTCATTTATTTATTTATAAAAACTTAATACCCCTCCCCTCATGACATAGCAGCTCAGGGCGGCTTACAACAGCAATAACAAAAACATTAAAAACAAATAAAACAACTCATAGAAGCTCATAGCAGGAGGTTATGAAAAAGACCCCTCTCACCACCCTAACCCACTCCCCCCTCCCTTCACCCATCTCCCCCACCAAACACCTGGCAGAACAGCCAGGTCTTACAACTTCATTGAAAAGAGGGAAGGTCCAGGGCCAATCATGCCTCCATCGGGAGTTCCACAGCCTCGTTTGGGCCACCGAGAATGCCCTCTCCATCGTGCTCCCCCGGAAGACTCGGGGGGCCTCAAGGAAGGCACCCCTGGACGACTGCAGGGGCTGATCCAGGACCATGAGGCAGTCTCGCAAGTAGGTAGGGCCTAGGCCATTTAGGGCTTCATAGGCAAGCACCAACACCTTGAATCAGGCTCTAAAGATTATAGGTAGCCAATGTAGAGATGGACCACTGGTGTAATATGCTCCTGGCAGCCCAACCCTATTAAGAGGCAGGTCACCGCATTCTGCACCAGCTGCAGTCTCTGAGCCATCACCATGGGTAGCCCCATGTAGCGTGCATTACAATAGTCCAGCCTAGAGATGATGAAAGTATAGATGACAGTGGTCAAGTCAGAGTCCGAAACATATGGCCAAAGCCATTGTACCAGATGTAGTTGGCGAAAAGCACTCCTCGCCACAGCCTCCACCTGGACATCCAGTTGAACTTGCAAATAGAGGAGCACCCCCAGTTACCAGGTAGAAGAGAACCCTGAATAAAAGGACAGTAGAAGGAGCATTAGTAGTAGCCTGACAGAAACGCCTGATGGGAAAGCCTGACAGCTTCAGCTAAAAGTAATGTACCCTTGGAGATAGGAACATGGTCCAGGGATTGGGAAGGAGGCCAAATAAAAACTAGCTCCTGGGTGAAAAGATTCTTCACCCTTGGTATAAGTACAAAAAGTCACACCATAGAGTTCCATCCTAAATTTTGACAATCTTTTGAAGACTAAGCATCTCATAGTGCCATTGTTTTAAGACATTATGGTTTTTATAATGCTCCATTTAAAAATTTAATGGCCCTGATTTATTAACAAAAAAGGTGAAGATTATGTTGTACAGTCACACAAGACGTTACCTTGGGTTTAGCAGTGTTACCCTACACTGGTCAGCCTTATTGTGCAATATAGTGTATTGTATGTCTGGCAGCTGGGGAACTGGCTACTACGTCCTGCGTCCTCGGGAAAAGGCCGAGGACACAGGGCATAGCAGCTTTACCCAAAGTGGAGTAAGGCTGTTCAACTTGAGGTAGTGTGCCGCACCTCACGTGCCCAGTCCCTATCTGACCCACCCTGTGACGAGGTCTGCTGTGGGGATTTGAGCGGCAGGTGCTAGCGCCATTCCCATGTGGGTTGGGTGGGGGATTGGGGAGGGTGGAGTGGGGTTTTGTGTTTTTTATTATGGTTATTTATTGAAAATATTTTAATTATCTTATTGTATTTTTATATATTTATTGTTGTATATAAATATATTGTTGTATTTATTGTTTATATATTTATTGCCTATGGCAGGAGGGGCAGGATGCAAATTTTCTAAATAAATAAATAAATAAATGGTGACCACATCACAGTCAGGAAAGGATAGTGGGAGGGCCAAGGGAGGATGGATTTATTTCTTCAGTGGGTGGAGCGGACCAGGTTGCCCACACGTGTGGCCAGCACCTCAGTCCACCCGGGGGCATGGTGGGACATCCAACAGCAGACCACCCACCCAGTTTCCCCATGGGGGGGGGCAACCATCCATTCTGTGCTCTGCACTGCCCCTGCAGTGTGGCGGCTGTGGTTACTTGTCACAGGGTGCACAGGGGATCGAGCCTGCCCCAGCTCACATGGCTGTATCCATAATATTATTGTCCATATTTACACGACACATAATTAAAATGCAATTAAGGTATATAATAATCACAAATAGAAACAATAAGTGTAACATACTTTATCCCTTACATGGGCAAGAATAATGATTCGTATTTTGCCAACACTGTTTGAGCTTCAGACCCTTGAGTTCTAATCCCAGCTCTTTCGTCAGCAGAGCCTGATTCATCCACTGTTGCCTTAGGCAACTCATTTAAAGGGTCACTCTCAATTTGAAATCTAGACAATTTTAAAAATGAAGTCAGAATAGTTTCAGATGCAACATCTGCCCCTGAATCCTCTTGCCAATTACTGTGGTCACATCTGTGTTATTAAAATGCTTTTCTCTTCTCTGCTCCTCACTGAAAGACACCAACAAGAAAAGAAAATAAGAATAGAAAAGAAATAAAGAAAAGAAAGAAGAAGAAAAAATAGAAAACCATGTCTGAATATATGGAATAAACAAAGTACAGATGGAATCCTGTCCCATTTAAAACAAAAAAACAAAAAACGGTCATATGTGAAAAACAACAGACCATTTTACTAACACTTTTATTCTCCATTCTTTCCCAGTTGCGTTAATTTTAGTACTACTGGATAGTAATAGTTGGTATTTTCTCCATACATAAGCATGCTGTTTAAGTCAGTTGCATATTTTCTTCTGACCTGTTTCCCTCATATTCCTATCTTTAAATGTGCATGATAATATTTAGTCAGCTATGAAGATTAGTTAACTGAAATCGGTTCAGCATTTTGAAATGGAAAAGAAAAGCATACAAAGGAGCAGGTTCCAGTCCTTTGCCATCTATTTTATCTAAATGCTCAGAGTTTCCTGCTACTTTTTCATGAGCATATGTGACATTAGTGAAAAAAGAGATGCTCTTTTTATGTTATTATGCTATTTACTGACACCCTAACTATTTCAAATGTTTATCAACACATTAGACGTGACCCTTCCATGTTATAATTTCTCTTTAGGGTTTGATTTTTTCCCCTCTGATCATTATTCTGATTTTTTTATGCCTCTGAGAAAAGTATGGAATTAATCATAACTGGCAAAGAAGGATTATATTTCTATAATAATTATTTTCATAGCAGGTTGAGCTAACTTCAGATATAAATATTTTCTCTGATCCCATTGCAATGTGAACAAATCAGGAGGGTTTGATACCACTTGTGACATGGCTTCAGAATAGAGAAGGAATACGTATCTTCTTTGGAGGATGTATTAAATACATTTAACTTGTCTCATAACAAAGATAGTATTTCTTCCTTATGGTGATTAATTCATTTGCTAAATGCACATAAAATGTCATCCAGGTCTGGGACAAGTGAGGTATGGTTAGTTAGTTAGTTAGTTAGTTAGTTAGTTACAGACAAAGCCAAATCAAAGTGAGGTACAGTACAGTTTATAAAGGTAGCGATGTCAACAGCAGGGTGCCACAGGGTTCATGGATATAAAATTGGGGGATGGGAAGAGCATATTCCCACAACTTGAAAGTGGGAGGACTCCCATAGACCTGTCCTACCACTTTTGGGTGGATAGATTTCCCTGCCTATGTAAGGCTGAAATGAGATTTCACAAAAACAGGAATTCACACCAAAATTCTGGTTCCCGATACTATCTGTCTAACTGAGAACCTCTCAGTACACGACAATGGGTGTAAACAAACAGACATGGAGGCTGATTGCACCCGGAGCTGGTCTGGGGGTGCACGTCTGCCCGCTTGTAGCCCCGTCTAGGTCCATTTTAGTTGGACCCAGCAGTTGTCTAGACCCATGGTCCGCTCTTGCAGTGCCCTCCCCCCAATATCATAGAGTTACACGCAGATCACTCGACACTCTAGGCTGGCACTTGCAACTCTATTGTGTTGCCTGGGGTAATGACCAGCTGAAAGTGGAGCTGCAGCATGGGTCCGCTGAGAGGGACAGCAGTTCCACTTCAGGCTGGTACCCCGGATTTGGTTGCCCAGCTCTGTTCCAGGATGTTCTGGAGCACTGCAAGCAGGGCTGGTCCAGAGCACGGGCCTGCTCTGCTTCCACTTCTGGCAGAGCACCTTTAGACGGATGGGCCAGTCCAGGGCTGAAGTGAGCTGGCACAACCAGCACTGGGGCAACTCATCCATCTAAAAGCAGCCCATGTCTCAAATCAACATTTTGTTTCCCGATTTACCAATTTGAAATTGCCAGAATCTCATTGACCACTTTACCATTAATTTCAAATCCTGAGACGTAATACTGAAGACACTGCATTTCATACTTCCTTGTTTCATCAACAATCTGGAGGGGGACAATTCTGACTGTTTTCTAGGAGCAAATAAAACCCATTACAGTGCCATTCCCCCTCCTTCCCCCATCACCACCACTCTTTTTTGCTGGTGACTTTACAGTGGCTGCTAGAGGTAAGTGTGTATATGGCACTCACAAGTCTTCTATCTTTGTGATATTTTAAATAGCATGGAACTCCCACTCATATAGTACTTCTATGTTTTTCAGATTCTCACATTTTGCTAATCTCATTGTTAGTATGGCTGGGGTTTTTTTGTTTTTGCTTTTTTCCTTCCAGTGGGCAACATCTCTGGGAATTGCAGGTGGGTGGCATGGATTGGGCTTCTTTGTTTGGGAATTAACTTCCTTCCTGGCCTCTGATCAATCCTACAACCTGACTGTACCCTCTGATCAATCCTACAACTCTGCTCCTTCTCCCTGAATCTCTCACTATATTTCTGTCTGGACAGGGCAGCCTGTGTCTGGGGATTGCAGATTGTTGCCATGGATTGGCCCATTTGCTTCACAGTCCTTTACCTCTGATCTAGAGGTGACTCTACCATTGAGGGCTATGGGGCAGTGCACCACTGAGTACCCTAGACCCTAACCCCACTGATGTTGCTGCTGCTATGGTTGCCTGCTACTGATTCCCATGTAATTAGTGCATGTGTAGAATGCCCTGAGCTCCTCAACCTTTGTTGCTGCTGACTACATGATCGTAATGAGCAGGCATATGTGGAGAAGGCAGAAAAAGAGGACTTTTGTTCTGCCTTTGACACATGTGTCTGTGTTAATGGTGAAGCAGTCAACAAGGGCATCAGCAGGAGCACAAAGAGAAGACTCACTTGGGATGCATTGTACAGGCACAGCTGGTGGGGCTCCAGAACTTTCACCACCAGTATGGTGCCACAGTTCAGCACAGGTGTGTAGTCTCCTATGGATCCCCCAGCCAATAGCCTGGCTGATAGCCTGGCTGGAAAGGCAATGTAACCAGGGCCTCCAGCAAATCACAGCAGAGAAGAGCAGCAGGAAGGGCTGGAGCCATGCCTCCCATCTTCTCTCCTCCCCACATAGCCCAGCCCACCTGAGCGAAGTTGAGGAAAACGGTGGCCAGAGCTGTGACTGTGAGTCTCCATCTTCTCCCTTCCCTTCTCCTCCCTTCCCTTTCATTTGGAGCCCCCTTCTCCCCCTCTCATTTGGGTTCCCCCAATTTCTCCCCCCATCTCATTTGGGCTCTCTCTCTTCTCCTTCCTGCCCCCTTATTTTGGCTCTCTCTCGTCTCCTTTCGTCTTCCCCTCTCTTCAGTTTTTGGGCTCCCTCTCTCTCCCCTCTTTGCTCTTTCTCCCTTGTGTTTGGACTTCTGCCTTCTGCCTCCCCCTTCCCAAGGTTTGGTCCCCTTCTCCCCTGGTGATGTGTGTGCTTGAGAGGTGAGCTCAAGAAGGGGAAGATTCAGATAATCTCTCTGCATCATGACTCTATCCCCTATCCATGTGGGCATATTCCCATTGCTTCTCCTTTATACTGAGTTCACTCTTTCAGTGTGGCCAATAGGCCTGAAACAAGAAAGCTCAGTAAGTGCTCCTTCCATTGAAAGCTGGGCATTGACCAAGATTCGCACGACATGGAAACTTGCTGGCATTTCCACTTTTTTCACAATTTTCTGTTATTTTTCACAAGTTGAATGGGTCTGGCATGGGCTGGTCCAAGGCCCTGGGTGTACCCTGCATCCACCCCTGTGGCTGTGGAGATGAAAACCTGCTAGCTAAGCGCAATTTCTGGAAATTGCCATAAAAGTAGGAGTTTTCCTAGTTCAAGAGTATTTCCGAGTTTCCAGGGATTGGGCCTGAGTGTTCAAGCTCCTCCTAAGGAACCCTATGAATGCTCAGGAAATCGGAAGCAGGGAGCAGGAAGGGGGCAGAGAGCACCGGCATCAGGTAACCGGACAAGTGGAGGGCAGGGAAAGAGCGTAGGAAGGGGATCAGTGGGGGGCAGGGAAGGGGGGGGCAGCAAATTCACCTAAAAACCAAAAGGGGCCGAGTACACTGCTGAGAACTCTGTCGCTGTGTGGTTGAATGCAGTTTATCCAAGCATGCTCTTTGGGAGCATGCTGTGAAATGTAGTCCAGCTTGCTCCCATAGACATTCATCTAATGATGAAAATGACAAAAATGTCCCGGAAAGTGACAAAAATTATGAAAATTATGGAAAGAATGGCAGAAGCACAAAATCACCGGAAACTGATTAAGTAATAACAGACACTCCAAAAGGGTCAGTATTTCCCTTCATAACATCGCAGCCCTGGTGTCCCATGGCTAGTTTTAATTTGGGTTCCTTTCAATTTTCTGGATCTGGCCCCTGGATCCTCTTCCTTCCCCTAAGCACTGAAAGACTGAGCTCAGGGTAAGGGAGCATAGAGGGCATGCACACAGAGATAGGAGACAGATCCATGATCTGGATGTGTACCTTCTTGAAAGTAGCCCTTAAGCACCTCTGTCCCTAACTTCAGTGCCACAGGTGGGGAACCTTTTGTCTCCTGGGTGCCAATTTTCAAAAAGGTTACCAAAAGGGAAAAGGTCATGCACTCCAATCCTAGGGTGATACCTAACATAATGTTTGTTTTTAGACAGACACAGGGGCAACCTGCCGCCCAGGGCTAGCGTCCACCCACTCCCAGCCCAACCTGGGGCCACTTTAGATGGATTCAGCGGGTTCCCCTGGCCACAGTCTGCCCACAGGGCACCACGGTGACACACACAGAGTTGTGGGCAGATCACCCAATGCTCATGCTCCATCACACTCCTTAGAGTCCCAAACAGAAAGACAGTAGGGGTGTTAATTTGTTTTACATATTTTGAATAATGAAAACAAAAATCCAATTTTCATTTTTGTTATTGCAATAACAAAAACAAAACAAAAAATGAAGAAAAAATGGGGGGGATGGACATTTTGGGACATAAATTTCAGGCTGTAACTTTTGTTTTTTATCTGATTTTCATGAAATTAGGAAAGATTGTATTCCTTACCAAGGGATCCTCCCTGCCAAATTTCAGAAAGATTGGATAAAGGGTGACAATTTTACAAGCAACTGAACTTTTGTTATTTTAAAAAGAAAGGTTTAACAGAGGTTAAAGAATTTGTGCATGCATTTCCAGCTGTAACTCTTTGTTTTCTGTCCAATTTGGATGAAATTTGGACAAACTGTACCCCTTACCCAATGGATCATCCCTGTCAATTTCAGAAAGATAGGATAAAAGATCCGGATTTTATAAGCATCATGGTTTGTGCATGCATTTCCAGCTGTAACTTCTTTGCTTTGCATCCAATTTGGATGACATCTGGAAAAATTATACCACTCACGGAAGGGATAATTCCTGCCAAAGTTCAGAAAGATTGGATGAAGGGTCCCAAATTTGATAAGCAATTGAACTTTTGTGATTTTAACAGAAGTTCTGCAAATGCTAGTCCTGAACATTTTGGGACAAAAACGAAAATTTGGACATAGCTGGGACTTCAAGCAGTAAGGCAGGGTGAAGGGGAAATCAGCCCAGCAATCAAGAGACATGATTGACACATTCAGGCTGGCCAATTGACATCCTAAACTCATCCTGCAGCACTGTGATAGAGGACATTAAAATGTATTGGTACTTTCCTCATATGGCTTCCAAAGCAGATGCTTTCATAAGCAATTTAATTATTTCATGGTCTGCACACACATTTCCAGCTTTAATGTCTTTGTTTTCATTCCAATTTGGACAGATTGTTCCCCTCACCCAGGGGATCATCCCTGTCAAATGTCCGAAAGATTGGATAAAGGGTCCCAATTCTAGAAGTAATATATGTTTCATGAATTTAACAGAAGTTGCACATTTTCTTAGAATGTGGGGGCATCAGTGGGGAAGAGTAGATGCAGAGTTTTGCTTTTAGGAGCACTTGCAGTGAGGTTGAAGACTGCAGCACACACAGGGTGAAAACAGACATTGACACTAACCACCCTTTAACCACCCTTGGTGGTCATTTATGCATGTTTCAGGGCTGCAAAAGGCACCAATACAGCCCTGCAACATGCACAAATACAGCCCTGCAACATGTCTGTTTTCACCCACAGTCACACACACAGAGAACCAGCCTACGAGCCACACAATATCTAGCCATTGTGAGGGGGGAAAGCTTGGCAGAAGCTTATATTTGCTCCCCAGTGCCCGCCAGAAGCCTCCCTGATTGCAGTGATTGGATGCTAGCAAGTTGGAAGCATGAGCAGCATTTCCAGAGAAAGTGTCTATATCAGGGATTCTTTTATGTTTGTCACAGTGGTACAAGATGTGTTTGTGATGCCAACTGGCCAGCAGAAATGTCAATCATGTATTCTCATTCTGTGCTGTACCCACCCCAAACCCCTGCTTGTTATGGGGATTTGGAAGCATCTGCTTAGGAAAATGCCAATAAATTTTCATGTCCTCTGTCACAGTGCTGCAAGATAAGTTTAGGATGCCAACTGGTCAGCCAGAATGTGTCAATCATGCCTTTTATTTTTATTTATTTATTTATTTATTTTATAAATTTTTACCCCGCCCCTCCTGCCATGCAGCTCGGGGCGGCTTCCAAAACATTAAAAAACAATAAAATCAATTAAAATTATCATAAATATTATAAAACATTAAAACAGGACTAGGATACAATATAAAAACCCAGGTAGGTGAGGGAACTAAAAACACCCCTCCCTACCCTTCCCTCCCAAAGGCCTGGGCGAACAGCCAGGTCTTACAATTTCGCCGGACTATTAACAGGCTAGGGGCCAGGCGAGCTTCCTCCGGAAGAGAGTTCCAAAGCCGCGGCCCTACTACCGAGAATGCCCTCTCCATTGTGGCCCCCCGTTTAACACGGGGGACTTCCAGGAAGGCACCCCCGGCGGACCGCAGGAGCCGCTCTGGGGCGCGGAGGTCAAGGCGGTCCCTAAGGTATGAGGGGCCGAGACCGTGTAGGGCTTTATAGATCATCACCAACACCTTGAACTTGGCTCGGCATGCTATTGGCAGCCAGTGCAGAGCTCGGAGCACAGTATCTTTTGATACTGCTTAAAGTCCATTATGTCCTGAAAATTTTGTTTTTGTCCCAAACGTTTCAGGACTAGTATTTATATGATTTGCATGACTTCTGTTAAAATCACAAACATTCAATTGCTTATAAAATTGTGGCCTTTTAACCAATCTTTCTGAAATTAATCCCCAAATTTTCAGGACTACTATTTATACTATTTGTATAACTCCTGTTAAAATCACAATGTTCAATTGTTTATAAAATCGTGGCCTTTTATCCAATCTTTCTGAAATTAGTCAAGCATAATCCCTTGGGTGAGTGGAACATTCTATCCTAATTTCATCACAAGTAGATTTAAAACAAAGATGACAGCTGGAAATGTGTGTGCAATCCATGAAACGTATATTGTTTATAACATACGAACACGTTATTAACTCTTTATGAAATCTGGCCAGAAAAATAATTTGGATGAGAGGTACAATCTGTTCAAATTGCATCCAAATTGGATGGGATGCAAACACATTATAGCCAGAAATGCATCGCAAACCACGATGCTTACCAACTTAGGACCCTTTATCCAATCAATCCAAAACTTGGTCAAAAGTACCCATGATCCCCTGGGTAAGGGGTACATTTTGTCCAAATGTCATGCACATAGATGGAAAACAAAGAAGTTACTAGGGATGGACGAACGCGGTTCGGAGTTCGGCCTGAACTCGGCCTGTTCAGATGACCGAACCTGAACTCGAACACGAACTGACCGAACCGAATGAACTTCCAAACGCCGAAATGACAGTTCAGTCAGTTCGGATTGCGTTTGGGTGAGTTTGGGTGGCTAAAACAACAAAAATGTGGTATCACTGGAAGGCAAAACGTGGCAGGGAGGGGGAGTCAGCTGAGGAGCAGACTTCCAGGCATCAGGGGTGGAGAGTCTCAGAGTAGCAGCCAGCCTGCCCAATCACCATCCCTTTTTGCCTCAGACCACTGGCTTCGCAGGCTGCGATTGGCCACAGGCTAGGGTTCATGGAGTCAATGGGGCTTATGGTGAGGCGGGCACAGCAAGAAACAAAACTGATTTCCTCCCCCCTTCCCAACACCTTCTAGCTAGTCACTGTTCCTGAACAGCAGGCGTTTCAGAAGGCTCCCTCTCCCCCAGCAGTTTTTGTTCCTTCTTATTTCTAATCCATTGCCATCCTCCTCCTATTTCACCCATCCAAACCATTTACCTTCATATTATCACTTATTTAGATTATATTAGATAGATTTAGGTGTTATTTTTTGTTTTTACCCCTCCCTGTGTTCCCTGTGTTCAATCTTCCTTCCTCCCTCCCCCCTCCATTGAATCATTTCCCCTCTCCCTCTTATTCCATCCCTGATTCCCTTCCCCTGTTTTAAGTTTTGGATTTATTTAGAGTAGGGATATTATTAGATTGATTTTCATTCCAGTTTTGTACCCCTCCTTGTGTTCTTTGTGTTTCACCCTGTGTAATATTGTATATATATAGATAGATAGTTATTAGATAGACAGTTACTAGATAGATATACATAGTAGTTAGCTTAGTTATAGAGATAGATAGAGATAGGGTGTTTGTAGGACAAGGCCTTCGTAATTAATTATTAGGATATTCCGTTTAGTTCAATAGGTTTTAGAATAGTTAATAGCAGTTAGATTTAGTGTAGAGACAGATATATATATAAAAAGAAACAGCCACTCCAGATCCAGGACCCACCGTCAGGGTTCTCAGGCCTACATTACTGGCAGGGAGGGCTGTGGCCAATATGTATCTAGAAGCTGCCACTCTATCCCCAGGACCCACCATCATGGGTCTGGGGCCATCACTCCTCGCATAGAGGCGATGTCATTCCAACGCAACAAGGAACAGCCACTCCAGCCCCAGGACCCGCCATCGGGGTTCTGGGGCCAAGTTACAGGCAGGGAGGGCTGTGGCCAATATCTATCTAGAAGCTGCCACTCTAGCCCCAGGACCCACCATCATGGGTCTGGGGCCATCATTACTCACACAGAGGCGATGTCATTCCAACACACCAAGAAACAGCCACTCCAGCCCCAGGACCCGCCATCGGGGTTCTGGGGCCAAGTTACAGGCAGGGAGGGCTGTGGCCAATATCTTTAAGCTGCCACTCTTGCCCCAGGATCCACCATCATGGGTCTAGGGCCATTATTTCTTGCACAGAGAGCCTTTTTCCGAACGCCCGAACCAAACCAAACACGACCAAACCAAACAGCTGAACCCGAATGCAGTGAACGGACCGAATGGGCGAACCAAACCGAACCAAACTGAATGATCGAACCCGAACCCTGACCTGTTCGCCCATCCGTAGAAGTTACAGCCTGATATCTATGTACCAAAATTTATTTATTTATTAATTCTGAATTTTTCATTTTAGTCTAAAATTGAGGTATTATTTTTTCATTTTCTTTGTTACAATAATTAAAACAAAAATGGGATTTTTGTTTTCATTTTTATAAAAACTAAAACAAAATTGCACACCCCTATCTATCGCTACATTGATGGCAATAGGTTGGCTGTGGAACAGTTTTTTGGATTTACCAAACTGCCAGACTTGCATGCTGAAACAGTTGCTACTCAATGACCAGATGATTGTAATAATTATTGGAACTATATGTCTAACAAGCACTGTTTACAAACAGCCATGTACAGACTTAGAAAACACGGGGGTCTGAATGATTTAATTGACTCTGTTATATCATAATTGCAGTGTAGTTATGTGACCCCCGAGCTGGAGTGTCTGAACAACATCTTTTTCGCAGGAGTTAACGTTTGGTATTAAGGTACTAATGAGTTTACAATCACCAATTATGTAGGATGAGGCTGTTAGTGATTCATGACAGCTTGGAGCACAGTGACTTAAGGACCATGTGATCTTTATTTAAACCATGGGCTGCAGGCAAGTGGCATGAGGAGGCTTTTTTTCTAAAAGCCTACTGTGCCTTTACATGGCTCTGTGGAGACCCATTATCGGGAGTCTACAGTGTTTCCCAGGTTGGATTTACTAAGGGGCTGCACATTGAAACATTGTGTTTCCTTTTTCACGTTAAGCCAGGTTTGACAACTGATGTGCAGTAAAAAGAAAAGAAAAGAATTAATTAATTACCCCCTTTGAACCCGGTGAGTAATGCACTCCCTCATTGCTTTGCCAGCAGGGGCGGTTTAATCAAGAGTATTCAAGCAATCTTTTTGTGATACATGGTTGTATGTCTACATAGATTTTGTACACTTGTTTGTCATAGGATATAAGAAGAGAACCATACAACGAGAGCACAACTGAATGTTTATTGAGAAATCCCTGAAGAAGTCAATTTCTATGGACGAAACGATCATTGGACTGGACTGTTTTGGCTCCTATTTGGTTTATTGATCCTTCTTTTTGATTTGCCTATCAGAGTTGTTGGTTCTTGTTTTCTAAGTCTGTACATGGCTGTTTGTAAACAGTGCTTGTTAGACATATAGTTCCAATAATTATTACAATCATCTGGTCGTTGAGATTTCTTGCTGATGTGTATTTCTATATTACCTAGTGTTGGGAACACATACAGTAGTCTGCCTGTTCCTTTGGTCAGTTTATATTGGCAGTACTGCAGAGTTATACCCCTTTTTGGTGTGAAACAGTTGCTACTGCATATCTACAACAACTAGAAGCGGTTTTCCCTCAGGACACTAAACAAGAATAAACTGATTGTTCAGAGTTATAATGGAGTGAGTGTGATGCGTGGAGAGCATGGAGGTGTCCAAAAGCTGATACGTGATGTATAACCAAATATACTGCTATTCCCATCAGCTAAATTTATCATGTAACAAGCGGTGTCCAGGATCAAAGAAGTGAAGTTATTCTTCACAGGCCTTTCTGACTTATTGGCTTTCTTTTCATTGTCTCCAAAAAGAACAGAAGTGCTGGATGAAATTGTTTTAAAAAAGACTCCCAAGAGCACTGGAAATATGGTGGAATTTCAATAACTACATAATGAACGTAGTCTATGAGCACCAAGATGCCTTCATTGAGTCTTTGACAATATAAGATCCGGGAATTTTGAGGTCGGTGGTGTTTGTAAAGCCACTGGGTTTTTTCACATGCTCCAAAAAAATAGGCAGTTCATCATCATCTTCTTCTTCTTGTTCCAAAAAATAATGCCATATGTTGATATACTGTACGACCAACTCCAAACAAGATACACAAACTCTGTAGCCATTCAGATATTTACTACAGACTTTAGTAAAAGCATTAATCTGGTGAGAGAGTCCATTAAAGATCTGTGGTTAGAGTTGCTGGATGCATCTTGGCTCCCTAGAGATGAACCAGGGAAACCCTAGAATCACTAGCTGTGGAAGTCAGTGACATAATTGTCTTCGATGCAAAGGAACAATTTTTATTCACTAAATATCCATTGAGTGCAACATTGGTACAAGCAGATTTCTTTGCAGCTCAGAACAGACTCTTTCGGCTGCAAGCATTAAAAAAGGCACTGGAGGCCTATCTGATGCTGCAGAAATACTAAAGACAAAGCTTTCTATTTTGTATGGGAGGGAAGAATTCCATGGTACGAAGGATGCTTCTAGGTAACTTTAAAAATGGGCATATTGTGCCTCATGGAAACTGTGCGCATGTGCGCTCATACGTGCAGGATCCACGGGGTTTGGGATTGGGCTCATTGATAACAATCTGCAGGAACACTTCACTGAGACTATTAAACTGCTTCAAATTGTGTGACAACACCCATGACCACAGTGGAATCAGAGAGATCTCACTCAGTTCTAAACAGAATAAAACCTTTTCTGTGCAACACAATGTCTGGAGAACAACTAAATGCAGTGGCAATGATATCATTAGAGAAGAGAATTATGGAGCCACAATAGTGGCTCCATAGTTAAGGCAGAGCTAACTTTCTTCATGGAGAGGTCCACTGAGTTCAAAGGGAGTCCCAGGGGCAATTTCGTCTGGGTTGTAACCCACTGTTGATGGGGTTTTCTCATTCATTTTCCATTAATAGTGAATATAGTTTGCATAGAAGGGTCGGGAAATGCTCAAAGTACATGCCACTGTTTGCAAATTGTGTAATGGATAGGTACTAGGGATGTGCGAACAGAACCAGGTTCGAATGTTCAGCCGTTTGGTGGTTTGGGTCGAAATTTGAGTTCAGATTCTTATTGAGTTTGGTCGGGCTTGGTTTGTTCTTTAGTTCAGTGAAATCGGGAACTGAAAATAATATTTGGTTTTTGAAATAAAGGGAAAAAACTGAAAAACATATTTCCAGCTATAACATTTATGTTTCTTATTCACTTCTGATGAAAGTTGGGGAGATTTTACCACCGATGGAGGGCAATATGTGTACCAAAAGTCAAAATGATTAGATAAAGGAAACCAATTTAAGAAGCAATTGAATGTTGTGATTTTAAGAAAAGCTCCATACACATTCATGGCTACAACTTCTTTATCTTGCATCCAATGTTCATGAAACTTGTGCATATTACATCCCTCCATATGCTTAATATTTCTGCCAATTTTAGGAAAGAGTGGATAAAGGGTCCCAAGGGTATAAGACATTAACCTGAAAATACATTTCCAGCTGTAACATTTTGATATTCCATTCTGTTTACAGGATATTTGACAAGAATGTATCAAATACCTTTCCTGCCATTTCAGCAAATGTACAGGAGATTTTGATAAAGGGACCCAATTATATAAGCAATTGATGTTGTCCCTGTGAAGATCATTATTCAGATGAATATCAGCATATTCAGTGCCAGTCAGAGGCAGGCACCCTCCATGGCAGGGGGAGAGAGACTGTAGGAGGAAGGATGTGGAGCAACCTCAAAGACTGACAGACACATTCAATGGCCAAACACATTACTGCAAGCTTCTAGCTTTACAGGACCAATTGGTAGTGGCTTCGAGGTGGGCATAGGGGGCGGCCTTGAGGCGGGCATAAGCAACATAACTGGGACTTCTGAGATAGCATCTCAGCAATCAGGAGACATAGTTTAAACACATCCAGGCTGGCCAATTATCATCACAATCACATCCTGCAGCACTGAGAGAGAGGACATAAGAGAATCTCTATTGACTCTTTCCTAAACAGATGCTTCTGACTTCCCAGAAACAAGTGGGGGAGATATGTTGGGATGGTCCTACCACAGAATGAGGATATTTGGTTGACATTTCTGTTGGCCAATTCGCATCACAAACCGATCTTATACCACAGTGACATCAGAGAATCCCAGGCATAGGCCCCTTTTTGACGTATGTTGTACAGGCATATAAAATTAGGACCCTTTATAAAATATTTCTGATATTTGGCATAGATGATCTTGAAGGTGCAATATATAGCCCTGTCAAATTTCATGTACACTGGTTGGACTACAAAGTTTTTATAGTCAGACATACATTTATATGTTAATTGCTTATACCACCAAAACCCTTTCCCCAATCCTTCTGAAATTTGGCAAAGATAGTAAATTTGGGAAGGGGTATAAACCAGAAAAGTTTCGCCTACATTAGATGTGAGACAAAGAAGTTACAGCTATGAATGTATCCAATTGTTTTGAAATTTGGTACACATAATGCTTTCTATTGGAGGTATAGACACCCTAATTCTCAGCCACATAGCATAACAATCAAAAATGGTACAGTCAATAATGTGTTTTCCATTGAAACCAATGGAAACTCAATTCCGAACCTAACATTCGAATTCGAGTTCAGTTTGCATGTTTGGTTCGGTCAACTGAACTAGTTGAGTTCGGTCCGAACTCTGAACTTCCAAACCAACTCCTACTCCTGCAGGAGTAGGAGGCTTCACTACCTCTGCCCCCAGGCTCAGAGTTTGCAGCAGAAGTGGGGAGGGTGAGAGGAAGGAGCCAGGTTCCCTAATTTTATTATTCAAGGTTTTCCAACCTCTAACATTTCCATCTCTTTCTCAATCTATTGCAATCTTCTGCAACTCTCTTCTCTGCTATTTTTCTACTTTTAACTTCAACACACCTCAACATCCTAAAGTCCTTTCTACTTCATGCTTCTAATAAAACTCCTATTTTAAAGCAAATTATTCTCTTATCAAACTATATCACTCTATATATGGTTATATGGATAAGCATCACTCGAACAAACGAAATATACATTCATTGCACTAGCTGCAGGCCTTGACAAAATACAATTAGGTATACATAAAAGAAAATAGACCAACAGCAATATGTACAACCAAATAAACTTTAAAACTTTAAAAACTAGGCCAGGCTAAAGCCAAATACAGAAACAGAAACACCCATTTGGGTAATGAAGCCCCCACCCCTATAGCTGTAACTAAATAGGATCCTCCATCACCCTGACCCTAGTCCTCGTTATCCACTTAGAAAGCAAACAATACAATACAAGAGTATACCCTGCCTAAATCAAGAAGGAAGAGAGGATGCCATCTGCGAACTCTTAATTTTAAGTACCCAAGTTAGGAACTTAGCTACTAGTAGGGTGACTTTATCCTCCCAGTCCGACAGTAAAAACAACACTGCATGTAAACTGCATTTTGGCAACTTCTTCTGGAGCGGGGCCTTAAAGGGTTGATGCCATGCTTCAAATTGAGGGCAAACCAGAAGAATATGCTCCACAGTATCCACCTAAAAGCAGTATTCCTCTGCACAGGCTACTCACTTCCTTTCCCCCAGGGAACTTTACCCCATCTTCCTTGCAACAATGCCGAGGGGAATCAATTTAACCTGGCCAGGGTGAAGGCCAACCGTACATGCATCGTATCGGAGTCCATCAAGTACGAGGCACCTTGGACCGGTATTACCAATTTACTTAGAAAGAGGGATATTTTCTGGGCTTACAAGCCTTCAGCCTCTATTTGCCTCTCCTGGTCAGACACACGCAATCTTATTTCAGGCCAAATCCTTTTGAAAGTAAAGGACAAAACATATTTCCTAGAGAACCCAAGCAAGTCCAGAATTGTTCCAATAGCAATTTCCCACCTACCCTGGAAAGGCACGATGCACCAAATTGTTTGAGGGCCCAAACCGCAATTTCAACCAATATTTCCATATGGCCAGAATAGCATAATATGCCACCCGTTTGATGCCCATCTCATGCCTCAAGAGGATGGCAGGGGTAGAACGAGGAATGGCTAATAAGTTCCTCAACAGCCTGTTCTGTTCCTTTTCCAGCTCGGATAATCTAGTCGGCCCCCAAATCGCAATACCATACATACGTTGCGGGATCATCTTTGCACTTAACAGCTTAAGGGCAGACTGAACCAATTGCCCACCTTTATTCCAGAACAAACCACTTATCGCCTTAGCAGTAGCCCTGGAAGTAGCATTAGCCGCCTTAAAATGAAGAACCCAGGAGGCTGAAGCTGCCACAAGTACCCCCAAATACTTATAAGAAGATACCTGCTCAATTTTGGGGGCGTTTAAATACCAGTTATGGCCTACACCTCGGGAGCCAACCACCAGCACTTTAGTTTTGGAGTAGTTAATACTTAGTTGTTTATCCTCACAATACACCCCAAAAGCCTTCATCAGTCCTCTCAGGCTGATCTGGGTTCTTCCCACTAGTGCTGTATCATCAGCATAAAGTAAAACTGAGGTAGCAAAGCCCCCAATAACAACCAGATGATGAGAAACAATGGTAAGAAGCCCCCTCATATCATTTAAAAACAGGGAAGACAGCACCGGGGCCAGAAGACACCCCTGCCTCACCCCCCACTTAACTGGCACCGGAGCCGAAAGGCTCCCCTAGTTATCCATACGCACCCTAAGTGAAGTGTTAGCATTATTATTATTATTAACAAACATTTATATAGCACCAGCAGTGTACCTGGCACTTTACAAAGTAATAAAATAGACACGGTCCCTGCCCCTAGGGCTTACAATCTGAGAGACAGGAGCTGTGGGAGAGACTTAGGAAGGGGAACAGAGGGAGAGACAAGGGGTCTAACATTCATGAAGATGCGAGGTCTCAAGTGCACGTACTTGGCTTGGTTACAATGAGAATGACAGCAGGCAGGTCCATGTGGCAAGGATAAGGGTAAACAGACCATAGGTATAGGAAATAGTGGCTCAGAAGGATAAAGAGTCAGACAGATCAGAGCGAAAGAGGTGAGTTTTAAGGAGAGATTTGAAGGTATGAAGGGAGGGGGCAGGGTGGATGTGGACAGGGAGGGAGTTCCAGGCAAGTGAGAAGGGACGAAGGTGCTTAGGGGAGCAGGGAAGGCGTGGAAGGGTGAGAGAAGGGACAGAGGAGGAGCGAAGTGCATGGGCTGGAGTATGGAGGGCGATAAGTGCAGAGAGGTAGGGGGGAGCGAGGTTGTGAAAAGCTTTATAGGTGAAGAGAAGTTGTTTAGAGAAGACAGCGGCATAATGCGCTTCCCATAGCTGGGCCTCAATTTTTTGCAGGACGAATCGCTGCCCTGAGGCCCAAGATTTCCTAACTATCTGTCAAATATGCTTCAAATTGTTATCACGGGCTGCTTCAAGAAGCTTGTTCCATTGGTCCATACTAAAACTCTCCCTCTTGTCCCTAAGGAGTTTCTTATATTCCCTTCTGGCATTTAAATATATCCCCATCCACCCTTCGGGGTTCATTTTGGCTCTTCTTTTATGAGCCAACTGGTATAAATCTCTCTTTGCACTAAGGCACTCCTTATCAAACCAGCCGAACGTTAAGGGGGCTGGACTACTATCTCGTGGCACTCTGGAAAGGCAGGACTGGAGTGAGGCCACCAAGTTCTCATATACTAAGAAGATAGCATCCTCGTCTGCCTCCAATTCCCTTGATATATCATCCAAACTCTGAGGGTTTAAGATATCTGCAATCTGGGCCTGTAGCAGGGAAGACCATTTAGCCCTCCTCTTCAGGGGGGGGAGGGTTCCTTTTCTCCGCAGCCGAGGTCTCAACCAGTTCAAATCTCCATGAAACCTGGCAGAACTGTCTTAAAAAAGAAACTGGGGAAAGTGGTCCAAAATAGGGTAATCCATTATAATAAAATCAACAACCCAAGGAAAAAGTTCTGCCGAAACCAAAATATAATCAATCACACTGGCCCCACAACTTGACACAAAAGTAAATTCCCCCAACTTATCCCCGGGGGTAGCTCCATTAGTTTAGCATAACCAGGTTTGTAACACCAACTAATTCTTTTAATTTCAGCCCGGCCGAATTAGTAACTAGATCTTTGGAGATCCTTTCAGCTGTAATCTGGAAAGGCATATCCTCATCGAGAATAAACTGCGTCTCTTCAGAAGATACCCCACCGTGCGTTAAAATCGCCTGCAACCAGGAGGAAATCCTCTGGATAGGAGTTCCTCCATACCTTAATTTGAGATGAAAGTTGGGACCATACCTCTTCCTCGTAATATGGGGAGTTTCTAGACTGAACATAGACATTTACTAAAATCAAGGAGCTACCCAAATTATTGTAGAATTTCACTTAACCATATATAGAATGATGCTAACCCAGCATTGGGATCATCAGAGCTAGGGGTAGCTGTCTCCCTTGTCTCTGAGGGGCATCTTCAAGCTCCTTGTTCCCAAATTAACTTGGAAGCAGAACCATTAGAGGTAGGGGTGGCTGCCTCCCCCATTCCTGAAGGGAGGGTGTTTGTCCCAAGAAATAATTTAATATGTCTATAACTATATGAATAATTACTCAGGCCTCAAGCCTGAATGTATCAATTCAAGGGCCTGGGCAACAGCATGCACAGCCATTTTGCATATTCACAGACCATTTTTTGCATATTTTTGAGATTCTCGTGAGACTCTCCCAAGAACTAATTTCATTCTCATTTCAGCGCTAGAACCCACCAGATGCTACTGCTCTACCCTGACTGCACCCTGATCTGAGGTTCTTCACTTCTTCTCCTCAGATTTCTCACTATATCTCTCTCTGGGCAGGGCTGCCTGTGTCTGGGGATTGCAGATGGGTGGCGTGGATTGGCCACGCTGTCCCCTCCCCAGCTCTTTTACCTTGTCTGGGGATGGCAGTTTGATTCTTGCAAGAATATCATGAGAACAGAGAACCCTTAGCAAGATCTCGAGAAGATCTCACTAACAGTGTGAAATCTGATGAGATATCTCACAATTTTTTATTTTTTTTAAAATCACTGTGCATGTGCAAAATGGCTGCTGGGATCATTCTGCAAATGGTTTCATCTATTATCTTATGTAATGACAATGAAAAAAACATTGGCTGAAATAAAAAGGGACCTTGGGAACTTTTAATTTACTTGGTCTAATTGTTTTGATTGCACCAGAGGAAGCCTATTTCCAGAGCAGATGGATAATCCGATTCTGTTGTGGAAGATCTGAGGTTTTGATAACAGCCATATGTATCACATGAGTTAAACAATTAAGATGGGCCGCTGTGCAAGGCAGGAGTGGCTGGTGGGTGTTGAGGTTGGAGGGGCCAGCGGGCCGGTGAGCGGAGCCAGGGCAACGGTAGGCGGAGCCAGGACAACGGTAGGCGGCATAACCTAGCAGCAAGGAGTTCCAAGGGTTAATGTTGGATGGACATTACATTACTTAATCAAGCAATTTCAGTTAGGTTAGGCAGGTTTAAAGGCAGGCAGACAACCTTAAACCTCACTTACAAGCAGTTTTAGCAAAGAGACACACACACGCAGCAGAGGTTAAGAACACCGCTTCAGAAAGAAGGGACTTGCTGCATGTATGTTGGAGGGACCCCAATATAAAATACATAATATATAAAATACATAATAAAACAACAAAAAGGGGCAAAAACAAAGGAGGGAAAACACAGCCTCCACACAGTGGGGAGAGGGATGTCAGTTAAACACATTTAAAAACCTACCCCAGCCCCCCGCCAAAAATAACAATTCCCTCCCCCTCGACCCACCTCCCTCACCAAAAGCCTGGCAGAACAGCCAGGTCTTGCATTGACGTTTGAAGGGAAGACATTCTGCACATGCATGCTCTTTTCAAAAATGGTGGTGGTGGCAATGTTGCCAACATTTTGGAAAAGGCAGCATCTGAGCATGCGCAAAATGACCACTTCACATGTGGAGACTGGCTTCCCTTTTCCAAAATGGTGGTGATGCTGCCACCACTATTTTGGAAAAGAGCATGCAGCAGTTACAGATGAATTAGAGGGTGGGGTGGGTGGATGTTGGGGATGATGTTGGAGTTTCAACACATCTTAATTGTATTTCATTTTATTTTGTATTCTGATGATGTCAGCTGGCCTGAGTCCTTGGAGAAGGGTGGGGTAGAATTGTAAATAAATAAATAAATAAATAAAGAAAGAAAGAAAGAAAGAAAGAAAGAAAGAAAAATAATCCCAATCTGTAATGCCCACCCCTAATAAATACTATTTATTGTTATACAAGTTTTACATTACTGTTAAATAAAACTAATTTTTCAGGTTTGTAATTGATTTTTGTGAAATTTACAAATGTCTTTCACTGGCTGAGTTGTTATAGTCACACACACTATATTTATCCAAGACAGCCGTTCTTTTCCTCCATTGTGCTGTGAATAAAGGACTTTGCAGAAGTTAATAGACTGAAAAGCAGCTGTTTTCAATCACTATTACTTCTTGTTGTAATCATTAATTATACCTGCCCTACTTGAAAGATGCCTCAGGGAATCCTTATTATAAGTAGCCTTCACTTCAGGCAAGCACCAGCTCCTCCTCTCTTACAGGACCAAGCAGTTTCTTGAAGTAGTAGAATAGGTGGGGACTTTTGCAGAAAGTAATGTGCTATAAATAGTAAACTTTCACAGAGAGTAAAATATGATATGACTGACAAATACAAGCATCCTGGTGACATTTCCCCATTTGTGTTGTCAATGGATGTTGGTTTGAGTTTTGCACTTGCCATACAACTTCCCTTTGCTTCACTGTTGGTAAAAAAAAAAAAAAAATTGATGGTGGACCACTTATGCCAGCTGTGGCCCTGCACATCTGCTTTTGCACTGCCAGATGTTGGCCTAAGATAGGCCTGAAATGGCATTCCCCCGCAGCAAATGTTTATGCCAGAAACTTCCCTTCCGCCCCGAGCAGCTCAGATTGTAAACTGCGCTTCATCCCATTATTTTCTTTCTCAATTTCCATTGTTTTCGTGGCCACTTTTCCACATGTTTTTTTCTGGCTACTTCGGTGCAGGAAGCCGGCAACTTGCAAGCAGTTTCCACTCTCTGTGGAAGGAACATTTCAAGTGGAAATATTCTCCATAATTTGTTTTCGATTGGTTAGGGCTCTTAGGGCAGGCAGGGTTAAGCAGGGGTGGGAGGCAGTCCTCCCCATGCCATATACAAGTGATTTTCACAGCTCCCACTGACTTCAGCTGGAGGTAAAAGTTATTCACAAAGTTTAGCTCAAATTGGGGACCTAGAAGCAGTGGAGACACTGCTAACTTTTTTGAAGTTAGCAGAACAGCTCTCTGCCCCCAAAATTCTTGTAACTAAGGATAATCTGTATTGCCACCTCCAAGCATTCAGAATCTTAACTTAAGTCAGGCCACAGTAAACTCACAAGCTCAAAAAAAGAGTACGGGTTTATTATTTTATTATTATTATTATTATTATTATTAGCAAGCATTTATATAGCACCAGCAATGTACCTGGCACTTTACAAAGTAAATGAATAGACACGGTCCCTGCCCTAGGACTTACAATCTGAGGCTGGTCTGGCCCTGCCTGGTCACAGTGGCAGCAGTGCTAGCACAGCAGCAGCGACTTTACTTAACTGTTCCACCAGGCAGAACCACACGGCTTAACTTTTCCACTGGTTTTCCATTAATTAGGTATTCCAGTGGAAATCAGGTAACACAGAAAACCAGAAGCAGAAAATCACAGGAGCCATTACCATGGAAAGACCGAATAACCGACGGAAGTTTGAGATCACTACCACTATATCAGTATGGAATGACAGAATGGGAGCAGCAGCTTTCACTATAGCCCTAGTCTAAAATTGCCTCAGGTCATGTCAGTGGCTAGCCTGTGCTCTGACTGCAGGAAACCCCCAAGTCACAACTCAGGTTAAAATCTGCCTGATGGGACCAAAGTGGGCTATCCTGTCTGTTGTAGCCCGCCATGACCTGGCCTGGATCAGGGCCCACCATGGCTGGATGGCATTGGTTTCCAAGGTTGTCCATTAAGGTAGGGTGCTGGGAGTGGCACAGGGCAGCTGCCCACATGTCTGTTGCGGCCCTCGTTCCCCCTGGGCACAGGCACATATGATCAGTGCCCTGACATGGCCTGGACCATGTCCCTTGTGGATTTTCACACTAGACCGAGTTGTGATGGTGGCATATCACCATCATATGTGTGTTTACTAGGGCTGAAATGAGAATCCCACTCATTCTCGTGAGAATGTGCAAGATTGTTGAAAATCTCAGATGTGCTCTGCGCGTGTGCAAAATGGACACCAGGGTCATTTTGTGATTCTCGCAAGATTCCCAAAGCCCTAAAAACACTCTGCACATGTGCAAAATGCCCACTAGGGGCTGTGCATTCGCAGAAATGGCTGCAGCAGTCATGTTACGCTTGTTTTTGGCAACATATGTTTCGTGCAAGAATGGACAGAGAATCGGCTGATTCTTGACCTGTTCTCATTCTTGCAAATCTTGGTGAGAAGCTGATTCTCTATGAGATTTTACGAATATGCTAGGGTGAATTTCAGTCCTAGTGTTTACCCCTTGTATGCATGTACATAAACAATGAACTAGCATATTCTTTGTATATTCATATCTTTTAAAAGATATCCCAGTCTTTAGAAAGAAAGAAAGAAAGAAAGAAAGAAAGAAAGAAAGAAAGAAAGAAAGAAAGAAAGAAATTGATTTACACATAGATGTGGCTTGATCTATTAAGTCCTATTTCTTCTTTCTGGCTTTTTGGTCAGTAGGAACTGTAGTTTGCTGGGAAAGTCTGCTATTGGTGGACAAGGTGTCTTCCTCACTCCCCATTGTCCAAGGGACACAATAATACATTTTACAAAGATTCTATTAGGAAATAAAATGTTTCCATAAGAATTGTGGAGTCCTGCATTGCTATCCCCAGTCTTAATCCCCTTCCCTTGTGATTGTGTTAACTAATACAAACTGGGAATGATTTCCTTAGTTCAAAAACACCTTGTTTTTCCAACTGCATATGGTCTGAGAATGTGTGCAACAATGAAAACAGTGAGTTGACTGTTGCAAAATAATGTTTATAACTGGTTATTGAATTTTATTTCAACTTGTTTCAAGACATGTATTACACCATTCACTTATCTATTTCTAGTAGAGTGCTATATGCATTAATAAGGTGCATACGGTGCAGGGCACCTTTTGGAGGTACTTTTTTGTAGCGGAGTGAACCTCCATAGACAGACTGTCATTGGTTTGGCCTTGCCTACTTCCTATATATAATGGCATGCCTGAAGCTCCCCGACCACAATATTCTGTACATGAAAGAGACAAAATCTTGCGTAATTTATTTATTTACTTAATTAATTAGTTTATTTATATTTTTACCCCACCCTTCCCTGAAGGCTCGGGGCAGCTTACAAAAAACACAATACAATTAAAAACCATTAAAATACAATTCAACAAAAAAGAAACCCTATTCACACCAACCTCAACAACCTTCCACCTAATCCCTATCCCAGCCCATCAAATGCTTTACTAAAAAGAAAGGTTTTACACAACCTCTGAAAGATGCTCAGGCCCAGACTCAGATAAACCTCCAGGGGGAGGGAGTTCCCCAAGAGAAGCAACCGAGAATGCCCACTGTGTGCCCCGGTCGTACAGACACAACTAGCAGGTGGAATCCAGAGGAGGGCGCTCTTGGCTGATCACAGGGGCCACAACGGAGCATAGTAGGAAAGGCGGTCTTTCATGCATGTGTGTCCTATAACTAAATCTTATATCTATCTTCCTGTTTCTATGTTTGTCAGTGCTTAATTTATCTTAAACCTATCCTATAACATGGGGAAAAAAACAAATTCAACACATGAAAAAGGAAGTGGGCATGATGATGATGATGACTGTTCAGTCCCCCTCCCTTAAGGAAGCCTCAGGCTCATGGGGCATTTGCATTCTTGGGAGAACATGTAAGATTCTTGCAACCCCTGCGAGATCTCCCATGTTCTTACTGAGGTTTTCAAGAATCTCATGAGAGTCTAGAGAACCTCAAAAAACACTCTGTGCAGTCATTCTGTGCATGTGCAACTCCGGCAGCCATTTTATGCATGTGCAAAGCATTTTCTGAGGTTTCTCAAAAATCTCACAAGATTCTCAAGACCCCCAAGTGTTCTGCACATGGATGCCATGGCCATTCTGCGCATGTGCAACAGCCCAGAGGCTATTTTCGAGAATCTTGTGAGAATGCCAGCGAGAAGCCCAATTCTTGTGAGATTTTCGACTCTAACTCATTGACAAGTCACTCGCCCGAGTTTGGCACTGCCTCCTCCACATGGCCCTCCACTGCAGCCTGAGGAGGTCTCAGAATTCCCACAGGCCTTGCAATGCCATGTTGGCTGAGTCTGGACTCTGGGAAAAGGTCACCAGCTCCTGAAGCTCATCCTCCTCAGCCATATCACCAGACTAGGGAAGAGGAGCTGGAGAATGAAATTGTGAAGAGGAAAAATAAAGTGGGTTCTGTCTCCCCTGAGCTCTCTGCTGCTCCCTACACCTTCTCTCCCAGCTGTAGTGGCAATGGTGGGTAACAGCATGTTTTCCACCAGCACACCTCCAGGGCACCCTTATTTCATGCACATAAAATGTGTGGTGGCTGAGCAGCCCAGCAGCACTGCCTCTGGAACTTTGCAAGACTCTCTGGTCATACATATTGCAGCATGCATAATCAGGGGCAATGTCTGCTGACTGGGAGAAGTAGTCCCATATAGCCAATGTCCTCCTCCTCTCTGCCCTTAGCTTCCTGTGCTCCATCAACCTTGCTCCCCCCTACCTCTCTGCACTTATCGCCCTCCATACTTCAGCCCGTGCACTTCGCTCCTCCTCTGTCCCTTCTCTCACCCTTCCACGCCTTCCCTGCTCCCCTAAGCTCCTTCGTCCCTTCTCACTTGCTGCCCCCCATGCCTGGAACTCCCTCCCTGTCCACATCCGCCTTGCCCCCTCCCTTCATACCTTCAAATCTCTCCTTAAAACTCACCTCTTTCGCTCTGCTCTGTCTGACTCTTTATCCTGCTGAGCCACTATTCCTATACCTACGATCGGTTTACCCTTATCCTTGCAACATGGACCTGCCTGCTGTCATTCTCATCGTAACCAAGCCAAGTACGTGCACTTGAGACCTCGCATCTTCATGAATGTTAGACCCCTTGTCTCTCCCTCTGTTCCCCTTCCTAAGTCTCTCCCCCAGCTCCTGTCTCTCAGATTGTAAGCCCTAGTGGCAGGGACCGTGTCTATTTTATTACTTTGTAAAGTGCCAGGTACACTGCTGGCGCTATATAAATGTTTGTTAATAATAATAATAATAATAATAATAATCACCTCCTGTACAGGCTCAGAGCTACTACTGCTGTGTCCCTCTCCTGTCATTGAAAAAACTGAAAATTCTATGCTTATATATAAATCCTATACCTTTATACCTATATCCTATATGTATGTCCTATATATAGAATATAAATCCTATACCCCAAGCCTAAATCCTATACCTATACATATATATATATATCCTATACCTATAACACTCCCTCCTGTATTTATATATAAATCCTTTATCCTATATATAGCAAGGTGCGGTTCCCAGGGCATATGTCCCTGCAGGATCAAGCCCCAGGCTGTCACTTATTTCAGGGAATCAGCAACTCACACATGCACGTTGCCATTACCTCAGTCTCTTTATTAGTCTTCACAGAGTTTCTCTGTGTCTGACCTGCCAGCTCATCCACCTTGGACCCTGTAGACCTAGCTTAGACTCCCCAAATACACAGATAGGTCATCATCATCACCACACAGTCTGTATCCAGTGTAGTATATATAGAGTCATAGTCCATGGCAGTCTACAGTTTAACAGTAGCCTAAGCCATCTGGCAACCCAAAGCTTCTCTAACCCCGATCAAGCTCCCAGTGTCTGGGCCAGATACAGTCCCTCTAGCTCCAGGCTTCTTTAGCCCCTACTGAGATCCCAGGCTGTAACCATGACTCACAGTATCCTAAGCCCACAGCATTCCCTAACTGTGTTGCCTTCAGGACCTTGGAGAGCACAGAGTGGAGAGGGTTCTTCAGACCCAGTGCCCAGGCTATCCCTACAGCCTAGCCTGGGTCAGAACCCTGGAGAGCGTAGAGGCTGGAGGGGCAGATAGTACCTCTCAGGTCTGCTGCCACACCTAGACTGAAGCCTCCTTAGACTTTCTTCTCTTTATGTAGCTCCAGGGAGCATGGTTATCCTTCAGATCGCCTCCAGCCCTTAAAGGACCAGTACCCGGTCACGCTTCCAACTGCCTTTAACTGGGTTTTCCAGTTGCTTCAGGGTTGGTCTTGCCAAGTCCTTCTCCAGGTGTCTGCTTGGTGCCTTCCAGCCAGTCCACATCCAGCTGGCCCTCTGGCCCTCTTAAAGGGGCAGTAGCCCCTCAAGGCTGCTCCCTGCTACACCATGCCTAAATTCTATACCTGTGTCCTATACCTTTATCTCTCTCTCTCTCTCTTTCCAGAAACACTCACCTCATGCTGTAAAACCTTCCTTCCACTCACAGAAACTCCTTTCTTTACCCACAAAGAAAAGGAATGGAGGCACTGTTTTTCTTACTGTGATTAACGGGAGGAGTTTAAGGGGTGGATTTGCTATTTCACGCTGTGATTGTCTCAGAATTGCAGTAAACAACAGACATAAACCTGGAAATAAAATGGTACCCTCTGTAAGGCAATAAGTGGTAAGTGATGGCACACGGTAATGGTAAATTGTCTGCAGTATGTGGCAAGTTGGTAAATTGGGACGGTATTTTGTGGTATTTTGAGAACTGAGAAATTGTATTGTATCGGGAAATGGTCGGTAAATCGACTACATTTCCCAATATGGTGAAATTTCTCATGAGCAGCAATTTAGCTTCTAATTTCAGCCCTACTATACAGTTGGTGGAGCAGCAATGGCCAGCTAGGCTTACCTGCTCTGTACATGTTAGGGCTGCACAGCGTCTGTGGGGTAGAGCTGAAATGGAGAATTAATTCCATAACTACAGTTGATAACTGAAATTCTGGATAGCTAATTGAGTAACTGATCAGCAGCATTTAAATGATTAACAGAGACAGATGGAAAGACAGAGAAAATTCTTCTGAAACTCTTCTGTGGGCAATTTCTGAATTCTCATTGTTCTCAGAGTAAAATAATTTCTTGAGTGATCTTCAGAACACTACTACCTATTCTTGTGCACAGTGATATCCACTTCATGATCATTCTTTTAATAGTTAGGTTTTGTTTCACTCCTCTAATCCAAAATTTCTCTCACACACATTGCACACACAGATAACAAGTATCTTCTTGACATATATATTTACATATTTTATTTATTCATGTATTTGAATTTATAGCCCACCCTGTACTGAGGGCTCAGGGTGGGTTACAACATATAAACAAAATCCAGTATAAATGTATTCCCACGAAGTGCCAACAAAGCCTAGCCCCACCCACCAAATGCCTGGTCAAATATAAATGTCTTACACTGCCTTTGGAATATATTCCAAAACTGTGAGAATTAGTTTTGGATTAATCCATAACAGCCTGTAATATGCCATTATGAGTTAATCCATAGGATCCTATAATTAGCCCTGATAATTACGGGGTCTGGAGTTCCCACACCGCTATTCCTCAGAGCCCTGGAGTGGTAGCAGCAGGAAGTTACTACAAAAAAGTAGGCCATGGCATCGGCACTGGAGCAGTCATGGTCCAAAAGGGAATAGCCCAGGCAGCAGGAGCTGGGGCAGTTGGCACCGAAGCTTGGAAAACCTCACTGGGTCACCAAACAATAGCAAAAGCTCCTGAGTGAAGTGGAAGAGGCTATCTCGGTCCAGCAGACAGTCCAAGTCCAATGCCTCGCCTGACAGCAGGCCAATTACAAACCCCACCTTTGTGAAGTCATTGGGTAAGCATTAGGCCAGTGCTGGAGATGGCAGTGACACTTAACGAGGAAAGCCCTGCACTGCCCATGGTCCGCATACAACCAAGGAGGCAGGTCATAACAGGGCTCGACTGAGCTGGCAGCCCTGCAAAAAAAACCATGTGGGGAGGACTGGGATTTCCTGTAAAAGACACGGAGCAAGGGGTGTCCGGGTCAAAGGCGAACGTGGGGATTGAGGTGCAGGAACAAGATCAGGGCTAGAATGGCAAGAATACTGGGGAACAGACAGGACCAAGGCTAGGAACAAGGCAAGCAAGACAACAGGGGGCCAGGAACTAGGAATGAAAAGAGTAAAGCTCCTCCCAGCTTTCTGATGCTACCAGCAAGCCTTCTGTGCTGTCAGTCAGCCAGCCAGGAAGCTGGGAGGAGTGACAGGCTGGAGATGAACAGGAGGGGTGTGGGTAGGGACAGGACAGGGAGGATTCTTTGAGGGAGTGGCTGGGTGCAAGGTAAGGCAAAACAGTGGCTGAGGGTTCAAGCTCCAGGTCCTGATGCTACAGCTGTTCATTTTAGAATAAATCAACCTCAGGATGTAGAAGAGAAATGGAAATCATAAACCATAGGGGGTAGGGGGCTGGCTAGAAGCACGTCTTTCATTCTGTAGAGAAAAATCAGCAATGAGAGACTAGTAAAAACCTTAATGTAAAATGACTGCTGGAAGCCTAAATTCTGATGGCATAACTGAAGAATCTGTTTCCATTTACTCCTTGAACTTACCTAGCATCCCCTGCCTCCAGCAAAAACAGAGTACAGGCTGCTAATATTTGTGTACCCCTGGCAAATCCCCAAACTGAAAATCATTTTACAAAGAGTAAAAATCCAGGCTCCATCCCTCAGTGGGCAATGCTGTCATTATACTGCACAAATGGGATTAGTCATTACCAGAATAGGTGAATGTATGTAGGTGAGCAGAATACAGACGGACGCCTTGGGGACTGGAGACACAGAGCCATAGGTAGGAAGAGAAAGGGAGCTGTATTATTAGAGTTTATTATAAGGACACTGGTAAATGTGAAGCGGCATATCAAATACCCACAGATTGTATTCATCAGGATTTTTTTTTATTTTTTTTTACAAAGACTAGGATCTCTAATATTACTATAACAAGAACTTCTGTTAAAAATTGAGGATTTAGTAATATACAGTATTGGTAAAAGTACAGTAATATTTTTCCTGTAACAGCGTTTGTTAATGCCATTAATGTACTAATTAGTAACATATTTCCATCTAATAATTGCTCTGGTTAGTTAATTAAAGGGGGCCCAAATTAAAATTCTTCTAAGTGATAAAAGTATCTGTCATAAACAGAAACAATAATACTCAAAGCTTTTTCTTTTGCCTTTGCCATAAAAATGATTGCATGAAGGGTTTCTGTTAGACAGAATGAACCTTTTAGAGTGCAGACATGAATTCAGATGGTGGCTATATCATCTAGATTTACTGAGGTGAAGAGAAGTTCAGCAAACAAAGAAGCATCAATCATATCCATGGATCAGTTATTGCCATGGGTCACTAGCTACAATTACAGCAGTTACTTTGAGTAGTTTAGTACACCTTTTAACTATTCGCTATATCTTTTAAGTAAGTTCAAAAACTAGTTCTGCATAAATAGAACTAATTCAGTTTGGTCACACACAGCAGGCATAGATATTTTTCCTTAGAAGGTATTATGGTAAATATCACTGTAAACATATATACATACGTAACACGTGTCCTGCAACAAATTGGGGCACTGCCATCTGGATATTCATGGCATTCTAAGCATACAAGGAAAAGCTACTGATCACACAAGGTATGAATCTTTCTCTTTGATTATCTTTACTACCCTTGGGACTCAAATAGCAGTAGGATCAGACAGCAATGGAATGCCTGTGAGTGGAACAAACAGAGAATACAATGAGCAACAGAATACTTCAGTATTCAAAATTGAGAGCTTTGCCTCTAAGCTGAATATTTTTTACCAAGGAATTGGGGGGTGGGGGGGACGACATACACAGATGCTCTGAATATTGATTTGGCATTACAGTGTGAACTGGCAGTGACAGTGTGAAACTGTGCTGGCACAAGGGTGAAACTGTGCTAGCACAATCCTAAATTAGTCACCCTCAGCCACTCAAGACTGTAAAAATTGGTTTGGTCTCAGATAGAGTGGGTGCTTTTAGATGGACTGGCTGCCCAGCTGCTGGCCACACCAGCCTGCTTCAGCCCCGGGCTGACCTGTCTGTCTAAAGGCATTCTGCCAGATGTGGAAGTGGAGCAGGCGAGCCCTGCTTGCGGTGCTCTGGAACATCCCAGAGCACTGTCTGTGGAGCGGGCCAGTCAAACCCAGGGCACCAGCCCAAAGCAGAGCTGCTGTTGATTTGCTTAGCAGACCCAAGCTGCAGCTCCGCTTTCATCCGGCTGTTGCCCCTGGCAACACTACAGAGTTGCAGGCACCAGTCTAGAGCATTGGGCAATCTGCCTGCAATTCTATGGTGCAGAGGGGGGCATGTGGGTGGAAAGCAGGCCGCGGGAACTGCCAGGTCCGTCTAAAATGGGCCCAGGTGGAGCTGCAAGTGGGTAGATGCAGGGGTGAACCCCCGGAGCAGTTCCAGGAGCAGGCAGCCTCTGCGTCCATCTGTTTACACCCAGTGTGTCAGGAGGATCAGCTCTGCAGCTGAAGCCCCTCTGTTAGTGGCAAACCCAGACCATCACATCAGTTGAGTACTGTAGGCTTCCGGACCCTGCCTCACCCGATTGACTCAACCTGTCAGCAGCCCCTATAAAGAAGTGGCAGGAAAGGACTGTTGCAGACTGGTCAATGTATCTGTTGCTCTTAGCACACCTTGGACCTGCTGCACCTTACATGTTTCCACTCTGCCTCCCTGCTTACTCAAGACCAAGCTTTTCTTTGTCTTTTCAGGCCCCTCTTCTTCTGGAACTCTGCCAGCCACACCAGATCCCCACCCCTGACCCTGGAGTATCTTCCTGTTGCACTCCTCTGGTCTCCCTGCAAATCTGCCTGCCAGCCCTCCTGCTCATCCCCCATTCTTCACTACTACTTAAAACTGACCTTCTGCTTGGACCCCGTTTGGATAACGACTCTGCCTTTGGACTGCCCCTTCGGCACGGTTGCTTGCATGGACTGATTTCCAGTACTGACCCTCTGGCTCATACTGGGCATTGCTTCTGGACATCACTCTCTGGCCCTTATCCTGCTGTGACTGCCCACACATCCGTTCCTGACAGAATGACTGCTAAGAAATTTCTCCCTCCCAAGAACTCACTGGAAAGTAAGCAACTGAGGCAAAAATTCATATTTCTTGTATTTCATTTAACGGGAAAGAAGTGCAGTACTTTTCTAGCAACAGGGCAAGATTCTGTCTGCAGTGAGAAATTATGTTTCACAATGAGATTAATAACGTGTGCACTGGGTAGGAGTTAAAATTACTGTTATTTTTTAACAATAAAGACAGATTAGTCTTGTACAGTAAGATTTCTTTGTAGAAATTTTTTAGTTCTCCTTAGTTTTACTTTAGAACCTAAATTTAGATCTGTAATAGCTAGTGCAGGCAGATCTAAGTCTTTCTAAACAATGCATCCCTAATTTTGTATTACCTTTTAAAAACGTCTCTCTGTAAAATTCTAGCTAACCAAGCTAAAAGCATCTACTGTGTTCTGGGAAGACCAAACTACAGGAGCTCGGACACCTTTTTCCAGGTTGCATCCTACTGTCCCATCTGTCCCTGATTGTTTCTGCAAGCTAGTACAGGTAGGGTCAGGACTCTGGTTCCAATGTCTCCCTCCCATCGCTCTCTATAGCTCATGGTTTCCCCATAGGTGGTGCCACAATACCAACTGTCTCTTTCTGTTTCTGTTATAAGAAAGGGGCTACATTCATGAGAGAAGAGGCCAATATACGCCATTTTCACTTAACAAAATATAGCCATGGAAACACAGTAATTTTCTTCCAAATCACTTGACAGTCCACATTTAAAAGAATAATTTACATTTCAACAGATCCAAATTAAAATGGCCTTCTAAAGGTAAATCTGATTCCACCGGTTATGACTGTGTACATGGTAGCAGCCACTTTTATTGAGACTCACTAGCCCCAATACAGCCTAAAAACATTAATATATTGGTTTTTCAAGTGAGGGAGTTTTCACCTGAAATCTCTTGAAAATATGAATATTTTGGTATGTGACCCTTGGGCTTGGGACCTTTGCCCACCCCTGAGCTATAGCTATACACACACATGCACTGATAATACCATAGTTTAATTTAGATGTATTCAGATTTCTATTTTCTATCTTTTCATTATTTTTGAAAGTGTGTTTTCTTGTACTTACTAGGTTAACTTTTTATTCAGGACTTTTGTCAAGCTGCATTTGAAACTGGAGTTCAATTACAAGCACAAATGTAGCATCTTAAAAATGTTTAAAACTAAATAAAATTGCCTTAGGAATGTTGGGGTTTGTGTGAACTAGAACTGCAACTTTTTTTTTGCTAAACTGAAGCAAAAGCAATAATTAAGACAAAAGTTCTGAGTTCTAAGTAACTGATATACTGTTGAGCTTCTCTGAGGGTCCATTCTCCCTAGGCTACCAGATTGTAACAGTGAGCTCTCCATCTCAATGGGGGTGCATCCCCTCTCCCAGACCCACCTGGGTCTGCTTCAGATGGACCCAGTGAGTTCCCCAGACTGCAGTCAATCTGTGAAGCCCCCACACACATAAAGTTGTGGGTGATAGCCCAATGCTCTAGGCTGGCGCCTACAACTCTGTGGTGTTGCCTGGAACAATGGCTGGCAGGAAGCGAAGCAGCAGCATGGGTCCGCATATCAGATAGACAGGTGCTCCACTTCAGGCCGGTGGTTAGGCCAGTCTGCTTCACTGGCGGCGCTCCATGATGCTTTGGAGAACCATTGGTAGGACTGCCCAGATCAGGCTCAACCTGCTCATCTCGCAGGCTGCCTTTAGATGGACGGGTCACATAGGGGTGTAGTGGGTTGGCACAGCCAGTACCAAGACAGCCCATCTGTCTGAAAACACCCAACGTGCTGGCATAAGTAGTCACATCCATCCTTCTCAGGTCTCTCAAGGGCATGCCCTGTCAAAGGTAATTCATCTCAAGCTATTACAGCAGTGAGTTCTTGTCTGGCTGAGGAACAGTGAACTCCACTTCAATTTTGTTGGATATTTCCTCCTGAATGGGTGTCAGATGGAAACATGTCCACTGATCTGTACCTTGGCATGAGACCATGCTGCTGAGAAGTTTAGCTAGGAACATCAAACCCATAGAGGGCTGACAGATCCCAGATGATCAAGAGAAGCTTGGCTTGGCATTCCTCTGAGAGGGAGACCTTGTCCCACACTGTATACAGAAGTATTTCCAGGTGAGGTATGGATTGCCTTAGTACCAAAGAGATTTTCTCCCAGTTGATAAAGTCATGCAGCTGGAGCTGGTGGGGAGAGCAGCAAGGGAGGGGTAGAAACAGAGGCAAGGGTGAATGGAAAGGAAACCAGGGGTTGGGGGGTAAGAAACAAGTGGGTGTATGGAAGGAAGGGAAGCCAGGGAGAGAGAAGGGCAGAAATAGAGGATTGGAGAGGGGGGGGCAGAGAGGAGAGGGAGGAGAAATAGAAACAGGGAGGTGGGTAGAGGGTGGAAGTGCTGATGTCAATGGAAGTTGCCGGCCCCTGCCCGAGGACAGCCTGCAACAGATGGCTACAAGGGGTGGGGTGAACCCTACAAGAGGCACCTCTGCATGGAGTCAGGGGGACAGATGGGGACCCAAAGCTGGAGGCAGCAGAACCAGTGGCAGAGACTGAGGCACCTGCAGCCCAGGATTGGGCTGTTCCCAACCCCGACTGGGGCAGTGAACTATAAGCGGGAGCCCCATGATGGAATCAGGACTCCCTTGGTTTGCACTTATTTCCCAAAAGTGAGGTTTTAGTTACAGGCTATGGCCTAGAGCAGTGAAACTATTCAGGGGATCAGGGACTACACCCCACCGCCACCCCACCCCCTGTGTCTCAAGAAGGTCCCGCTCAAAAGCAAAGGAAATAGTTTCCCTTGTCACTAGGGCAGTTAAACCCATGACTCGGACATATATAGGGTGAACATCACAACTGGATTTTGCTTTAATCCAGTTTTGATAATGCCGAACCACTGTTCTGTGAAGTCTGATAAATGAGATAATACCCTACCTTGCAAACGCTTTTTTACTATCTGTTATAGTAAAAAGAAAAAAATTAACATTAAATGAGACAGAGAATTGTAACAGTTTAATGTGTTAGCAAACGCTTCTACACTTGAGTAACTAATTCAAGATATAGCATATTTGCTGGACCAAAATTCAGTCTTTAGTGCTAAGTTCCTAGATCTATATCTTGTTTGTGTACATTACACTTGGCCTAAAGACCATGTTAGATGGAGTCACTGGCAATTTCATGTCTGACTTTAACAGCAACAAAAAGTGCTCCTCACCCCCCCCCCCGACTTGTGAAAAACCATACTATTCAGCCCTATTGATTTAAGCATAAGTCTATTGTTTTGTACTTTAAACTGCTTATAGTGCCAACTGCAAAGACTAACAGGCATCTCCTCTTACCGCCACTGCTACTGTTAATTTGACTGAGCCACAGCAGTGAACTAGTACTGAGAAAAGCAGCATCTCTTGTCAGTCACTGCCAATGAGTGTAGTCTCCAACAGCGTTGATTCAGGACTGCCTGGGAATAGATGAGCAAGTGGCAGTGATGGTTGTAGAACTCAACCAGAAAAACAAATTGCCCTTTAAAGATGACATTCAGGTAACTCACACAAAAAGCCGAATAACTTGGTTTCATAAGAATGCCCTGCAGAGGATCTGGAGGGGGAAGGGAACCTGGAGGCAGGCTGCAGCACAGCTCTCCTCTATCTGCCTATGGGTACATTCATTCAAGTAGTTTCTCCCACAACTGGAATTTCCTGCAGGTGATAACCAACCATTCCACATTACATTATCCAGGGTAAGGGTTCCTTTCTACCCTGCATATTGCCATGCCCAATGTCAGCAGCACTGTCTTTGTGCCAGAAGGAGGAACCCCTGCTACTGTGATTGTGAATGCTAAGCTGGACCTTTTGACAGCATTGGGTAGTTCCCCCTCCTGGGCTAAAACTGTTGCAGCTTGGGAAGTGGAGCCTGTGCTGCTGTCATTAAGTGCCATCTGGGATGCTGTCATTAAGTGCCAGTGGGTTTTCCTTCCCGAGTTGTGACAACATCAACCTGGAATGTGGAATTTTTGCTGCTATCATTATATGCCAGCTAGGGATGGGTAAACGCGATTCAGAAGTTCAGAGTTCAGACCGAACTCGACCAGTTCGGTCGACCGAACCGAACTCAACCAGTTCGGTCGACCAAACCAAACTCGATTTTCAAACCGAACCGAATTTCTGACCGCCCATCCCTATAAGATAATATTCCATTTAGTTCAATGGGGTTTGAATTTCCAACTCTGTTCAGAGGTTTGGAGTTCGGAGCAATCTCAAATAGTTTGGTCGACCGAATCGAACTTCCGAACCGAACTCGATTTTCGAACCGAACCGAATTTCCGAACTCGGTTCTGTTTTCCCATCCCTAATGCCAGCTAGGATTCACTGTCATAGCTGTGGAGTCCCCTCACTTAGATGGTGCTGCTGACATTGAGACCCAACTGGAGTACCCAGTGGCAGCAGTGGCAGCTTCCCTCTTGGTGGGATCTTGGACTAAATGGGACACTTACCAGTAGCATCCATCCAATGTTACAAGAAAAACATACAAGAAGGAAGAAAACACAATAATTAAACCTGAGTATGCAAATTAATGCTTCCAGATTAAGCGTGCATTACATGTGAGGCATTCTGCAACGTAATCTGTTCAGACAGTCCAGGACAAGTTGTGTTTTTTTTCCTGCATTGTATGAATATGCCGTAATTCTCTCCTGTATGGGTGTTCTCATTCAGAAGACTTGTCCCACCCTTAATGTATCCATATTGCTTGCACTACCCATGATTTTCTGACAAGACGCAGCATCTGTAGTACAGAATATTTTGTGCAAGCAATGGTAGAGAAAAAGCTAGACAATGAAAAATAAAAGTGATCTGTGATGCAAATATAAATTGCCAAAAACAACCTGCAGGGTACTGGCAAAATCTCACAAGATAAAACTAGTGCTGAAACTCAGTCTTCTGAAAACTTCATAAATCCCCAAAGATTCTTGCCTTCAGTTCAGAATGCCCGAGTTCTGAAGTTCCGAAAACCAAGACCATTTTTCTGAAAACTTCGGAAAACTGTACTGCACGTGTGGCTGGAGTTGAGCTTCTGGAAATGAAACTTAGTCCCATATTTGGTAGGAGGGGGGTATGGGAGGGGATAGTTGAGTGATCATAAGCCAGATGGCAAGTTTTGATTAGTATGCAGGATGAAATAAAAGTGGCTGCACATCCATTTCCCATTATCGTTGGTGAATTTACTTACACTGCTGATCTGTAAGTAATCGGCTTGGCGGGGAGGGGTGCCTAGCTGATATGACATGGCATGGTTTGTCCTGTCCTGTCCATAGGATCAATGCTGGGGGATGGGGGTTACGTTTTCTACCATGCCATGCTTTTTAAAAAAATAAATAATTGGCTGCCAGTGCCACATTGCTGCTGCCTGATGCTTGGTTGGCAGCACCATGAGGCAGAGGGATCAGCACCACACATGACACCACTCAGTGCCATCCCTTTAAAAAAATAATAAGTGTGTGCCACTGCTGTTCGCAGGCACCATGAGGTCAGAGGGAATCTCTGCATAGCTCCCCTTGCCTGGGCTGTTCAAGTAACCAGCACCATACCAATCATGCCATGCCATGCTTTTTTAAAAAATAAGAGGGTGCCCCTGGGGTGAGTGACTGAATGTCTAGTTTCTTTCTTGTGGGTGTTTTAATTTTCTGTGTTGGGTTGGCTGGCTGGCTTTTGGTGGAATTTCTCCATGCAGTTACGCTGTTTTGTGGGGCAGAGCCTAATTATAAAATGTAAGTTAACTGTAACTTCTACTTTTCTGACAGCTGCTTGGCACCATTAGACCAGAGGGATCTCTCTGCCTGGTTCCACTTCCCTTTGCCTGGTCTGTTCAAGTTACCAGCGCCACAGTACTAATGCCATGCCTTTTTAAAAAAGAAGTGGGTGCCCCTAGGGGGTGTGTGTGTGTGTGTGTGTGTGTGTGTGAGAGAGAGAGAGAGAGAGAGAGAGAGAGAGAGAATGTCTGGTTTCTTTGTTGTGGGTGTTATATGTCTGCTGGGCTGGCTGGCTTTTGGTGGGATTTCTGCATGCAGTTGCATCGTTTTGTGGGGTGGTTGTATTCTTTTTGAGTGAATGTACCACTCTTGCTAGCCTGCTTTTCTGTGCACTGCTTGGCTGGCATAATGATTTTAAAGTGGGTGCACTCACTGCTGATGGTGGGTCATGGTGTGGGTACACTACTGTTGGGTTTTTAAAAAATTTCTGCATGCAGTTGCACTTTTGTGGAGTTGTCCTCTGGACCAATGGTTCCACTACTGCTAGTCTGCTTTTCTGGGTAGTGCTTTGGCTGTGGGTTCAAGAACTTTGCCAAGATGTGACCAGCTAGGGCACTGGGGGAATACTTTCAAGTTTCTTTCTGGTTAATGGTGTGTAGGGAGAGGGTTTCTTTGCATAGATGGGCTGGGCACACACAATGGATGCTTTTTGGCACCAAGTAGTTTTGAGTTTTCGCAATTCTGAGTTCCGAAGTTCCAAGTATTTCGGAGGCCTGGAATTCAGAGTTCTGAATTCAGTCCAACTACCCAGAAGTACTATTCGGTACAGGCCTAGATAAAACTGTGCTGACTATATTGGCTTAGGGCCATGGTTTTCTCAGATACTGGAAACTCCCTTTTGGCATTGGCTTTGGACAATGACCTGCTGGGAAAATGGGATGCAGCAGTTGAGTTAATGGTCCTTAAGCTGGGTTTTTCAAAGTTAGCCCTCCAACATCTGGGATTAAAAGGAACCTCTGCCATTCTTAAAAGGAGAATTTTGGATCTGGAACTCCAATCTGAGAGACAGCTCTTGGCAGCCCAGATGGTAGCCCCTGCTTATGTGAAGATTGCCCCCAAATGGCAGAGAAATGAGCTATTTGGCCTGGAATGATGCACCCCGTAGACAAGCATTTACCACTTTTCGCTGTAACATTTTCGCTTCTGCCCATGTTGGAAGGGTGTTATTTGGGCATTCCCAGGGAAGAGAGGGTTTTCCCCCTTTGTTCATCTCAGGCCCAGGAGACAGCTCTGCATGTTCTGCTTAAGTGCCCTGTTTATTCCTCTGAGAGTTAGATATTTGAGAATTTTTATTTCTAATGCTACCCTTTCCCCATACCAATCTTTGGCCAAACTGTTAAGTGCCACAGACTCAGAGAAAACCAGGCTCGTTGCTTCCTTCTGTTTGGCTGCCACAAGACTCAGGAAAGCGTGTGTGAGTACGTATTTTTGCCCCAAGTACATGAATTCATTGAGACCAAAGCCGATGATTTAGTGATTTTTTTTTCTAGTATGAATTCGATCTGCCCCCTGTTCTCTGTTCCCCTTATCCATCTGCTAATTATATCAGATTTCATGTTTAAATAGTATGAATCCTTTGTATGTTTGTATGTTTTAATTTGTTATACCTAATGGTGATACAACAAAAACAACAACAACAATTATTATTAATTATTATTATTATTATTATTATAATAAACTATTCTTTACCATAGGTAGTCACTATATATAATGTTAACCCAGGCTTAAAGGCTTAACACATTCAGCATGTTGGCCATAGTTTGGTTAGGTTGCAGTTTGAACTTTTTCCTAGTTAAAGCAGATGCTCTTCTGAACCTTTCCTGGTAGATTTAGTGAAGAGTAGAGAAGAGAGAAGTAAAGTAAATAAAAATGTAATATAAGGAAGTAAGAAATGCAGGGAGATGTAAAATTAGCTTGAAATAGGTGCCAAAATTAGGTGCAAAGAGATTAGGGGTCGGATGTTTCTTAGGTGGGGTAGTTTCTAGTTTTCATATCAAAATGGAAATACCCAAAATGTGAACCACAAAAGTCAATAGATCTCTTCTACTATTATGTGTGCATATGTTCATTTCTGATATATTATTGCAAATTATCAATATCTAATTAATATGAATTAATATGAATTCACAATCGATTGGCTATTGTCACATCCTGAGTTTGAGGTAATTACCATTTTAAAACCCTATGCAACCAAGGATATAGTGCCATGGATCTTCTTTGGTTTTCCTTGGTCATCCTCTATCCTTCCTCATCTTGAATACCTAGGTAACTATACTATGTCTTTATGCCTATCATCTTAAAATATCTGTAATTTGAAATACTTTGCTAGTGATCTTAATTCTTAATCTTAAAGGAAACTAAAAGTAACTATCACCTATAGGAACATATCTATAAGACACCTATTCTGTTTTATTATTCTGCTTTATTATTTGTTTTTATGTTTTATGCTTTTACTTATATTACTTACACTTATATTTCCTTGAATATCTTTTAAAACTAAGGCCATTCTGTGCATTTGCAGTCCTTTTCCAAAATGGTGCCACCATTGCCGGTACCATTTTTGAAAATGGCATGCATGCACAAAATGGCCATTTTGAGCATTCACAGTGACTTACATTTTTTAAATACAATAAAACGAAAAACACTGTAAACTGTAGAGTCGTTTATGAAAACGCCTGAAAATGGAAAGGTTTTCACAAACAAAAAGGAAACAAATGGTGTGCCTTCTGCAGTGGCAGTTTCTATTAATGGGTGACTGGGCGGAAGCTCCCCCACCCCCTAGGACTGGTGATCACTGATCACTCATCAGTGGCATCTCCACAGCTCCTCCTCCTCTGTCCTCCCACTCAGGGCAGGGAGGAGGACCTTGTAAGGGCTCAGGCTGAGTTCCATTAGTGGAATTCAGCCAAAATAGGAGGTAGCTGGGCGCTAATCATTACCTCCCATTTCAGACACCTAGGGAGGGAAGCTGGGGGGAAGGGGAGGAGCCTCGGGAGGAACCTGCCTCTGCGTCAACCAATCACTGGCCAGAGAGACAATGAGGAGGAGCTGCCCTGATCTGCATCTGGCTACACAAACCACTCCAGCAAAGCACATGTGCCTCATTGTTGCTGCTGCGGTTTGGGAACCGGACTAGACAACACAGGCAGAGACTCCAGCAAACGGTCAGCGAGTGACAACCAGTAAGACTGAATCCCCCACCCTCCAGTGCCATGTCAATCATCAGTGCAGAAGCACTAGTAATTTCAAAATGGTCTCTGCTGATTTCCCCCCTTGTCTCCTACACTTTGGGGGTTTGGGGGGTGCTTACTGCTGCAGGGAGAACCTGGGGGTGGGTGGGTTGTGCAATGGCTTCTCTGCTTCAACTTCCCCTTCATTTCAAATTAAATAGTCTTTTATTTTGCAGTTTGTAAGCATGTGCAGACTCAAGGTCATTTTGTGCCTCCCTTCCACCCACACCCCCTCACTCACCTGGCCACATGGCTACTGCTGTTCAAATGGTATCTGTCTGCTGATTCTCCCCCCACCCCCAATATTGTCTTCTGCTTTCTGGTTTTTGGGTGCTGCAGGAACCTGGGTGGTTGTGCAATGGTTTCTTTGAGTTTCGTAGGCATTTTCTAGGCACTGGCAGTTTGCAAGCATGTGCAGAGTCACTCGGGGTCATTTTATGCTTCCCTTCCACCCCCCACTGGCCTGGCCACATGGCTGCTGATGTTTCAAATGGTCTCTGCTGATTTTCTCCCGCTAATTGTCTACTCTTTTCTGGTTTTTGGGTGCTGGGGGTTTTGCAATGGTTTCAATGAGTATCCATGGCATTTTACTGGCAGTTTGCAAGCATGTGCAGAATAACTTGTGGCCATTTTGTGCCTCCCTTCCACCCCCACTGACCTAGCCATGGTTACTGTTGTTTCAAATGGTCTCAGTCTGCTGATTCCCCCCACCCAATTGTCTACTGCTTTCTGGGTTTTTTGGTGCTGGGGGAACCTGGGGGTTGTGTAATGGTTTCTCTGAGTTTCCTTGGCATTTTCCAAGCATGTGCAGACATTTCTTCAAAACCCTCCCCCAAATCTTGTACTTTGTGCATAGGAAACTTAACACTTGGAGCATTTTTCTCAGCATTCTGTAGTTTTTAAGTACTTTAAGGGACTTTACACCATTTTCAGCTTTTGAAGAGATATGTAGGCTTTCATAACTATGTTTTGTCCAATGTTTTGTCAGTCTAATTTGCTCTCTAAAATTTATGTAAAATCTACAAAAGCACACAACCACCCATAGAGAAAAAGCAAAGGTATCCATCCAACTGTTTCTAAAGATCACCTACAGAAGTAGATAACTTTTCCCATGGTGAGGTGGGATGAGGAAAAGTGTGTGTGGGGGGGGGCGCAGTTTACATATTTACTGATACAGTTTGCGGTGTTTTTCAAAAAGCAGCCATAACGAGTGGGGGATTCTCTGTGCCACTTCTATTGTGTGGTGGTCTTGACATCTCAGAGACAAACTGACCTTTCTGTTTGTTTATCTGTTGTGAGAAGGAGTCACTGCTGCCAAGGAATTGCTAACTTAGTTCCAAGGGACTTGGCTAAAGAACAGAGAGTACAGTGAGGCGGGTGCCAAGAGACATTGTTGCAGCTCAGCACAGCACGGTATGAGAAGAAGAAGTGGCTGTGCAGCAGCGTTTCAAAGACTGCATTGTTTTGTTTTCCATGTTTGCTGTTTGGGGGTGATGCAACATGGACCAAGAATGGAGTGTAGGACTTAAAGCATCTAGCTGAGAAGATAAAGAAGAATGATGAATGCAAAGGTCATATTGAGAACTGTTTCAAGCTTGCAGCATTTGGTAAGACCAACATAGTGGTACAACTGGATGAAGGTTACTTTGTGGGCATGAGAAAGCACAATGAGGACATTGGGTAATGTCAGATGTGACAGGCCCTTCAGCCTGCCACGCTGAACCAGGTTTCCGATCCCGGAAAGGAATCAGGTCAGCTGTCCTTTAGATGTACCATCCTGATTCTCGAGGGGGATCGGGGAGGGGGTGGAGCTGTGTGGCCATGGTCCCCCGGCCGCCCGCCTTCCGGGAGAAGGGTGGGTGCAGCGGCCAATCTGGCTGCTGCACCCGATTCTGTCCTGTGTTCGGGACCACGATCCGGCAGGGCAGAAGGTAACAGACGTTTAGGCTCTATCCCACCATGATTCTGGACCTCCGGGCAGCCGGAGATCCAGAATCATGTTCAATGTGATTCCTGCTGGAGGTTCACTGGGGTGAACATCTGGCGGAATTCACAGCAGATGTTACGGGAATCACAGCCACCACAGGGGATTCACTGTGGTTGACCGTGATCTCATAATGTCTGAAATTACCCATTGACAACAACTGGTACATTCTTTCAAAAATAATTGATTGTATTTGGTTCTGTGGTGCTTTTGAGTTGGCACTGCATGGTCATGATGAGACTGAGGACTCCTTAAATCCAGGAGTGTTTAGAGCTGTGGTTGATCTGATTGGCAGCATTGATTTTGCGATGGAGAGGCATTTGAAAACTGCCACAGTTTTCAAAGGCACTTCCAAAACAATCGAAAATCAACTCCTAGGCTGCATGCTCACAGTGGCCAGGGATTTCATTATCGAGGCGTTGAAGAGCACTGAATATGTGGCTATTCAAGCTGATGAAACAACAGATGTGTCAACTCACTGCCAGTCAGTACTGATTAATTGGTACATTGATGGCAGAGGCTCAGCTGTAGAGTATTTTTTTTAGTTTTACACAGTTACAAGACTCTAGTGCAGAACCCATTGCCACAACATTGCTGTTAAATGCTGTTTTCCCACAGGACACTGATAAACAGAAAGTGATTGCTCAGAGCTATGATAGTGCAAGCATGATGCATGGGCAGCATGGGGGGGGTGGGTCCAAAGGAGGATCCAGGACATATAACCAAATGCTCATTATGTATACTGCTATGCGCATCAGCTAAATCTGATAATGCAACAAGCTGTGTCCCAAATAAAGAAGATTAAAGCTTTTTTTGCAGATTTGGGTGGATCAACAATCTTTTTTTCCATCATCTACAAAAAGGACAGAGGCTCTGGATACGATAGTAAAGAAAAGGCTCCACAGAGCACCTGCCACGTGCTGGAACTTTAATATTAGGACAGTAAATGCAGTTTACGAGCACCAAGAGGATCTGACTGAATGCTTCAACCACATAAGTATCTGTGTGTTCATGTATTTTAATTATGAAGTGGCTATTGCATAAGCTAATGCCAAATAAAGTTTACTTATATAAGAAGTGTTATTTTTGATGCCAGTGCAACTTGTGAGGCATGGGGATTTGCTACAAAGTTGGAGGAGGATAGGAAGTTCCTTTACTTCCTGTTTTTATCCCATAAAATAATGCCTCATGTTAAGGTGCTTTATGATCAACTGCAAAAGAGAGAGATTGACTCTGTAGGTGTTCAGGCATTTACTACAGAGTTTGTCAGCATCAACAGTAGCGTGAAAGACTCTATTAAGGATCTGTGCTCTCAATTGCCAGAGCAGTGCCACCTCCCAAGAGGTAGCACTATAGTTAGCCTGGATCAAATCACAGTTGAAATTTGCGATATCATAATTTCGCATGAAAAGGAACGATTTGCATTCACAAAGCACTTAGGGTGTGCAACATTATTACAGGGGGCTCTTTTTGCAACACACAATCAAAGCTTTCCAGTGCGAGCATTGAACAAAACAGTGGATGCCTATCCTATGCTACACAAAGACAGACTGCGGATGGAGCTTTCTGTATTGTATGAAAAGTAGGGGTGGGAATTCCGGATCTACCGGTATCCGATAATGCCGGTATCGGGCGTACCGGCATTACCGGATTCGACCCGGTAATCCGGACCCGGTACCGGATTTCGGTGTACCGGGTTTTTTTTACATTGCAGCCATTTAAAAATGGCTGCAATGTAAAAAAAATTAAA
>QEPC01001504.1:593598-610371 GCA_003113815.1 Sphenodon punctatus
CCCCAAAGACTGACAGACACATTCACTGGCCAATTACTGCATGCTTCAAGCTTTACAGGACCAATCAGTAGTCGCTTTGAGGTGGGTTTAGGGGCGGCCCTCAGGTGGACATAGAAGGGACGTAACTGGGACTTTGGGGATAGCATCCCAGCAATCAGGAAACATAGTTACACATCCAGGCTGGCCAATTATCATCACAATCCCATCCTGTAGCACTGTGACAGAGTACATAAGAGAATCTCTATTGGCTCTTTCCTAAACAGATGTTTTTGACTTCCCAGTAACAAGTGGGGGAGAGATGCTGGGATGGTCACCGCACAGAATGAGGATATTTGGTTGACATTTCTTCTGGCCAATTGGCATCACAAATTAATCCTATACCACAGTGACACGTAAGAGAATCCCTGGCATAGACTCCTTCTCTGCATCTGCTGTGCAGGCATATAAAAGTGGTACCCTTTAACACAGCTTTCTGATATTTGGCAGAGATGATCATGAAATTATGATATACAACCCTGCAAAATTTCATGTACACCTTTTGGACTAGAACCATGTTACAGTCAGACATACATTTATAAGTGAATTGCTTATACCACCAGGACCCTTTATCCAATCCTTCTGAAAGTTGGCAGAGATAGTAAATAGGGGAAGGGGTGTTAACTTGCCAAGTTTCGTCTACATTAAATGCGAGGCAAAGAAGGTACACCTAAGAATGTATATATGAAGATTTTTGCAAAATAAAATAATTCAACTGCTTCTAAAATTGTATTCCTTTATCCAATACTTTTAGAATTTGGAACACATAATGCTTTCCATTGGAGGTATAATCCCTACAAGTGTCAGCCAAATATAATGAAAAACAAAAAGGCTACAGCTGAAAATGTGTTTTCTATTGAAACCAATGGAAAACGAAAGCAAGAATGAAAACGAAAATTTGATATTTATGAAAAGGAAAATGACATTTAAATAACGAAAACACAAACATGAAAATGACATGGGCCCCTTGTGTACACCTCTAAAGGATATACAGCTCACTGAATTTGACAAAGAAAGCAAGAACATTTTATAGCAATACATTTTCAGCAGAGGGCCTTTGATTAAACAATTGTGCAGGTATTTTAAGATTTGGTCTAGTTCATATCAGAATCATTTCAGTAGGACTCCTCACAGGTTCAGAGATCCATGGCAGAGAGTTCCAAAGCAGTAATAAAGGCTAGACTGAAAGGAATAACTTATTTATATCTTTATATCTAGCCAGTCTTCATTTTTGATGTCTTATTATTTATAATTACACAGTACAAACTAGCTGTTCATTGAGGACGTACTGGGTGCAGGAACACCAAGACGTTACTCAAATTTGGCAATGTTACCCCATATCAGAAAGCCTTACCATGTGATGCAGTGCATCGTATGTCCAGTGGCTGTCAGATGTTCACCCCACCCTGGGGTGGACGTGGGCATCTGGCTACTATACCCTATGTCCTCGGAAAAACGCTGAGGACACAGGGCGTAGCAGTCTTACCCAAAGTGGGGTAAGGCTGCCCAACTTGAGGTTGAGAGCGCTGCCACTCATGTGCCCAGTCCCTGTCTAACCCGTCCTACAGTGAGGTCTGTATGTAGCCGGAGCCTCACCCCACCCCTGAGCAGGGAGGGATGACTGACAGTGACCTGGCTGCCCTGTTTCTGCCCTGCTCTCTACACTGACCCCAAAGCATGGCAGCTGAAACTGCCCCCACACCACCCCGGGCATACAGGGATCAGTCCCAGACAGGTTCATGTGGCTGCACCCATAGTGAGAATGCTAGAATACATTCACATATAGCCAGGATGCTTTTCTAATTTCTATTACTATATTTCTGTTATTTCATTCTAGGTTTTGAAGGGAGGGGGACTGCAGAGGAGGGGTATAGAGGCAGAGTGAAGCAGGATGCCAGAGAACACAAGAGAGGAGCCAAGTAGAATTAGGCATGAGCTGAGAGCTAGGAGAGGGGAGGATTTTGGTCGTTGAGGGGTGAAGGGGAACTGTCTGTTTTCAGCCACACCTGCCAGCTTCTTGATTGGTCCCAGACTGCCAGAACATTTGTTGCTGCTTCTTGCTGCTGATCCTCCTCCTCCGTAGGTCCATACCTTGGATCTCTTCTTGCTTCTTGCTCAGGTGGTGTTTTTCCCTGGTAACCTGTTGGTATCTTCCCATTCCCTTAGTTGCTTCTGCCTGTTCCATCCCATTTTCTTCACTGTTCACCTGTTCCTTGTTAGGGATGATCCTTGAGCCCTCTTAGTCTCTGCTTGTGCCTTGTTATCCCTACCCTCTACTGGGTTTATAGTTGTTAGGAGGGTCGGGTAGGGGAAAGAGTAACCCAGCACCCCCAGTGCCCTCCAAGGTCTCGTACGGAAAATATGGCCCCTCAGGATCTTAGGTGGGTTTTCTCCTCTATTGACGAGCAACCCAGATTATCATCAGGAATGAGACCTGGTAGCCCCAGGAGGGGAAGGGGAGAAGGGATCCTCCCACACTTATGTTTTCACTTTCTCAGTCCTAGGAATCCCGGGTTCACCTCGTGGATGCTACAGAGTTATGGGTGGGGGTTCTGGGGTGGCTGGGTCACCATGGCGGAGGGGCAAGAGGGAGAATAGGGGAGGAACACACACATACCTGGGGTGTGTGTGTGTTTCACACACTCAAGAGTGTAGGACAACTGGGAAGTGTGTGGGGGGGGGAAGACTCGTCCAACCTGGCACACACACTNGATAGGTCTTATATTGCCTCCAGAAGATGCTCAGGCTTTAGCGAACTTCCAGGGGAAGCAAGTTTCAGAGCTGTGGAGCAGCCAACTGAGAACGTTTCTCTTCATATCCTTGCTGTATGGCTGCAATGCAATGATGGAATTTGCAAAAGGGTACACCCGGCTGAAGCTAGGGATTAGGATGGAGCATGTGGGAGGAGGTGGTCTTTTAGATATGTCTGGTGCCAGTGGAACTATAACCCAGAAAAACAGTTTGCATAGGTTCAATGCAGAAATCTGAAGCACACAGAACACTATAAATATAGGGACAATATAAACTGTATTTGATTTAGGGAAGGTTATTAAACAGGTGGTTGCCCAACAGCTCCAGGCTCATCTTGATGCCACTGGATTCTTGGACCCGTTTCAGTCAGGCTTTGGTGCTGGGTATGGCACGGAGACTGCACTTGTGGCCTTGGATGATGATCTGTGCCTGGAGATTGATAAAGGGAATTCTACCCTGTTAATTTTGTTAGATTTCTCGGATGCCTTTGATACAGTTGATCATGAGGTACTGTTGACATGACTGCAGGACCTGGCAGGGGTGTGCGGGACCATTCTTGAATAGTTCCACTCCTTCCTGTGAGGATGATCTCAGGGAGTGTTGATTGGCAATTGCTTGTTGTACCCTTGGGAGCTGAGGGTTCTATTCTATCTCTTGGTCAATATGCATATAAGGCTGCTGGGTGAGGTCATTTGGAGGTTTTCGATGAAGTGTCATCAATATATGGATGACACCCAACTCTACCTCTCTGTTTCATCTGATCCAGGCTCTACAGTCTTAGTGCTTACCCAACGTCTGGCTGGTGTCAGGTACTGTATGACAATGAGCTGACTGAGGCTGAATCCAGACAAGACTAAAGTGATGATGGTTGGCCACCCCTGTGGCCTGGAGGTGACAGGAACTCCTGTTATTGATGCAGTCTTACCCCCATGGTCAATCAGATCCACAGACCTAGAGAACTTCTGGACCCCCTGCTGTACCTGGACTGTCAGGTTTTGATGGTGGCCAGAAACGCTTTTCACCAATTTGATCTGGTGAGGAGGCTGCACCCTTTTCTTTCTGATTTGGATCTGGCTACCATCATCTATGCTTTCATCACCTCGAGGCTAGATGACTGCAATTTGCTCTGCATGGGGCTGCCCTTGATGACTGTTCAGAAGCTGCAGCTGGTACAGAACACAGCGGCTCAGCACCTTTTGGGGACAAGGCACCAAGAACACATANGGATTACCAGTGGGGAAGGAAGGTCCAGCCAATTGTTTTATCCTTTCCTGTTTCTCCTTCCCAGGTGCTCCCAGTTCCTTGTATGGAGGCCATTCCCCTATGAACGAGCCTCCTGCAAGCTCTGCTGGGCCCCGCCCCTGCAGTCGCGCGTTGCATTGCCGCTGGGTCCCATGTTGCTCAGCAACCTGGGAAGTACGTCATGCGACCGGCTCAAGGGCGTCTGCTGCAGGGCCATGCCTCCCTTGCACCTCCCTGCAGCAACGCCTGGACTCCGGCAGTTGAGCTGCTTGCAGTGCCCGCTGGTGGGTCAGGGTTCACCGACCCCGCCAGCGCCGACCATGGAGGGCTCTAACAATGGTTACTGTTTTGTTTCCCTGTTTTCTCTATTCTTTTGGTATCTGGCTTAGTGTCTTGTTTTCCCCATCCTCTCTCGTGCTAGTGTTAGGTTCTGTGCTCAGGTCCCTGTTCCCCTTGCTTACTTTCCTATTTAATGTTTTGATTCCTGTACCTTGCTAATGTTCTTCCATGCTTTGTGTCTAGCTTCCATTTAGTTGGATTGTTGCTCTCGTTCAGTGTCTGGCCCCTTTTTTTAGGTCTTAGATACCCCTCTTTTGCCTGTGCCTCTTCTTGGTTTGTAGTGGTTCATAGTGTCTTTCCCTCTTCCCTCATTCTGGGTCTTTAATCTGTGTTATTCTTAAATTGATCAGCATTTCCCTGTAACTCCATTCCTGGCCTACCTGGTCTTGTTATCCTTTCTCCTTCCCTGCTGTGCCCCTTGCTTTGTAAGTGTTGTGTTCCCTCTTGTAGCACTCTTTCCCTGCAGGTCTTGTCAAGTTGTCTCTCCTGTATCTTAAAGTCTGTCTGCTACTTGGTGTTCCTCTTGGGTTTGGATCTTTAATTAGACCTTGTTGTCTTTAGGGTGCAACTCTTGTTCAGCGTTTAGCTTCTCTGGTTGCTTTTTCTCCTTACCCAGCTCCTCTTGTTTCCTCTTTCTGGCCTCTCCCTCTGTTCTTGGAGGGTTTTACCCCTGTGGAATAGTTTCCCAGCTAAATAGCGAGGTAGTTCCCATCTCAGGAATGATCTCAGGCTCTAGCCTTGTAACTTGTCCACCCTAAGACCCTGAGGGAAAAGTGAACCTGTAGCCATTGTCATAGACCCTGTCTCCTGTGGGAATTGTGGGGGTTTGGAGAGTCTGTGATTTTACATACTGTGTACGTTTCCTCCTCAATAGGCGACAGTCCCAGTCCCACCTGAAGGTACTGATGAAGGCTCCAGAGAAGTCATCCTACCTTCTCTTACTTCAACCCCCCTGACAGTTGCCAGTGTAGAAAATACAGCGAACACAGGTCCCTGTATACTGTATGGGTTATTTTGGCATAGAAGTGCAGTAAGGCTCTACCAGTTTGATAGGCCTATAAGGAAAGGAAAATGCAGCCAAACCTGCTGCTAAGTCTGCTATCAGTTGAAAAGGAGGAGCACAGGTTTGGCCAGAATATGGCCAGCTTGGTGGGGAAGTTGTTATAGGTCTGGCTCAGGGGGATCATTTACTTGAGATAGAGTGAGGCATGCAGTTGACTTGGGGGAGGGGAGAATGGAACATGGGGCTGGCTTGTGTGGGGAGTTGCTGGCTTGGGGAAGGGGACATGGGTCTGGATTTGGGGGTATCATTGGCTTGAGGGAATGGCCACTGGCTTGTGGGTGGGATGGTACTAGACTCAGGGAAGGTTGCTGGTTAGGGAAGGGGAATGTGGGATGGGGCTGGCTTAGGGCAGGGGTCACTGGCTGGAAAACAGGGTTGCCATAAATGCAAAATTTCCCCTGACACTTATGAAAAATACATGTTGAAGGGCCTGCATTGGCACCTAAGGACAATGTATTCTTCATAAGTGTCCTGGAAAAATTTGCATATATGGCAATCCGATTTCAGAAGGCTAAATGATTAGGCATGGTTCTCGCTTGGGGTGGTGGTTTCTGGCTCAGAGGGGAGTTATTGGGCTGTGAAAAGTGGAATCCATAGGTGGGAATGGGGTATGGAACTGGCACAGGGTGGTCACTGGTTTGTGAAAGGTATCACTGGCTTGGGGAGGGAAGAATGAGGCTGTCAAGGACTCGCCATTTCTTCCTGGCTTAACTGAGTTCTGCCAGGATGGACCTGACTGTCATGCTGGAGACAGTCCATACAGGTGAGGAGGGCTCACTATACACTCCCCAAGCAGGCAACTAAACTGAGAGTCAGAGAGCAGCACAGCTCCAAGCTGGATATATGCTGCAGTTTGGGGGATCCAGTTCAAGCCCTCTAATTATTACTCAGTTGGCCTGGTTTTTCCCAGGATGTGGGCATTCCACCCAGTGCCCATTTGGACCATTAGCTGGCCTGGAATCTCAGCTTTCATTTTTCTTTTTTTTTTTAAATCTCCCTAGCCCTTATAGATCTGGAGTTATAAGGGAAAATGTGCAGGCAGTATTCTGCCCAATTATTCAGGGAGAAACAAGCCTGCTCCCACCTTCCATTGTTAGTCAATGAGAAAATCACAACTACTGTGACTGACATGTACAGAAAGCAGTGATATGCTTTGTTTCTCTCTTCTTGCATGTACTGATGAATGAAGAACCCCCTTCGGACACCCCCCCCCAACCCCTTGGCAATCAGAGCTCAGCCTTTGCTCTTTCAGACTGAACCTGCAGTGAAATGATAGTGTGTGCACTTGTGTTGCTCTATGTACATTTTCAGCTTCCTAGACTTTAACTGGCTTCTAAATATAAGCCATTTTAAGGAAAAATATCTCATGCCCTCGTAAATTTCCAGCTAGTCCAGTCTTTCGGGTGCCTGAGGTAAGCCTGGATACCAACCCCACTCTTCCCCCTGCCCTTCTGGGCCCTCCCTTAATCTCAGATCCCACTTTCCCCCATCCTAAAACTAAAACCCCCAACCCCAAATCACGGTGTACAAGGGAAAACAATCTTTTATGCGGCATGGGGAAAGTTTGCATAAAGTTAGTAACTTAATTTGTTTTGTTAAATTTGTTTACAGTAATAAGAGTCAGAGATAAAAATGCCAGCTAAACATGTTAAGACTGACAAAAAAATAAAAGCACCAAACTACATACAGCAAGAAGTATAGCAAAGAATTTCCAAGTAAGGGTGGGAATTCCGGTTCTCCAGAGAACCAATATTGCTGGTATTTGGGTGTATCAGCTTAATCCGATAAATCCGATATTTACCTGTACTGGCATACCGAATTTTTAACATTGACCACTTTACCGGATTTTTTTACATAGTGGCCATTGAACTCAATAGTCTCAATAATAGCCGCAATGTAAAAAATCCGGTAACGCGGCCAATGTTAAAAATCCGGTTTGCCGATACCGGTAAATACGGTACCAGGGAGATACGATAAGGTAAATATGGTATCCGGTATTCTAATTGGTGTCCCACCCCTATTTTCAAGCATAATAAAATGAAGGACCAATTATGAAAGATACTGCAGCCTATTGCAAGTGAGCTGAGGGTTATTTACTTTACTAAGCTCACAGACTTCTTATAATTCTCTTACAGTCTGCTTGTATGCAAACATGTTTACTTGGAACAAAGTTCCCTTGTGTTCAGTGGGGCTTACTTACTCCTGTAAGCATGTTTAGGATTGCAGCCTTAGTTTTCATTTCACCTCTGAAGGTTCAAATACACGTTACACACAAAAGCATCTAAGAAAGCCCAATTGGGGCTGGCTATTCTAAGAGTGGCTTGCTGCAGTTTGCCTTTGGCTTTCTGTGATTTTGAGAGGAACTTAATCTTTTCATGTTTGCTAGTATTACCGTACCTATATATTTTCTTGGCTAGTCTTTCTTTTTTCAGAATTCCACTTGGTTTTTTTCCAGAATCTTTCCCTTTTCAACATTCTTCTTAATATTTTCTCCTATACTTTACTATCCACTCCCTTCTTTTCCTTTGCTGTTTGGGAAGAGCAGACTGCCTCATCTTCTCCCAAAGAGCAAAATAAAAGAGAAGGGAATGGAGAAGGTTGACAAGGGAGGGGAGNATAGCAACATGGGGGCCCCTCCCCTTGCCTTTGCGGCCTAGCGGCCGTAATCCCACCCATGTCCCCATCTTTCCCCACTCCAGGGAGAGGGGGTGGGTGGCACCAAACCCCCACCAAGGTTAACGCGGAGGGGGGAATTGTGATTATTTGATGGCATTTTAGTCTGATTCTCTGGCGGATAACACACGCAGTATCAGTCACATTACAGTCAAGTTCCACTAAACTGAATTGGACTTACACATGCACTAATTGATGTCAAACACGTTATCTGCCAGAGGTTGATGCTATTAGCTAAATTTAAATGGAATCAAATTAAATATGGGTTAGTGGACTAGGACTTCTAGGTCAGGGTGTAAGCAACCAGTACTGGGCCAACCAATTTATTGCACCTCCCCCAACAATTTAAGATGAGCACTATCTTAGTTTGATAAACTAAAAACCTTACTTCAGAAGTTGGGTGCAGGTTGCTACATAATACATGGGGATTTGGCTTTTACCCCAATAGAGTATTTACCATGTGTCTGTCTTGCATGCCCCAGACCCAACTGTCCTTTTGGACATACTCATTTTAATGTATGTTTGTAGACAACTTTGTAATCCTATAGAATAGATTATATACATTAGTAGCTTGTTGGGAACAAGCTTTCAAACAAGAGAGCCTTGCAATAATAGCAGAGCTTAGCTGTGATTGGGTATGAGATTTTTAACTCATGGTCAATAAAACAAATGATAACCTCATGTTTGACATTAAACTACAAGAAGGATAAAACTAATGATACTGAGTCAAGTTTACATTTTGCCTTCAGTTATGGCTGTGTATCTTATGGATGCAAATGGAGCTTGCATGAGTGAAACTGAGGGCAGTAGTTGGTTCGACACTAAGTCAAATTCTATTTGCCTTATTTCACAAAAGTACGTTGAACGACTGCAGATATCAATAGCATCTACAGAATTTAGATAGGCATTATCCCTAAACTTGTAGGCATTTGGGTATTGCAGTGGAAGCCATTTCCTCATTCTTGATAGAGGTCATGGAATGACAATCCTTAAGAATATGAGATATAATTCAATTGCGTAAGTAGGTTTTTCCAATTCATCCTCTTGCAACACAATTTGATGACAATAAAACAGTGCCCTTTTACAAATAGATTTTGTTCATATTTGACTGTTCAAATAAAAATATATAGACACTGCTAGATTGTGTAAAATAATGATTTTGAGGGGGGGCATTAAATAGATTTAGGAATCTTATATTGTCAGTCAGTAGATAATGACTTCAGGATTGTGCACATGTTTTTCATGATAAGCTCTGTTTCTGGGGGGTTGGGGAAGGACCTTAGTAGATGTGGAAGGTACCTTATCTAAAATATTTTCTTGTTTTTTATTATGATTAATACTGAAAAAAATCAGGAAACCATTAAAGGATAAGCTAAAATGATTTTGAAATAACAGTGCCACTATCCCAGTTGTATTCCTGCCACCACTGCTCATTGCTCTCTGGAACCAGGGACAGCAGTGTAGAGGAGGGGACCAGGGAAAACCTCTGCACCTGAGTTCCCACTGCGGTTTCAGCTGCTGCCGCAGATCCCTCACAACAGCTACCTGAAAATATCCCCCACACCGCCCCAAATAGGGGTGAAACTCAATCTTCATATTTTCTTGATTCTCACAGAGAATCAGGATTCTTGATGTGAATCAAGATAAAAACAAGAATTGAGGAAATAAAAAAACCTCAATGTTGTCTCGTCGAGATTTATTTTCTTGATAAGAAAAAAGAAAACAACTGTGCATTCATAAAATGGCTGCTAGGGCCATTCTGCGCGNTAAAAACACAATTATAAAACATTTAAAAAACACTAATAAAATCAACAATTAAAGCACGGCTAGGGAGCATAAAAAAATAATAAAATAAATAAATAAGGGTGGAGGGGATAAAAACCCCTAACTCACCCTCCCCGCCTCCCCAAAGGCCTGGGCGAACAGCCAGGTTCCGCAAATTCGCTGGAATGTTAAAAGGCTTGGGGCCAAGCGAGCCTCCTTCGGGAGGGAATTCCAAAGGCGCAGCATGGCCACCGAGAATGCCCTCTCCATTGTGGCCCCTCGCTTAACACGAGGGACCTCCAAGAAGTTTAGATGAATAAATAATGGGTCCAGGAAGACTGGGCCCCACCGTGGTGGGCTGGGGCTCAGAAGATCACTTGGTAATGCACCGGACCTGGGCTTGGAATTAAGGTCCCTCTCCCACCCCCCGTTTGACTTGGTTGTTTTTATAAATAAAGAGTTGCGGTATTTATCACACGATCTTGTGTCCTGCACCACCTTCCATCGATGTGGGATCAAGTATAGAAAACATGACAAACACTGAGCCTATGACCAGAAAAAGTAAGTCTTCATTGGCTTTAAAAAGAGTACAAGATCAGACACAGATGTATAGTGAGCCACTAGACACTTCAAGTATTCATTTTAAAAATAATTATATTACTAAAACCATGGTAGATATTCAGGGATTTTTAAAATGTCCCATAGAAATGGCTGGCTCTGGTATTCCTTAATGCTGATTCAGGTGGTTTTTTTACTACTAAACTAAAGGGTGTAAAATAAGCCTGCAAATCACCTTCACTCTAAACACCCATCATTCAACAACTCCAGTGTTTCTTCAACTGTCTCTAGCTTCCAATAGCTTTCTATATTCTCTCCCACCGTTACCCACCATGCAACGAATACTTCCAGCTTGTAGAAGCTAGGATAATGGGCTCTAATAACTGTATATTAGTAACATTATGATATTAATATTCTGTTTTGGGAATTAAAGTAATTTCAAAAGGCTGTCAAAATATGCAAAATATGGCTCTATCTTTGGATCACACACTAATTTATCTTGTACAGTAGTACAAGGCTTCAGAGCCCTTCTTCATCAGGATTGTATTTACTTTGAAGTTGTAGAATATATTCTTGTTCACTAGTATTTGTATAAGCATTAGCAAGTCCCAGTAGCAGTAACAAGATAGAAAAACTAGTGGATTCATATATTTTTATATACCCCTCAGCATGCAAGTATTTTACTGGAACTTGTAATTATACTGGCATTATAACAGAAAAGCAAAGAATCCTGGACTGCTTTGGCAACCTGTACTAGCAGTACACGCTATGTATTTTGCAGGCCAGACAAAATATTGAATTTCTGTGGAATAGCACTCTTTACCACAGAATTGTATTTTGAATGAAAATTCATATTCCCAAAGTACAAAAGCACAGGAAAAATAGCAAACAAAATCTCTGTACCTCTAAGAAACAGAATTGAGAATAACACTGAAGATATCAAAGTCCTACTAAGTTACAGAGAAGAACTTCATGATATGCAATGCTGAATTTAGTTGTTGTGCTGTCCAAAACACAGCACAACGTGGCACTGGCCTGGCTCACCATACTGAGAGAGTACAAAGAAGACCTTACACAAGTGGTTCTCACTCACTGCTCTCCTGACCTATCAACCTACGAAAATATGTTAGCAATATTATTTTATTTATTTTAATTTTTAACCAACTCTTCCCTAAAGGCTCAGGGCACATAACATAAAAATAAAAGAATACAAAATAGAAGCATCTATAAAAAGTAATATAAAACTATTTAACTATATTTAAAAACCCATGAAACAGCACTCCAAATCCTATCCCTGGTTGTTAAATGTCTGGCCAAATAGATAGGTCTTATATTGCCTCCAGAAGATGCTCAGGCTTTAGCGAACTTCCAGGGGAAGCAAGTTTCAGAGCTGTGGAGCAGCCAACTGAGAACGTTTCTCTTCATATCCTTGCTGTATGGCTGCAATGCAATGATGGAATTTGCAAAAGGGTACACCCGGCTGAAGCTAGGGATTAGGATGGAGCATGTGGGAGGAGGTGGTCTTTTAGATATGTCTGGTGCCAGTGGAACTATAACCCAGAAAAACAGTTTGCATAGGTTCAATGCAGAAATCTGAAGCACACAGAACACTATAAATATAGGGACAATATAAACTGTATTTGATTTAGGGAAGGTTATTAAACAGGTGGTTGCCCAACAGCTCCAGGCTCATCTTGATGCCACTGGATTCTTGGACCCGTTTCAGTCAGGCTTTGGTGCTGGGTATGGCACGGAGACTGCACTTGTGGCCTTGGATGATGATCTGTGCCTGGAGATTGATAAAGGGAATTCTACCCTGTTAATTTTGTTAGATTTCTCGGATGCCTTTGATACAGTTGATCATGAGGTACTGTTGACATGACTGCAGGACCTGGCAGGGGTGTGCGGGACCATTCTTGAATAGTTCCACTCCTTCCTGTGAGGATGATCTCAGGGAGTGTTGATTGGCAATTGCTTGTTGTACCCTCGGGAGCTGAGGGTTCTATTCTATCTCTTGGTCAATATGCATATAAGGCTGCTGGGTGAGGTCATTTGGAGGTTTTCGATGAAGTGTCATCAATATATGGATGACACCCAACTCTACCTCTCTGTTTCATCTGATCCAGGCTCTACAGTCTTAGTGCTTACCCAACGTCTGGCTGGTGTCAGGTACTGTATGACAATGAGCTGACTGAGGCTGAATCCAGACAAGACTAAAGTGATGATGGTTGGCCACCCCTGTGGCCTGGAGGTGACAGGAACTCCTGTTATTGATGCAGTCTTACCCACATGGTCAATCAGATCCACAGACCTAGAGAACTTCTGGACCCCCTGCTGTACCTGGACTGTCAGGTTTTGATGGTGGCCAGAAACGCTTTTCACCAATTTGATCTGGTGAGGAGGCTGCACCCTTTTCTTTCTGATTTGGATCTGGCTACCATCATCTATGCTTTCATCACCTCGAGGCTAGATGACTGCAATTTGCTCTGCATGGGGCTGCCCTTGATGACTGTTCAGAAGCTGCAGCTGGTACAGAACACAGCGGCTCAGCACCTTTTGGGGACAAGGCACCAAGAACACATAACACTGGTCCTCCAAAATCTGCACTGGCTACCTATAACTTTCCGGGCACAATTCAAGATGCTGTTTTGACCTTTAAAGCTCTAAACCGTCTGGGCCTCACTTATCTGAAAGACTGCCTCTCCTTCCATGCCCCATGGCAGCCTCTGTGATTGGCTGAGTGACTTCTTGTGGGTACTGTCTGTCAGGCTTCTTCATACAACGAAGGCTCATAGGGAGACGTTCTCGGCTGCTGTCCTAATGTTGTGGAACTCGCTTCCCCTGGAGGTTCGGTTGAGCCCAAGCATCTTCTGAAGGCAATGTAAGACTTTCCTGCTTGAAAAAGCATTTGGTGGGCCGGGACAGGGGTGGGTTTTGAAGGGGGGGTTGGGGGAGGGTTGTGAGGGGGTTTGTGTGCGGAGAACTGGGAGGTGGTATTGGGTGGGTTTGGTGGGGGATTGTGGGAGGGTTGGGAGTGTTAAGAGTATTTTTTAAATGAGTTTTATCTATGTTTATTGCTAATGAGCTGCCCTGAATCTTGGGAAGGGCAGCATATAATTTTTCAAAAAATAATCAAACCAATAAATTAATAGCAAACTAGATGACACAGTGGTTACAGTGCTGACTACAGTGGTTACAGTGCAGACGTGGACTGTAAATGCATTCCTGTGGCCCTTCTACAATTGGCCTGTAGGCTACTGTCTATAGCCCACAGACAGCCCCCATTTCCCCTGGAGCACAGGAGAGCTGCTGNACCCAGCGGGTAGACCCAGCAATATCCTCCAACAAAATAGCTGAGGCAGTAACCCTTAACCCTTAGTTGGGCTCTGTTGGAGAGTGGGCTGCTGGAGGAAAGAGTAGGAACTGGAGAAGCTCTAACTGAAGGCTCTGAGACAGCCCGCAGCCATGGGACTGCACGGTGATCCTCCAACTAGTAGAACTGCTCCCACACACCTGATGGACGGCGTGCTCCCCCCACCTTCCTGTTGAGAACTTCTGCCTTCTTCTCTAAGGGGGCAGAGGGAGAACGAGGAGAAGGAGGAAGGGTCCCCTCACTCCTGAGATCCTCCAGAGAAGGGGAGCAGGTGCTCATAATGCTGCTGACAAGGGAGGCATGTGGAGAAGAGGAGCTCGCCTTGCTGCTAGCAGAACCAACTGTCCTTCTGGATTTACTCATTTTAATGTATATGTACGTGGAGGTAATTAGAGGTCTGCTTGGTGCACTGCGGACAGGAGAGATGTGCCCAAACTCCCTATGGGTTCACAGTCTGCTGCAGTGCTGACAGGAGAAACGTGCCCACCAGGAGGGGTGGTGTGGAACCACCGGGAAGACACCCAACACCAGCACAGGTGCTGCTGCCACTGGCACCTGGTGCAAGGTTAGAAAGTGCCTACTGCACCTTTTGCTTCCCCATCCCTCCAGTGCTACTAGTGGAAGGCTGGGGGACTGCTGCTCCACTACCTGGCACCAAAGCTGCTGCAACCTCCCCAGCAAGCACTGCATTGAAGGGAGGCTGTGATCTTTGGTGGTAGGCTGGTAAGTTCTTGGCTGCACTCTCTTCCCTGGCATGAGGGTACTACTGTCCCTGCCTTGTGTGTGCCAGACCCAACTGTCCCTCTGGACTTACTCATTTTAATGTATATGTTTGTATACAACTTTGTAATCCTATAGAATAGATTATATACGTTAGTAGATAATATTATATATATATAGTTGCATAATATAGCAAATATATATACTATTGTATTATATTAATTATATTATAAGTATGATATATAATATATTATACATATAATATAATAGTATAAGTATGTAGTATAATATGTAAAACACAGACACTGACACAGACACTATACAGACTGAACTAAAGGAAGATGATTTAAATCAAAATGAAACACCTACACTAACACTGTACTACAAAGAAAGATACAGAGGGATCACAAAAAGTGAGGAAGAGTGAATGTGATGGGAGGTATGCTAGAAGCACAAAAGCACTGTTAGTAGGAGGAGAATCGCTCTCTGCCAAGTGTTGAGTGATCACACATAGAACTAGCAGTAGGTCTGAACCTTGCAGGCTGTCGCAGGAGGATATGAACACTCCCCAGTGACCTCCTGCCACTAGGGATGGGCGAACAGAATGGAGTTCGGAAATTTGGTTCGGTTCGGTTTGAAATTCGAGTTCGGAAATTCGGTTCAGTTCAGTTTGAAATTTGAATTCGGTTTGGAAGTTCGGTTCGGTCAACCGAACAGACCAATTTCGGTCGAATTCTGAACTTCGGAACCATGTTCGGTCATTCAAAACCAGGTTTTTTGGTGTGTGTTGCCACTAGGGATGGGCGAAGAGAACGGAGTTCGGAAATTTGAGTTCAGTTTGGAAGTTCCGTTTGGTCAACCGAACAGACTGAGTTCGGTCCGAACTCCGAACTTCCGAACCACGTTCGCCCATCCCTACCTGCCACCCCCCACTTCCCAATTGTCTTGTCAAGTTGCTGGAAGTATTGAAGAAACACCTATCCCAGGGGTTTGTTGTGTCTGACACACTGCTGCCTGATGTGTTCCCAATGCCAACCCCAGAATCCTACGAAACCTATACGCCTTTCCTACAGACAAGGAACAGTTGTTTTTAAATTCCAAGGTGGATGCAGCTGTTGCCTCTCTAGCTAAGGACTCCATCTTTCAAGCCGAGGGGGACCCATTCCCCAAAGATCAGATGGACAGGGGAGTGGAGGCGGCCTTAAGAAAGGTTTTCTCCAACATTGGGCTGGTTATGAAGCTGGCCACAACTGCAACCTTGGCCTGCAGAGCTAACTTATGTTGGCTCAACAAGCTAAATGATGAGAACCTATCAGAGAAGGACAGGGCTGCCACTATGAAGTCCCTGTTTCTCAGCATGGCATTCTCCACCGATGCTTTGCTGGACATTATGAAAATGACAGCTCAGGCCTTGGCATCAGTAGTGGTAGCAAGAAGATGGGTATGGCTGGAAGGGCAACCAGCACTCTAAGTTTCTGCTGATGGCAGCTTCTTTCAATGGCCGCAAGCTATTCGGCAAGACCCTCAACAAGTTCCTAGAGGATGCTGCCAAAAAAAAAGAAGTCGCTAGTACTGCATTCCCAACAGAGGTTTTTTTCGTCCCAACAAGTCAAAATACAGTGGCAGCTCACACAAACCCCACACAGCGGAAAGAGGCGCAGGGATACAAACCTCGATGGCAGAAGGGGAGTCGTCCAAATGTCCCATAAACAACAGCACAGACAGAACTCCCAATGACACGCTACCGCGCAACCACAGCTCAGGCCCAGCAGTGGGAGGGTGGCTGACTGCATACGCAGCCGTGGAAGTTCTCGATCTCCGACAGGTGGGTGTTGGAGACCGTAGAGAGGGGTTACTCCATCACGTTCAGGGCCCAGCCCCCCAACCGCTTCAAACCTACAAAAGCTGTTCTGCCAGGTTTTTGGCGAGGGAGACAGGTAATGGGTGGGGAGTGGGTGGGCTTTTTTAGCTCTGTCTTAGGGTTTTTTTGTTGCTATTTTTATAGTATATGTTATTTATATTTTGTTTATTTATTGCTTCTGTTATTTATGTTTATATTTATTTCTATGTGGTTTTAATATGTTGTGAACCACCACAAGCTGCTATAGCAGGAGGGGGTGACCAAGAAATCTAAGAAAAATAAATAAAATAAAAATAAATAAATAAAATAAGGCTGCTCTTTCAGCACTAATCTAAAGCTGTATTGGGTTTCTTGAAGTTTGCCCTGAAGCAGCTTATTGAACATCATAAGAAT
>QEPC01001504.1:610471-633953 GCA_003113815.1 Sphenodon punctatus
ATAATATAGCAAATATATATACTATTGTATTATATTAATTATATTATAAGTATGATATATAATATATTATACATATAATATAATAGTATAAGTATGTAGTATAATATGTAAAACACAGACACTGACACAGACACTATACAGACTGAACTAAAGGAAGATGATTTAAATCAAAATGAAACACCTACACTAACACTGTACTACAAAGAAAGATACAGAGGGATCACAAAAAGTGAGGAAGAGTGAATGTGATGGGAGGTATGCTAGAAGCACAAAAGCACTGTTAGTAGGAGGAGAATCGTTCTCTGCCAAGTGTTGAGTGATCACACATAGAACTAGCAGTAGGTCTGAACCTTGCAGGCTGTCGCAGGAGGATATGAACACTCCCCAGTGACCTCCTGCCACTAGGGATGGGCGAACAGAACGGAGTTCGGAAATTTGGTTCGGTTCGGTTTGAAATTCGAGTTCGGAAATTCGGTTCAGTTCAGTTTGAAATTTGAATTCGGTTTGGAAGTTCGGTTCGGTCAACCGAACAGACCAATTTCGGTCGAATTCTGAACTTCGGAACCATGTTCGGTCATTCAAAACCAGGTTTTTTGGTGTGTGTTGCCACTAGGGATGGGCGAAGAGAACGGAGTTCGGAAATTTGAGTTCAGTTTGGAAGTTCCGTTTGGTCAACCGAACAGACTGAGTTCGGTCCGAACTCCGAACTTCCGAACCACGTTCGCCCATCCCTACCTGCCACCCCCCACTTCCCAATTGTCTTGTCAAGTAGCTGGAAGTATTGAAGAAACACCTATCCCAGGGGTTTGTTGTGTCTGACACACTGCTGCCTGATGTGTTCCCAATGCCAACCCCAGAATCCTACGAAACCTATACGCCTTTCCTACAGACAAGGAACAGTTGTTTTTAAATCCCAAGGTGGATGCAGCTGTTGCCTCTCTAGCTAAGGACTCCATCTTTCAAGCCGAGGGGGACCCATTCCCCAAAGATCAGATGGACAGGGGAGTGGAGGCGGCCTTAAGAAAGGTTTTCTCCAACATTGGGCTGGTTATGAAGCTGGCCACAACTGCAACCTTGGCCTGCAGAGCTAACTTATGTTGGCTCAACAAGCTAAATGATGAGAACCTATCAGAGAAGGACAGGGCTGCCACTATGAAGTCCCTGTTTCTCAGCATGGCATTCTCCACCGATGCTTTGCTGGACATTATGAAAATGACAGCTCAGGCCTTGGCATCAGTAGTGGTAGCAAGAAGATGGGTATGGCTGGAAGGGCAACCAGCACTCTAAGTTTCTGCTGATGGCAGCTTCTTTCAATGGCCGCAAGCTATTCGGCAAGACCCTCAACAAGTTCCTAGAGGATGCTGCCAAAAAAAAAGAAGTCGCTAGTACTGCATTCCCAACAGAGGTTTTTTTCGTCCCAACAAGTCAAAATACAGTGGCAGCTCACACAAACCCCACACAGCGGAAAGAGGCGCAGGGATACAAACCTCGATGGCAGAAGGGGAGTCGTCCAAATGTCCCATAAACAACAGCACAGACAGAACTCCCAATGACACGCTACCGCGCAACCACAGCTCAGGCCCAGCAGTGGGAGGGTGGCTGACTGCATACGCAGCCGTGGAAGTTCTCGATCTCCGACAGGTGGGTGTTGGAGACCGTAGAGAGGGGTTACTCCATCACGTTCAGGGCCCAGCCCCCCAACCGCTTCAAACCTACAAAAGCTGTTCTGCCAGGTTTTTGGCGAGGGAGACAGGTAATGGGTGGGGGTTGGGAGGGGAGTGGGTGGGCTTTTTTAGCTCTGTCTTAGGGGTTTTTTGTTGCTGTTTTTATAGTATATGTTATTTATATTTTGTTTATTTATTGCTTCTGTTATTTATGTTTATATTTATTTCTATGTGGTTTTAATATGTTGTGAACCACCACAAGCTGCTATAGCAGGAGGGGGTGACCAAGAAATCTAAGAAAAATAAATAAAATAAAAATAAATAAATAAAATAAGGCTGCTCTTTCAGCACTAATCTAAAGCTGTATTGGGTTTCTTGAAGTTTGCCCTGAAGCAGCTTATTGAACATCATAAGAATATAAGAATGTAACAACCTAAATAGTGCCCTACTGGGTCAGACCAATGGTCCATCGAGCTCAGCACCTGTCTTCAACAGTGGCCAACCACAATCACATGGAAAAAATATCCAACAGGTCACAATGAGGCAATGAAATAGATTGTGCACTTCCCAGTACCCCACTAACCCATCCTTCCCATGTCCATTCTTCCAACTCTGACTTGGAGGAATTCCTTCTCCCAATCTAGGAAACCCCTCCCCTTCCCCCTCACAGTGGGGGAGGGCAACATGGCAAAACTGAGGAGCTGCTTAACCTGACCCATCTACTCCTCTATCTTTCACCTGAGGAAGTCTGCCTGGAGTACCCTACACAGCCATTCCTCCCCCTGCCCATGACATATCCCTGTAAAACACAAACATATCCCAATAAAAATGCAATGCAAAAATCAGGCCTGTTATATAAGGGAAGACTAAAAGCAACAGCAATGTGATGTTAAATTCTTCAGGGCTGCACAGCTTCGTGGCCACGACCACACAGGCCAAGAACAGTCACTGCCTGTTGACTGCCGCCTCCAGCCCTTATGAGGGCCATACCTGAGCGGAAAGCAGATGGAACAAATCCTCAATCAGGAGGCACAGCCCACAGACAACCAAACCTCCTTCCACCCGGCTAATTTGGTGAGCCGAAAAGCAGTGTGTGTTGGTTTTGTTATTAACTTAGGCAAAACCAAGGCCGTTTTCAGACGAGCGCGGCGGCGCCCGCGCTTGTTTCTTTAAAAAGCCGGCAGCCCGTTCTACACGAGACGCTGCCGCCGAATACGCGCATGCGCGGCCGACGCGCATCCATTTCCGGGCGCGAACTGACCGGGTCGGCGATCGAGGCTGGTCATACGCGGCCGGAAATGGATGCGCGTCGGGCCGCACATGCGCGTATTCGGCGGCAGCGTCTCGTGTGGAATGGGCTGCCGGCTTTTTTGAAAACAAGCGCGGGCGCCACCGCGCTCGTCTAAAAACGGCCTAAGTTTCTGACCATTATCATCAAGCAGCCTCCAGAATATGACCAGCTCCATATAGAGCAGTTCATATAAGACATCAAGCAGATGGTGACTATCAAATACTTGAAAAGCAATGTAGGTTGTACCAGACTATGTAAAAAAGACATTGAAACCCACATAAAGCAGCTGCCATCATGTTGCAGGTAATCCAGCATTCAGTATGGAAACATTAAGTTCATAAGAAAACTATGGATTTACAGAGTCACAGTTATGCTAACTCCTGTATGTCACTAAAACACAAGCACTAAGGAAAACTGAAGAGTTTGATTAATGTGTTGATGTCTCACCATCTTCAGCAGCAGCTCTGCATTAAATGCCAGGACAAGATCAGTAACTAGGAAATTTTCCATCAAACCTAAAAATCAGCTTCATATCAGAACTGGTTCAGTTTTGGCATCTCGACTGCATATAGTATAAAAATAGACAATCAATGGTGTCTAAGGCATGAAAGTAGGAAAGCTGCTACAAACATGGTCAACAATTATGGGCCATTTTTAAATTGACATGGGTCTGGAGCATCCACGCACATCCGGGGGTGGGGTGGGGTGGGGAATCAAACAGGCCAGGGTTGGGTGTGCGACCCTAACCACGCATGGTTTGGCCTGCCCCCGCATGGAGCATCCCAGATTTTTCCTGATGCTCCATGTGTGGGCATGGGTAGGCAGTGTGTGGGTCACAGGAGCCTGCACCCACCCACGCCACCTTCAGACAGGTGCTCAGGTGGGTGGGGCATGGGTGGGCCTCTTGGGTGCAGTTCATCTAAAACCAGCGATGATCAACAACTACATGGTCAACAAGATCACCAATGTCCTTCAAATACCAAACATCATCTAGTCCAACCTAGCTAGGGACTGATCCAGATAGTGCTCTATTTACAAGATTTAGGTTTTGTTCTAGATGAATGAGTAAATTAATATCATCACCACCATAATATTTGACTGAGTAAACCAGATCCATTTGCAGCACCAGCCTTACCACAAGGCAACCCGAGGCGGCCACCCTGGGCCTGCTCTTTTCTCTACTTCTGGGGGCCCCACAGTGGACCCTGTTTTCATCACAGCAGAGTACAGGGCCCTCACTCCTCCCAGTGGGGTCCCAAACATGACCACTTCTATAGCCCTCCAGAGCCGGCCCCCAGGGGGTGGGGCACGTGGGAGGCAGCAGGGCCACCACAGGCTTTGTATTTTACTTTCGCCCTGAGTACAGCAAATTCTATGGCCAACATTGTCCAATTATCACTAACAATCAATAAACAATGATAAACAAATACGAGAAAATAGGATAGTACATTTTTGCTTATTTTCTTGTCTATATGTTCTTGCCTATGGTGTGTTTAGGAATGAAACAGTATGTACAGTGGTGATTTTAATTGATCTCTAAGTGCTCTAAGCATACTTCAGATCTCATGTCTATTGGCTGCTGCTTATAGAATCATAGAGTTGGAAAATTCCTCAGAGGTCGTCTAGTTCAACCCCCTGCTCATTGCAGGAAATCTTTCAAGCCTCTGTTTGAAAACCTGCAACAAAGGAGAGCCCATCATATATTTTCATGAATGTCATCACAAGCCATATTACTGACAGAAGTCGCTTGCTTCCCCAAGTCTAAAAGGCAAGCAACTATTAATCCCCAGTCCTTGTACACACATCTCCATTTTACAAATAAATGAGGACATTGGATGGTTTCAGGTTAAACTGAATTCAGAGCCTTACGAGGTGGCCCAAGCCTCATCCACAATGCCAGGGTTAAGAATGAATGTGCATATGCTTTAGTTATATTTTTTCTAATGACCCCACCACATTCCCTTTCCAAGGCCAGAGATAGAATCCAGAAGGAGAGGGCCAAGTATTGCAGGTGCAACATGGAGCCAGTTTTTATGAAAGTCCCCGGAAGACCAACCCCTCCCTCACCCAAGAACCAGAAGTAACACACCAGTAGACTTGCAATCTCTTGTGAGACTGCTGGACCTAAATTCCAGTTTACAGCCCAATGGGGTCCTATTAGCATTGGACTAAGGAGGTCAGAATTAACCAGATACAAGTACTTGTATGGTCTACAAGTGTGATTCTTCAGGATGCAAATTCAATAATTTGGGGCACTGCTAGAAGGGACCTTAGTCATATTAAAAAGGACTTTTCTGTAAGAAGTGGGGCTTGAGCCAGTGTCTTCGGGGTCCTGCACATTATGGCAGGCAGCTAAGTTCTACAAGGCACTCTCGCTAGACCCAATGTTGTTAACATCCCTGCCTGTGCTAGTCAGGCCACATCCCTCCGTGGGCTTACTCCACATTCCCAACTCCCTGGCTGACTGCCTCCCATATCATCTGTTTCCCTTCCTTTCTGGGTCAGAGCCACATGCCTTGCAACCTGCTCTGCTTCTCCTAGACCCTGCTCCGTCTCTGTTCTGCCTAGGACACCTTTTGTATTCAGACTGGCTTGTTCATTCTCCCTTTGTCTGAATTCTGTTCCATCAGTTTGTTTGTTTATTTCTACCCTGCCCTTCCCCTAAGACTCAGGGTGGCTTACATCATTAAAAATACAAAATACAATTAAAAATCCCTTTAGAAAACCCCACCCTCACCCCTAAACTCACCCACCCCAACCCCTATACCCACCCACCTGTCAAGCACTTTGCCAAAAAGAAATGTTTTACACTGACTCCATCCAAAATATGCTCAGACCAGCCCCTCCCCCAGGAAATCAGTTCTGAAACCAATACCATCTGCTCCCCTACCTACCTTTCTGTTTGTCTTGTCCTCCCCTCAGGCCGCTTTCAGCCAAGACAAATTTCCACATGATTGGTGAAAAATGTACGTGTTTTAATGCTCGTTTAAACACCTAAACCGTTTTAAATGTGCATTTGTCATGATCATGTAAAAGCCCAAACCATTTTGAATGTGGTTTTAAAATAATGCACATTTTTTAAAACTGGTTTTGGCATCCCCCAATCATCAAAGGGGCTCAAAACTGGTTTTTAAAAAATGTGCATTATTTAAAAAACACATTCAAAACAGTTTGGGCTTTTACACGATCATGGCAAATGCACATTTAAAACGTTTTCGGTGTTTAAACGAGCATTAAAACATGCACATTTTTCACCAATCATGCGCAAATTTGTCTTGTCTAAAAGCGGCCTCAGTCTGTGTGCTGGTTCCTGATTTCCCAGACCTGATCCTGCACTGCCCTTCCTGGACCCCAGACCTGTTCCTCCACCGACTCCTGTGCTCCCTGGACCTGCTTCCCGGTAATCTCTCTACAAAACGGTAGGGTTGTTGGTGGCACCCTACGAGGTGCCACCAACCCTCTCTCTTGCACTCCATTTAAAGGAAGTCAAGTTGTGAGCTGCCCCGAGATGCCTGAGGCAGGAGGGGGCGGGATATAACTTTTACTATAAATAAATAAATAAATAAATAAATAAATAAATGTCACAAACATGGCGTACCTTTGAGGGATGGGTGCACTGAGGGCAGCACATATTCCATAGTTTTGAGTAATCGTAGAGGTAAAATAAGCAGCAAAATAACTGCTCATGGATTTTTGGATGTTGCGTTTTTGTTTTTGCTTTGCTTTTTTTGAGGGGAGGTTGTTTGTTTGTTTTTTTGTTCTGTTTTTTAATTTAACACAGGTTGTAATCAACCCAAACAACATTCGTCAAAACGTTGGAGCATTTATTTTTTGCGGGGAGAAAAAAGCTAGTCTAGTATCGAGATCACTGCACTGGGGCATACCTAAGCAATGATCACACACTCTATTAGCCCAGAAGCAAGAACCAACGTGATATTAGAGTTGCTACAGCAATTCTATACATCAAGCCAAGGAGATGCCCAGACAAAAGGATTCTCCAGAGATTTTATTTCAATGGTTTTTTAGTTTTTAGCAGCACTGCATCTTCAGTACAGAAATCTGGTTTTATCAGATATGACCAAGGGATAAAGGCCAAGCATTTCAAACATGTGTATACAAGCCCTCCCAACTCTAATAACATGCTTGTCATTGTCATGAAGGTATAATTGTACTTTAACATCACAAAGACCATTTAATTTTGCTCCAGAGATCATTATTCAGATGTTGCACAAAAATAATTAAAGATTCTAATTGATTTCCAGTCAACAGAGGATAGACCAGATGTTCTGTACTGAGTTGAGGTCATTATCCTTTTGTCAAAAATTACTACGAAGAATAGTAATTTGCTCATAATTATAATAAAGAGATATGAAATCGAATTTAGTGCCCTGACCTGCTCAACACATAGTTGAACACTTTTTGTACAATTTTTTCTCACTCAACAAGCCCTCTCCTTTAATCAGACATGCCTGCTCCTACTTAAAATTGGTATCATGAACTGCCATCAACCTAATAAAAGTAGAAATAAAACCAATTCATTTCAATCAAATCGTTTGCTGATCTACTTCACAAAACAAAATTGAAATTCTGTCAGAGGCTCTACCGGTTTTTAGAAATACTGATTATGAAGGAAGCTGCTCACCATTAAGCAAGCTCAGATTCTAATCTCACTTCATACCATTTAAATCTGGATTCACCTTTAAATAACCCAAAACATGGTCTACCAAATGGGTAGAGTAGCATATAAATTGAAATAAATAATTATTTTGATTTATTAAAAAAGAATTACCTTGGTGTTGCTTATAGTGACTAAATTTGTTATTCATATAGCATAATAAAAATACAAATTTGCATGGTGATACAAACAGAAATTCAGACCATAATTCTTTACAAAGTCACAAAGAGGATCTCAGAATAATGTATGTGTGTATGCGCACGTGCTTTAAAAAAAGTTCAGTGGAATCCCACTAGCCATCACTAATTTTTGGTCAATCAATTCTGAATGCCTAATTTTTTGAAAAATAGGACAGGCCCATTTATTGGTCAGAAAACGGGAGGGTTCTTTTTTGCCCAAGATGGAACAGTGGGCCTGTTGTGCTGGCAGACACCCCATTCAAAACTATTAAGAATGGCTAAGTGGAACGCAATCTGTTGGGGGAAGGGAGGGTGTATTCTTCTCGAATTTTGCCCTTCTCGAAAATCTCATCAAAAATAGAATGTGAATTTCTCATCTTGAGAATCTCATGAGAATCAGGCAATCTTGCAAGTTTCTCGTGAGTTTCACAAGAACTTCAAAATAAAATGACTGCCAGGGATATTCTGCACAAATGCAACTATTTTGTGCATACAAGGACCATTTTGGGGATATTTTTTAGGTTTTTGAGATTGCTGCAAGATTCTCAAGAATCTCATGAGATCTTGCATGGGTTGCAAGATTCTTGCAAGAATTTGTTTCAATCTTGTTTCAGCCCTAGTCTGAATTCAAGACCTGTAGGCATACAGGCATATTCCAAACCTCCTGAACCACCTCACTATATGGACCTGTAGGCACAACACTTAAGACAAGATGCTGCACAAACCTATGTGTGTGGTTAATCATTCCACTGGAGTAACTTATTGCAGAATAAGATCCTTCATTATCTATTTGGCAAATATGATCCAATTGGGAGGAGTATCTGTAATCAAGAAAACTATGTAGTTAAGTAGGGGAGTCACAAGAATTGATATTTAATCCCAGTTCCGATCTCCTGACTAAGCTTGGGCAAATCTCTTGGGGATGGATCCAAAGCCCACTTAAGTCAATGGAGAATATGCACTTGTATCAAGCTATGGAGAGTATTTTTTTCAACACGTTGAGATCAGCACTCTGGAGAAAAGAAGAGCCATCCCTTTTGGCAGCCCTGCATATGGTACTCATGTACAGACAGCAATTCTGAAAATAATTCACAGCATTTCCCAAGTCTCAGCTTTCTTAACCTTTCTCAAGAGGAGTACACAGGTCTCAGGATTTTCAGAAATAGAAAGTCTAACAGAAATCACACTCCTGGACCTACTCCCTCCCTTACCCACTCTGAAAATGTTCCTAGCAGCACTCAGGCCATTTGCAAATGGCCCACACAGAGTGTGGGTCTGGGGTCAACTGAGCCCTCTCGCTCCATGGTAGCTGCGCCCCTGCATGGTCATTTCAGTGATGGCATAAGTAAGGGAGACACTTTTCTTTGAAACCACTATAAGCAACAGCAACATTATAAACAAAGTAACATGCTCTGACAGAGTGGCTTCACCAGTAGCAACCAAGCCATGAAAGAGTGGCATGCATCTCCAGATTACACAAAATTCGCTACTGACAGTCTTTCTTCTTTACAGTGGGAAAAGGGAGGGCATCCAAATATGTTGCTGTAGTACACTCCCACATTACTGCCAGTGTATACCGCGCTATACTACTGTATCACAGGAACGTCAATAAAGTTATTGAATATATAAAACAGCATTCTTCAACTGATTGTGGTGCCTGACAAGTTACAAATAAGTCAGGCCTAGAAAACTGCTATTTTGAACACAGCCAAAATCATCCACAATGCCCTGCGCATCACAGGTAACACATAGCACAGAGCAGCTGGTTGGCTAAGTGCAACTCCCAGTTGTCTCTAAAAGCTCCACCCAATATAAGTGGGTTACCAGCATTTGGAAATAAAATAAATAAATAAGTCAAGCTCCACCCTGGGACGAGAAGGGGGAGATGGAGCCAAAACCTGACAAAGAACAGGTATAGGGGGCATCCCAGGCCACACCCCCAGAAGAAAGCAGTTCCCCCTGAAATTAGGGGAAGAACAGAGAACAGCCCCGGTGAGGAATGGCGCTGGGCTGCAGCAGGGCAGACCCTGCCCCCGTGCGCAGAAAATGCGTGTCGGGGGTGGAGCGTGCTGCTCCAGGCTGCTCCCGCTACAGCAGTGGCGCCACGCTCCCAGCACCCATGCATTGGCCCAGAGACGCAGGAGGACGTTGCTCCTGAGCCGACCCTGCCCCGGCACTCAGAGTCCTTGGGTATTTTCAGATGATACGGGGCCCTTTGGCCCCGTACCGGCACCACCGGCTTCATTCCCCGCCGGGGTCACCCCGTAACGGCACAACAGACGTGCCGGGGGGATCCCGGTGGGGAAAGTGGGAGGGGCCGGGGCCGCGCGGCGCAACGTGCGGCCGCATGGCCCCGCCCCCTCCACGCACCCCGCCGCCCGCCCTCCGAGGAGACGGGCGGGCGGCGGGGCCAATGCGGCCGCCGCGTCCGGCCGATCGTGCCACGGCCCGGGATCCCGCCGGGGATCCCGGGCCGTGGCACGCGGCCAGACGTTACTTTTCCTTGGCCACGGCCCGGGGTCCGTTTGACCACGCTTCCCGGGACCTTCCCCCGGCTAGCCCGGGAAGCGTGGTTCAAACGAACCCCATGTGGGGATTGACCGTGGCCAACATCTGGCGCGCCGCGAACAGACGTACGAGACACGGTGACCACAGGTGGGTATTCACCGTGGTTCACCGTGATCTCGTAACGTCTGAAGACACCCCTTGTGCCGGCATCTGGAGCAGCCTTAAAAACCAGGTCACTCCGTAGCTCGTTGCTGGTGATCAGATCTTAGCCTGTGAGACTGGCCATACGTGTGAATTGCTATCAATTGAGACAACTGTGCGTATGTGCAAGAGTGTGTGATCCCTCAACGGTGAGTGTGTGGTGTGGGTGTGTGTTTGCGGGTATTACAATTGGGGCTTGGTGGCTGTGTTTTCCTTTGTACTTCCCCTGGGATTTTCTCTGAGTGTGTGGATCACAACTCCTCAACCCCCATGTCCCATTTCCCCCTTGGACCTTACCTCCCCCTGTGTTCCCCACAACCTCCGCACAGTTGCCTCCCTCCTTCCCCGAGTGCATTCTGAACAAGCATTGGAGGCTTACTCGACTGCATCCCTGTGATGATCTATGGCTAGGAGTTTTTCTCCACCGCCTACATTAGATCCTGAGGGAGATTTTCCAAGAATACGTGTCTTGTAGTGTGTGGGTGAGTGATTCCCCCTTCCCTGCACCCCGTTTTCCTCCCTAGCCCTAATAAAAAATAAATATGGGAGCAAATGATTGTTAATAATAATATTTTACGTGTTTATTGATTCTATTAAAAATTTGTGTATTGAAATAAAATTTGTGCAGAAAGACTCTTAAAGATTCAGGTCCTGATTTTGCACTATTTTGGCCGATTTTGGACATGCATGAAATTTGTGGATTGGAGCAATCTCCCACATTCACAAGGACCTCTCAGCATATGTGCGAGTGCTATTTACACATCCCTGCCCCCTCGCGTATGAAAAAGCAAACACATTGTACCTGTAAAGCCACATTTTCTCTGTCCTCACTGCTGAGGGTCCCAGAGAGAACAGCGATATTGGAGGAACCCTAAATGTCATGTACAGAGCAGAGCACTTCTCCATCCACTTCTGTATGCATTCAAAATGGTGATGAGAGTGACCATGAGCTCATGAAAGTTCAGTTTAGATGATCAATCTGCATCCTTAGTAAGCAAGTTTGTGAAAGCGCACTCTGAAACCTTCCATGTTGGGGGTTCCAGAAACCAGATTAACATGTGTGCAGGTGCAACTTCTCAACTCTAAGAATATATCCCCATCTCTCCCTTTGTTGCTCCCCTCCCATCCATTCTAGATTGGAAGTCCCTTGAGGCATGGACCTGTCTCTTACCACAACTGTGCAGCACAAGCACATTGTTGTCACCATAAAAATAATAGTAGTAGAGGGGAAATTAATTAGTGGATTGCAATAAAATCTGCTGGCCTTTCAGTTCTTCAGATTCTTGCTACTCCTTGCTCCACCACCTCTGAAACAATAATCGTATACATTTCTGCTAGGCATTTACCAACTTTATCCACATTCAAGAGAATCTGCATTGAATTATATTGCTATTAAAATATTAGGAGCTTGTTCACTTGTTGACATTACAAGTGAAGATGAGATGAAGCTGTGCCTGGATAGTTTCTTTTGGAAACCAGGAGGGTTATTATGCAGAAATAATCCCTGCAGTGACAAAGCTGTTATATTGCTTTTTGAAGACTTGAGTATAGAAGATTGGCACAATTACTGGGGATGGGAAAGGACTGTGATACAACTTCCTATTCCTCTGCTGTTTGTGGTTCATAAGAATTAAAAGCAAAAGTGCTCAAGGACCAAAGAAGTTTTAATTTTCCAGAATTTGCATGTTACAGGACTTCATTTTAGGACTAAAGAACACTGTTTCCCCCCCTTAAAGCTACATAACCTGAAGTCATCCTATCTTTCCCTAAAGTGATATTTATTTTTTTAATCAAAGCATACTTTTGACCAGAAGAAAACAAACCTCTTTCATTAAAAAACTGCCAGTGTTTTCTTCTGAGAGCCATCAAATATTTAAAACACAACAAGGAAACCAGAGTAAGGATTTACATTTATATGGTTCCCATCAGAATAAGTCAGTGCTGGCAGAGAAGCTCTTACTTCAGTTATGTATGTAAAACTCTGGAAAATGCTAGCACCACCTGTTGATAAAAACAGAATACTGCAAATATTCTTAGGAATGTGAATGAAACCATATCATGAACTCATGGGGGAAATTACTAATAATTAGAGTCTTATTAAGTATTTCCAGTTAAAATTATTTTAATACAGGATAATAAGGCTGAAACTGTATTTAGACTGTTTTGCATAAACATGCTAACTTCAAAATTATAGCTTGATCCTCAAGGCTCTGTGGCAGAACAAGCTTCATTCACTTCAATGGGTGTTTTCAGACGTGACAGGGTGGCTTCGCCCCGTCCCGAAAACAACCCAGAGATTCCCCGCCGGGATCACCCAGGTACAGCAAACAGATGTGCCGGGGATCCCGGCGGGGAATCAGGGAGGGGGCGGGTCTGCGCGGCGCAACGTGCAGCAGCACGGCCCCGCCCCCTCCATGCTGCCTCACCGCCCGCCCTCTGGGGAGATGGGTGGGCGGCGAGGCCAATGCCGCCGCAGTGTCTGGACGAGTTCACCACGGCCCAGAATCCCGCTGGGGATTCCAGGCCGTGATAGCCGACCATACGTTACTCTTTTTTTATGCCCGCCTGGAATCACTTTCACCACGCTTCAGCCGATTTTCGCGCCGGTAGCCCGGGAAGCGTGGTTGAAATTGACCCCATGTGGGTATTCAGTGGGTGATTTCAGACATTACGCAGTCCCGATTCACCACAGTGGATTCCCGGGGGAGGTGAACAGATTAACCACCCCCCCGTGGTCAAGGAAAGCCCCAAACAGACATGACGGGGCCGGGATCATGGCAGGGAATCAGACTACCGGACCACGGCCCAGGGCAGTGCAACAGACATTACGCCAATCCTGGGCTGGGCCGTGGTCAAAGCACCGGGAAGGCGCCGGGGTAGCTCGTCCCGGCTGCTGTCGTGTGCCCTTTAAATCTCCCTCCCTGGTCTGTGTTGTTGTTGGTTGCCTGGCAGCGATGCTGCATGCTTTGTCCCCGGCTGGGAATCATTGTCTTTGGTTCTGGCAAGTGGTTGCCATTCAGACATTACTTTTTGTTGTTTCCCGTTGGGAATCTCTTTGACCACGCTTTCGGAGATGGTCCGGGCCGGAGGTCCGGAAGCATGGTTGATTTTGACCCCATGTGGGTACTGACTGTGGTGAACATCTGGCGGCCACTGAACAGACATGCAGGACGCTTTGGCCCCGCCGCGGAATTGACCGTGGTTCACTGTGGTTGAGCGTGATCTCGTAATGTCTGAAATCACCCAGTGTGGTGAACATCTGGCGGCCGCTGAACAGACGTGCAGGGCACAGTGACCACATGTAGGTATTCAGCGTGGTTCACTGTGATCTCGTCACGTCTGAAAATACCCAATGAGAACTGTGCTGGTACAATGCTTTGAGTGTCAGGCTAATTATCATCATAGCATAGACAGCAATGAAAAGAAGCAGGGTTGCCAAATTTTGTGATTTCTGATGTTAAAAGATAGGCTGCTAAAACCGTGAGGATCACTGCTTTCATTTCTTTCTCTCTTTCTAAGTCAATTACTCAAGGTTGTAAGAAAAATCTTGAAAATATGGCTGCAAAGAACCCTAAATACTCAGAGTGAAAAGACAAATAAAAGAATCCCCAAGGAGTTTGTAGCTGAAATTAATTTTTGTAACCTCAGAAAGCATTCAAAGGGATATTTCTGATGCTTCAATTTCTTTTTGTGCACTAACTGTGCAAGCTATATAATTACATGCAATGTTCCATTGTAATACCTATTTCCATTTTTTATAGTGTACAAGACTTTCTTTGGTTCGAAAACATTCTGTGATTTGGTTCAATTCAGACAAGAATTATTTTGGAAAACTTGAAGAAAATCCCTTTAAGTCACTTTGGGTTAGAGCAGACTTTAAAAATAAAAAAAAATCTTCTTTAAATAAGAGTTTCAGATTTGTTTTCCAATCAGTAGTTCCAAATAGTTTACTGCAAATGTCCACTTGGCAAATGGATAGTTGACAGTAAATACAGGTAATTTTTCTTAGTTCTGGAGAAAGGGTAGATAAACTATCGATTGTATAATCAGATTGACTTTATTAACAAATAAAGTCCAACCCTTTGATGGTAGCATATACAAATGGGAATTGTACATTGTAACATCCTGTCTAATAAGGAATCCTACTTGGAAAAGGAACCAGTAAAGTCTACATTAGGAAAACTATAAATATCTCACAGAAGATATATAACAAAATCCTAAAAAAGGCATTTACCACTAAAGATAAGATTGAAAAAACATGGGTCCGATCTTAAGGTATAATTATAACTATGGTTCCTATTACTGACAATAGCTGTATACTAATCAAACTGATAAATTACTGATCACTGACTGGAAATTTGAATTTGAGTGGGTTTGACTACTGGAAGCCAGTAAAATGTATTTTAAGTAAAATTAAGACCCCCCCAAAGCTCTGTTGAAACCCTCTAAGACTACACTAGAATAAAAGAATCACTTTTATTAAGTCTCAAAATTTCAATCATTTATAAAGCAAATAGGTATAGATATAAAAAAATTGCAGCTACACAAACACATACTCCTACAACCTAGCAGCAGAAATGTGATCTTATGCCCAATACACTTGCTGTCTGTTGGATCGGTCACCAGTTACAACTAGGTCTGAAACTCGGTACTCGGTACTCGTATTGTGGTACTTGACTTGTTTTTACTGAGTACCGAGAAACAGAGGAACTGGGTACAGTACTGCGTACCCGGCACCTCCTTGATAGAGCACTGCTTATCTGACTGTGCGCTGCAAGCCACTATCTTTGCTCTGGGAGCATGCTGGGAAATGTAATGCAATACGGAGGAGACCCCCAAGGCTAAAGAGCGGATAAAACTTAGAATGAGCATTCTTTACACTAGTATTGGGTCAGTTTATTTTGGGTTGGCATATGGGGGTAAAGACGGCTTCCGTGGGAAGTGATTAAGATTTAAAGCGTTAACATCTGGGCCATATGTCTGTGTTTTGGTTTAAAGGGAAAATTCCATCAAATACTTGGTGAAAGCTTTATATTAACACAGTGGGTACCCCATTATGGGTAAGGTCATGGTTATTGGTTACTATTCTTCTGCCCTTATAACAGTATCAGAATTTCTTATCTGGTATGGTGATCGCTAAGGATACCACCGGAGGATGTTACTGGGATTTTGCCTCTAACTATCACCATTGGAAAGTTTAATCTGTTTCCCTCTGGGGATTGTTTATTGCCTCTGGACTCTGTTACATGCCTTAGTATGCACCTTTTGAGTATTTGTATAGCATTCCTTGTATTGTTTGATTACATGCTATATTGTATCCCTTTGGTGCCGTGCTTCTGTTTCTCTTGATGTCTTGTGTATATTCTACCTTGTAATAGAGTCTTTTGGAACTCCTTGTTACTATTGGTGAAGTGTTTTATGGTTGTTTATTTAAGGTTTTCATTGCACCTTTATATCTCTGTGTTGCATTACAGGAAATATAGTCCAGCATGCTCCCACAGAGCCTGCATGGTGGCTCCACTAAACAGCAGCACACTGGTCCCTCCACTTGGACTCCACAGGCAGCATCCACGGTGAGTTTTTTGTCCCTTTCCCCCTTTCCTCCCACGCTTCCTGCCAGTGTACCACTTCAAAATTTTATTTCTGCCCCCCTTCCTTCCCACCATGCCCTTCTAGAAATGTTCCTGCTGCCCCCTTATTGCCCGCTGCCACGCCCTCTAGAAATTTTTACTGCCACCCCCCTTCCTGCCCACAGTGCCCCCCATAGGAGACTCGGTAAAATACCAAGTATTTTACTGAGTACCAAGTATTACCACATATTCATTGATATTAATGAGTAGCTGCCAGAAACTCAAACCCATTCCTTGACTACTCACAAATACTTAATATCCTATTCATTTAATCCGTAGTTACAACAATAAACACACATACACTGACTGACCCCGATCCAAGGTCCATGTGTGCATTGGGACCAAAACTATGCTTCCATGTGCACACACAGTGTGTGCATGTACAGTGCCCCAGGAAAAATCCCCCATCACTTGACTGCGCCACCACCCAATAGAGTAAGAGATGGGGTTTCAGCAGTAGATGCATGCATGGTATCCCAGGTAAAGTCCCCCACCTTCTGATTGTGCTGCCACCCACATCCGCTGCTGAAGCCCCAACTCCCCCTTTGCTGGGTGGTGGCATAATCAGGAGGCATGCGCTAGGGTAGCTTTGGTCCACATGCATACATGGGCCTTGGATTAGGGCCATTGTTTCCTAGATAAAGGTCTTACAAAACATAACAAGGATATTACTTCTCCTTCCTTGTGGATGTTAGTGGGAACTCACTTAAAGTGTCCACACCCCAGACCAGCTGTGATGTTCCCCTGAGAGGCATGACCCCTCCTAGCAAACAGAATTTACTAGGATGAGCAAAGGATTGGGAAATGCATGGACAGTTATTTCCTGAACCCTGCCTTGGTACCACTTTGGTCCACCCTTACACCTGGACATTTAGCCAACTGCAAGTGAGGTGACTTCCATTCCCATATAGGACCTCCAATCAACAGGACCACCTATTACTTCCCATCCCAATTCCTGGAATAGGATTCTCTTTTGCAGTTAACCATCATAAATTTCAACAAATTTCAAAGTCACCATTAAAGGGGTCATTTGTGAGATTCTCAAGAGACCTCAAGAAAAGCTCTGTGTATGTGCAAAATGGCCACCAGAGACCGCACATGTGGAGGATGGCCGCAGCAGGCATTTTTTTGCATGCAGAAAGCATTTGTTGAGGTTTTTTTGAGACTCTCACAAGATTCTCAAGAACCCTTGCAAGAACGTGCTAGATATCATTGGGGTTACAAGAATCTTGCACGTTCTTGTGAAAATGGAAATCCATTCTCATTTCACCCCTAACAGAAAATGAATTTTGTCTTGTCTTCTCTTTCAGACTGATATTCCTCATGCCAAAGTTTATTTCTGTTATTGGAAGAACATGCTTAAGAAGTTTGGAGTGGAGAGAAGGAAAGAAGGAAGCTGGGTTTGGAAAAACCTCTTTATAGCTGTGTTACAGCCAATGAAGAGCAAACAGTCAAATCATTACAAAAAAATGCATTTTGAAAACTAAAGAGAAAGAATGTCCTTTAAAACTATGCAAACATCTTGCGCACACCTAGCAACTTTACTGTGTAAGGGAAGAAGGCTGTCCCCATATCCATCATCTTTTCTGGCACTGGGGTTGCAAAATTTATAGATGACACTAAATTATGTAGTTCATTCAAAGCTAGAGAAAACTGCAAAGTACTCCAGAGGGATCTAACAACACTAGCTAAATAATTCAGATTGAAATAACTCATTATGCTCATGCATAACAATCAGTGGTCACCATTGTCTGCAGAGCTCTGGAAAAGAGGATCTAGACTTAGAGATCATTAATAGTAATGTATCAAGCACCTTTCAAGTTTTCTATCCCCAGCATAAGGTTTAAGTATCTTAACACATCTCAGTATCCAAACACATTGCCTTCCTAGTTGAGAGCACACTACCCAGAGATGTACTGAGGACTGCTCTGAAGTGGGTCTGGGCTCTTAAAGATAGTAATTTAATTCAGCTTTTAAAATGTAATTATAGACACATATTGGAAGATGGGCTTGGGAGAGTGGGGTGAAACAATACACTACGGCATTATCTTTACATTTAATTGATGCCTATGTTCTAGGATTATAAAGCTGCTGAAGAACTAAAACCATCATCTTCTAATTCCTCCTACTCCATGGAAATCAATGGAAATTTAGAAGATGATGTTTAGAGGAGAAAGAGAATATGAGAGTTTGAGTTCTTGGGGGAAGCAGGGGTGGGTTTTATTCCATGCACACCTCTGTGAGATGGGTATGGCTATGGTGGGAGGAAGGGAGGGTTATGCCATGACTACCCATCAGAGTGGGGTACAGGTATGGGCGCAAGGGAGAAGTTTCTGTTCCATGATCCTCCTGTGAGAAGGAGGTACAATGATGGGTAAATGGGGGGCTTATGCCATGTCCTCCCATGAGATGGGGGTACAGGTCTGAGGGGAGGGATTTTTATGGGGAATAGAAACAAAAGCTATTTGTATTTTTATATTGTATACTTACTTATTCTTTGTAAGCTGCCCTGAGTCCATTTTTAGAGAATGAGTGTTTTTAGAGAAATGCACGTCTTTATGCATATACATTTAAAGGAACAATAACAACAAAAAACAACTATTTGAATTGAATTAATTTATTGTACTGGCATATAGTCATGACATCTATACATCACACAAAATTTACAAAGATACGTATAATAAATGATCTCACGTAAATAGGACAAACTATAACAAACGCAGAGGGCAAAAATAAAACAAATACTATAGTTCATAATAAAAGCCCCTTAAGGGCAAGTCCTTCCTGCAGTTTTACCGGCTGCATTCTTAATCTGGTAGCTGCCACTCCAAAGTTAGCTATAGCATTTGTCACCTCCACTCTCTTATCAGAGAGGAAGAATACCAGCAATCGAAGAGGAGACTACTCAAGTCTAGAGTCAATTTAAACAATTAACTCAGGGATATGCATTTATTTATTTATTTATATTAAAACTTATGTGCTGCCCCCTCCTGCCTCAGGCATCTCGGGGCGGCTAACAACATTAAAAAAAGGTATTAAAAATACACAATAATAAAACTACAATTAAAACAGCCTAAAAAAACCCCAAAACCCATACCCACCCACGCTAACCCAACCCACCCACCCCATCTCCCTCGATAAAGGCCCTGCGGAACAGCCAGGTCTTACATTGGGTATTTTCAGATGTTACGAGATCACAGTGAACCACGGTGAATACCCACCTGTGGTCAATGTGTCTCGAACGTCTGTTTGGCGGCCGCCAGATGTTCGCCACGGTCAATACCCACATGGGGTCAATTTGAACCANCGGGTAAGCACCAAGACTTCCGGGTCTGAGTCAGATGAAAATGAGAGATATAGCTGTGTGTCATCAGCATATAGAGGTCATTGTAAAAGATAGTGCATCAGATCCTCCACTTGATTCAAGCCACAGATACTCGTACGATCCTTAAATGGCAAACCTGAATAGCGACCGTATAAAACTTCGGTCATCATTACCTGAAGCCTTAGAGAGGTAAAAGCTTTCCTGAGGGTTACATTTGTAATTGATCCTAGATATAATGGAACTAATCGATCAGGGAGCCAGTATTTATAGCTTGGAAATACTCTGGAAATAGAGGCCTGAGCCCTTAAGGACTGAAATTCTATGTCATCATTTCTACGTTTAAAGAAACTTAGAAGTTTCCTTTAAGGAATATGTCCTAAGGAAATCCAGTGAGAAACCCAGACTTCCTATTTTTTGTTCGACACCTGGCCACCATAGATCCCTTTGACAGCTGCTCGCCTTCACTTTCTCCTCCAGACACTGTCTTGGGAGAGACTGAAGTGGTAAATGAAAGATTTTCAGTCAATACTGCAATACATATTAAATTAATCCTGGAAGCCAAGGAACCCACCCCTATCTCCAGTCTTAGTATTGCAGGAGATGTTGGTATCGGGACTCCCAAAAGGCTTCGCAAAAAATTATTTTGTAATGGCTCTAAAAAGTAAGTGACCATTTTACTAAGACCCCATATCTGGACACCAAAGCAAATCTGTGGAATCAATTTCACCTGAAAAATCTTAAGTGCTGGACCCACTAAATTATGTCCCCTAGCTCCAAGGAACCATAGGAGCAGCACAATGGATGAGGTAGCTATTTGTTTGACAGATCTGAGATGAACAACGAGTAATTGTCGAAACTGCTCTCTTCAGTTGGATTAGCAAAGATTTAAATGAGGACAGAACTAGTGCATGAAACTGGAATTTAATTAACAGTTCTGCTGCTGATGCAATTAAGGGGGAATCCTGAAATCAAGTAATGCCTCCAAGGCATCCGTACACCTGACAGTAGATGCTTTGAGAATCACAGGTTGCCAACCAATAGAAAAGGAAAGTGCATGGAATTTACTTGTGGAAATCCTAACTTTACTCTGAAAGGTTTCATACATTTATGTTTTTCTAGCCTAAAGGCTAGTGCTGTCATGAAATAGATGAAGAATTGAACACATACCTCTCGAGTGTCCTGGTTTATTTGACTTTCATTAATGACTTTAGTATAGATTAAATCACAAGAACTCCTGTTTCATCTTCAGCTGTACAGAAGCAGTTAGTCCAGTGGTTGGGTTGTTAGCCAGAGAATAAGATTCAGTTCCCTGTTATAATGAGCTCTGGGTCGGGAGTCGTGTTTAATTTGGCTTCTTGGGAAGGTTTGGGGGCCATAGCTCAAGTGGTAAGAGTGTGTACTTTGCATGTATACGGTGCCAGGTTCAATCCCCGGCATCTCCACCTCAGGATCCCTGGTAGCACACCTGGGGGAGGCCTCTGCTGGGAGTTTGGAGGGGTCTCAGGTAACATGCTGGGATGGCCTCTGCTAGAGACCCTGGAAGAGCCGGATTTGGACCCGAATTTGAAACCCCTGCTGCCGTGTTAGGTTGTGACAATACCTGTCTCTTATACACATCTAGATGTGTATAAGAGACAGGAGTGTGTACTTTGCATGTATACGGTGCCAGGTTCAATCCCCGGCATCTCCACCTCAGGATCCCTGGTAGCACACCTGGGGGAGGCCTCCATGGGAGTTTGGAGGGGTCTCAGGTAACATGCTGGGATGGCCTCTGCTAGAGACCCTGGAAGAGCCGGATTTGGACCCCAAATTAAAAACCCCTGCTGCCGTGTCAGGTTGTGACAATACTAGGCTAAGATGGACCATTGGTCTGACTCAGTTAGGCAATTTAGTTTAGTTCAGTTCATTTTTTATTTTTTATTTTAAATTAAGCACTGGATGTCCATGATTTGACACCTCTTTTGTTATCTGTCTTGTGGTTGCTAATACTGCTGCATAGTCCCACATTAAGAAGAGAGGGGTGAGAGACAGCAATTTGCGAACTGTCAATGGGACAATAAATTGAATACTCCAGTCTGAAAGAGCCAGAGAGGTATCCCCAGGCATGCTCAAAGCTGCCCCTCACATACCATAGCTGAGGGACTCTCTATTGTCTTCCGTAACCCATTAATTACTACTAAACTATTCTTATAGTCTTTGGAATTAATAAAACCCTCAATTTCAGGGCATCAGTGTGACGCTATAGTTCGTAATCATTTCTCTTGGAAAAAATCAGCAGGTCAAGGCTTCAGACCTGGCCCTTGTAAGTGGATGATGTTGTGATTTCTTTGATTCAGTTTCATTAAAAAAAAAAAAAAAAAAATCAGACCAGCCTCTCTGTTAGCCTATTGCCTAACAGTTAGCCTATGAGAAATCCACACAGCATGACATCCATCAGAAAGAGGAGAAATGGCTGGAGTGGGGGGAAAGCTTCATTGTCAAGGAGACCTGAGTAAACCATAACACTCACTTGAAATGGAGTTGTGGAGATGTGGCAGAGCAGAGCCTATAAAGGTCATGAGCCCTTTAAGGGAGAACAGTTAGCACCAGCAGAGGGACTGGACTAACAAAGCTGCAGGCACATCAATAGAGGCAGGACAGTGCCTAATTGATTACAGCTGTGTGAGGGCATGGCAGAGCCAGCTCTGAGCTCAGGTGTCAGTTGGCTCCAGACACAAAGAAAGACACAAAGGAAGACAGGATCTAGGCTAAGCTCTGTTGCCAAGTCAGATAGGGGATTGTTGGACTTGGAAGGTTGCTGGGAGAGAACTTGGCCCATAAGACCAAAGAGACTGCTGTGAGTAAACAGCCAGAGGTTTGTGTCTGGCTAAAGAGACTTTATAGCCAGAGGACTGAGCCTGGCTTGGGACGATGATAAACAGGGATTGGGATGCCAAAAAAGGCTAATCCCCGGCATCAGAGTACTGCTGGAAATGTTTATTTATTTTATTTATTTTAAACATTTCTTAGTCGCCCCACATGCCTACGGCATCTCGGGGCGACGTACAATTCGATAAAAACAATTAAATAAAACATTTTTTAAAAACAACACACAATTTAAGAACAGGGTTAGAACAATTAAATAAATCAAAGTAAAATTAAAAGTAGGGTGGAGCTAAAAACCCTAACCCACCCTCCCCACCTCTCCAAAGGTCTGGCCGAACAGCCAGGTTTTACAAGCCCACTGGAATGTTAAAAAGCTTGGGGCCAGGTGAGCTTCCTCCAATGTTAAATGGGAACCAGAGGCCAAGAGCATGTACTGAAGAAACTTGAGAGGAAGTGGTGCTATATAGAATAAAGACAGAGAAAAGCTAATTCCCTGAGTACGACTGTTGTTTTGGGTCCCAAACCTGAATACACTCACACCCAGCAAGGGTCTACCCTTTCACAGGAGGATAAGCAACTGAGGGAAGTGCTGTGATAGAGCTTGGACATAAAACCTGGCAGGATTTAAGTCTGGCTTATGAGAAAGGTTATTATATGGATATGGAAGTCCCTTAACGTTTTAAGATTGCTTTTTAAAAAAACAACAAAAAAACCCCTCATAGTTAGACAATAGACCACTTTGAATTTGCATATGATATATACACATATACACAAATTGTATGCAAATTATGCCTCACATTGTCACATTTTCAGAGTCAATGTCCCTCATTTCAGAGTTCAGGGGTTAAAAGGCATGATTGCACTGTCCATTTACCTCAGAAATTCGTATCAACAGAGCCAACCATAGCCATCACAAATAAAATTGGTATTTTGTTAACGTTCTGTTCATAGCAGTAATATTAGCTCTAAGAACAGTCATGGTGTACAATTGACCTTGTTCTTTGCTCAATTAACTTAAGACAGTTTATTACTGACATAGTTTCTTATTTAACATTAATGACCTTTATAGTGTTATTACCGATTAATATGCCTATTTCTAAAGCATGTTTCACTCTGCAAGCACATCCTCTTTTTTTTTTTTTTT
>QEPC01001504.1:649214-686426 GCA_003113815.1 Sphenodon punctatus
TTTACAACTTCTTTGCTCTTGAAATGTTAGTTCTGTCAGGAGTATCTGGACATGTAGGGGTGATCTGGAATTCAAGTTTACTTCTAGTTTTATCCTGCATTCAGTTATGTAGTTTTTGAGTTCTGAAATTTTGAGGGACTGCTTTGGGACTGGGGTTTACGTAAGAAAAGTGGCTCTCCACTGTCTGTTTCATCTATAATGTTCTATTGTGTTACATGAGAAGGTAGGACTTTATTAATGGTTTTTATGTTCTTGTGGGATTTATGGCGGAGATTTTATGGAGGTTTTTTGGCAGACTGTGGATGGACGGATTGAGGAGCTTTTATTACAAGTAATGGAACTACAGACAAGAGATGGTTTTACTGCAGGCAATGGAAAGGACAGAGCAGCAGCTGAAAGAGACACACACTGGCTGACTGCTCTAGTTACTAAGCAAACTCCTCAGCAGGTGAAACTGACTGGGCATAAGGAATGCTGACTGGAAACAACAGAAACAACAGGAATGCCAGTTGGAAGTAATGGGGCTTTGGGAATGCCAGTAGCCAGCAGATGTTTATTTGAAATAAAGGGAGAGCAGAAGGATCTGAAATTCCAAAGAAGGGAGTGGGGACTAAAAAATATCAGGAGGGGGAAAAGTGTTGCCCCCAATCTACAGAGGAAGAGGATTGGGGCTGAAAGATCAAGGCAAAGAGTGGGTGCGTAGAGCCTAAGTTTTAAGTGAGCACAATATGTGAGACTGTACAACATCTTTACAGCTTGTGTGCAACTTAAGACAGGAGCCTTAACTTACAATTTCAATGACAATTTGTAAAAGCCTTAACTCCTCTCTTAAACCAAAGGTTTCTTTTATCTAAGAATTGTTAAATCATATGAGATCCAATACAAATTATTCAATAGAATGCACACATTAAGTATCACAAAACAAAGTAACTGTGAAAACTTACAGGCTAACAGTAAGCCAACAGCTCAGTTAACAACATAGTAAACTATGCAGTTCTTGAACTGTACCACAAAAACTGGAAAGTAGTAAATGTATACTGGACAACAATGGTGATAAAAGCAGCGCAGTGTGATTTCAGAGCAATATAGTAAGTAATAGGCTACACTGGAAAAACTGCATATTATATTATTTGAGAAATAATATAGCATTTGAAATTGGAAATGTCAGAAATGCAAAGAAATTCAAAATGTTAGATCCAAAAGGCTCCTTTATTTTTCATTTGCATGTCACTGGAATTTTAGGGCCCGGTCCTGCAATATATGTGAGAAATGTTACATGTGAGTGATGGCAAGGTCTGGAATTTGTATTCCATCAATTTGTAGTGATGGAAGGCCTCGAAATTGTATTTCTAATAAAGTGTCTTGCTAGCTCCTCTAACAGAAACTTTTGGGGAGGTAGGGATGCAGTCCCAATTTATTGAGCGTTCGATATCTGTGACCTGACAAAAGGCTGAACTCCACCCCCCCCTCTTTATAATAACAGCATATGCTCTTGGAACATTGTGGGGTGGCGGTCTAAGTATAGGGATGTAGAACTGAGAGTTTTTTTGCATCGCTTCCAGATTATTGTATTACTGGAAACATGGGCTAGGGACTCGATAGAGATGGATGGCTATCAGGCCTTTGAAATTCCAGCTATCAAGGCAGGAAAAGGGAGACCCAAAGGGGGTATAGCTTGTTTGATTTCAACTAAGGCCCNATTTCTGTGCAAAGCTGTTTTGACCCGTACTGCTTTCCTGGACTTTCAGGGCATCATTACTTGTTGAATATAGAGAATATTGCTATTTATATATGTTGTGCCTGGGTATTGGTGGAACTGAAGTGTATTATGAGGTTATATTAACCCATTCCATGATATTTTAGTTATTTAATTTTATTATGACTAATTTCCTTCTCTTTTAGTTTTTGTTTAAATTTCTTATTGTTAAGGTTATGTCAGAGATGGGATTTTGTTAGTTTACTTTTTTAAACTGAGGCAATGGCTTAGGTCACGCCTGGTCTGTGTAATCTAATTTTAATTCTGACCAATAAAAAATCAATCAATCAATAAAGTGTCTATGAACCATTAAAATGATAGGTAAGAATGTCTGCTCTCTTCCACACAGCCTGGGTCATATTAGTGAAGTCTGTCAGTAACTAAGTTAAATTCCAGCTCTCGAATTTTGGGGTCAAGACTGAGAACTAGAGTAGAGCCCTCCCTCATAAACTATACAACTATAGGGAATGAAGTAGCAGTTGTAACTCTCCAGGTCACTTGAACAGATATGCTACTGCAATCTAGAAGATGTGGGTCTAGAAGTCACTTGCTAGAATAGCTTCCAGTGCTACCCACATAATCAGTCCTGAGTCTCTCTCTCTCCTCTACTTCTACACATGGGGTGCAGCCACAAGATGCACTTACCACTTCAGGCAGTCTTACCATGCAATGTAGTGCATTGTGTGCTTGGTGGCTGCCAGATGTTCCCCCTGCCATGAGGCAGGGCAGGCAACTGGCTGTTACATACTGTGTCCTTGGGGGGAAAAGCCAAGGACTAAGCGCATAGCAGCCTTACCAAAAATGGTGTAAGTCTGCCCAAGGCACAGTAGCTTGTGTGTCCTGTCGCCGTCTGCCTCGCCACGCCTCAAGGTCCACTGCAGGGCTTTGAGTGGCAGCTGCTAGTTCCAGTTCCACATGGGTACGTCACATCTGAGGACAGGATAGTTGTCGGATTGAGGGACAGAGGTGAGGCAGGGCCAGGTACCCACACATGTCTGGCACTTCAACCCACCCTGTGGTGTGGCAGAAGATCTGACAACAGCCCGCCCACTCAGCTTCCCCATGTAGGGGTCAACCATCTGCCCTGCTCCCCCTGCTGTCCCCACAGTGTGGCGGCTGTGCTTGCCCACCATGGAGCCACGTGGGGATCAAGCCCTCTGAAGCTTGTGTGGCTGCACCCATGGTATATATACACCTTCCAGAAGGAGAAACTCTAAGACTTAATGTCAGGCTCCGGCCTGGAGGACACAGTAAACCCCCTCCCCGAACCTCAGTTGCCCCGCGAGGAGAGGGACATACCTCCGTGCCCCCAAGTCTGCCTCCAGGAGCAAGCGGCAATTCCCCTACAGAGACGCCAGCCCAACCAGGAAGCGCGCGTCGCACGCTGGCCCCGCCCCCGGCAACCCCAGCCTTCCCGGAGAACAGCACTCCCACGATGCCTGGGGCACCGGAAGCAGCCCCGCCCCTGCGGACGGAGCTACGCCGCTCGGAGTGGCTGCAGGCCCGCCCCCCGCTCCAGCATACTTAAGGCAGGAGAGACAGAGCCACTGTGCTGGTGAACAGTGCTCTGCCTGTGAGACTGGCCCCCTGATTCCCTAACCGTATCGGAGAGATTTTGAGAGTGTGAAAGTGTTCAGTGTGGTGAGTGACTGAGAGAGTGTGTGGTGTGTGGGAGAGTGAGTACTAGAGTGCAACAGGTGAGTACATTTCCTTTGGTGCCCCACGTTTTGGTGTCCCTGGGTCCTGGAGTGAAAGCCCTTTCCCTACCCCTCGTTCCTAGGATTTCCACAACCCTGACCGCACTAACTTCGGCTCCCTTGTTCTACCTTCCAGGGCCCCTGAGTGAGTGTCAACTAGGGAGTGGACCAAGGCTGGTGCAATCCCAGATACCCAATGATGATCTAGGCTGGGTATTGGTTTCGATCCTAAGGCCCTATAAGATCCTGAGGGTAGTTTTTCCGGACAGCCTTGGGGTCCAGACCTCCGCAGCAAGTGGATCCGTCCTCCCCACCTTACCCTTCCCCCGTGAGGTCTCCCTAAACCTCACACTTAATAGCACTGCATTCTGTGGTCCCTCTCCCCTTCTACTGAGATCAAATTGTCCTTTAAATTTTTATTTACAACCGTTTTTCAATTTTTGTTCCAAAATTGCAATGCTAACTAATTTTATACAGATAAGGAATAGGAGAACTAACTTGGATTTTTTTTTTTACTATGTCTCTTGGGATTTTTTGTCTTTTATCCATCAATTAAGAATATTGTGTAAAGTAAAAAATGCTAGTCTCAACAGTGTTGCAAATTTGCAGTGTTTCTGATTTTTGATTCTGATCTTTGAGGAGCACATCATAATAAACCACCTCCCCCCAAGAGCTCTCAAAGGGCTACATTAATTAATAGATGCAAGTAATTCACAAAAAACCAAAACACTTCCCATACCATTATGTATGAACTCCAACTCATTAAAAACATCTATTCAGTATTAAAGAACTCCTGGAGGACTTTCAGTAAAGCTTCTCCAAATGTTACAGCATAAATTGCTTAGGTACTAACATGAAAAATGAAGTGCAATTTACCATCAGAACAGATTTTTCTGAGCCGTATAGTTTTAAAATACAGTTTACTGAAAAGGGTATTCTACTACCCTAAGCTTTTCAGGAAATTCACTCCTGATCTCTTCTGCTTAACTGGATTGGTAATACATGAGTCTATTTTTTTCTCACAAGTGGCAACATTTCTTTGCTCTTATATTTCACTTAAATTACCAAAGAACAGCCAATTCTCTCTGTTCAAAGGAGTCTAGTAGTATTCATTTATGCAAATATAGTCAAACAGTCAAAGAATGTACCTTGAATCATTGTTATACTCTCATAGTCACATGGATACAACCTCAAAATGGCTATTAATCAGGGTAACAAACTAGGTTTGCTATCCTAATTAAACAAAATTCATAATACATATTTATAAATGATCCCAGGGGCGTGGGGTTGTTTAGTACCAGCAACAAAGATGGCTGCTTTATTCCTGATCTCATCACTCTCTGCTCATAATTTTAGCATTAATCATCAATACTTTTTAAATGGGCACCTCAATCAATCCTACGGTAAAAACAAACAAGACGGTGGCCCACACTGGCCTGATGCAGCCCGCATTGGCCCAGAACTCACCCACTTGTGTGGTCCCCTGATGCCAGATGTTGGCACATGGTTGCCCCAGCGTGGATAAGCAAGTGAGCTGGGATGTGGCCTCTGGAAGATCTCGAGCAACAATCCCAGACCAGGGGCCGCCCACACGGGTCAATAAAGGCCCACACGTTTTTTCAGCCATGCCTATCCCTGTCATGGGTTGGGGCTGCCATGGCTGAAAGTATGACAGGGGCAGGACACTGCGAATGTAGTGGGGTGGAGCTGCCCACCCATATGTTTGTTATGGCCCCTTACCCTACTGGGGGCGTAGACACATTGGTATGTCTCTCCGGTCACCAGGGGTCACAGGCATATCTGTTCAGTGCCTTTCACTGACCCGGGAAGTGGCAGCTGCAGTTTCCCATCCCAGGTAAGGATGGAGACCTGCTGAGCCGTCTACGTGTCTGTTTCCACCCATACTCTCTTTAATCACTTTGGACCAATTTTTACCTCAGAAATATAGACTCAAGCATGAAAGTATGGAGTAATATGCATCCTAAGCCTGACTCCCCCAAGTATCAGGAGAGAGAAGCAGACCTTATTTAGCACAGGGGGGAAAGGTACTGAAAAAAATCCTAACAGATAAGTTGAAGAGAATCTCTACTGATATCAGAGGAATCCATAAAGATGTTAACAACATAAAAGGGTGGACAAAATGCTTTGAAAGTGAGCTTCAAAAACACTGATTGAAATCAGTGAAGTTAAAATGGAGAATACTTTCTTAAAGGGCAGGATAGAAAAAATGGAGGAAAAGCTTGATTAAATGGAGAGCAGGTGGCTGGTCCTAAGTTCCCTGCAGCCCATATGCAACATGTGCATACACACATAACTCACACACACACCCACTATGAGGACTGTGACGCGTGCACAAACTGCGCATAAATCATGTGCAGCATGCACACGTACACACACATGCATGCACGTACGTAGGCACCAATGCATGGATTTAGAATTGGATTCCAAGTCTAGAAGCAGTAATATTAATCTTGTAGGTATCCCTGAGGATGTTGAGGGCAAGGATGTAATACCATTTCTTCAGAAAATGTTGCCTGCAACACTTAAATTAGATCATCAACTATCCCCTATAAGAGAGGTCACAGGATAACAACCATTAAAAGGAGGGAGCAAGTTAAACTCAGACCTATCTTATTTAAATTGCTAAAAAATTAATGATAAAATAAAGCTGATGAAAGCTGCCAGAAATCTGAGTCATCTTATTTATAAGGTCTGCAAGATTATGTTATTTCTCAGTTGAACTTAACAGGGGAAGAACAGAATTCAGTGGTTTGAAGCATTCAGTCTGAGGGGAACTGATGGGTGCCACAGCACAGCATTAAATGCCCAGCTAGTTTCTCTATGGGAATTTGACTAGGTCTGTAAAATATTCTGTCTGAAGTCTGAAATGTCTGCAACGTGTGGCCTAATCTGATTAAGCGTAACAGGATAGCTTTCCTATATAACTGGCTGCTATTTTCTGCACAAAAGGTTTCCCTCCACTGGTTCAACAAATTGTTTTCAGTAATAACTTTTCTCAAATATAATTTTTTGTCTTTCATAATATTTCCCTAGAGTTATTCAAATGAGTTTGTTGTTATTATATAGTTAAATATGTAAATTATTAAAATGATAACTGATGTTACCCTGAAGTCCGATGCACAGTTAATAGACCACACAAAATAGCATATTGTTTTTCTATCTGTATGGATATCATTCTTTAAGTCTGAACCACTATCTGAATGGCTGTTTATATTCTTACATATGGTGTGGTGTAATGGCTAAGTGTGCAGTACTTGGACTGGAAGATAGGGGGAGGCTTTGGTTCAAGTCTCACCTTAGCCAGAAACTCATTGGGTGACCTTGGGCCAGTCACAATATTCTCTCAGCCTAACCTTCCTCACAGGGTTTTTGTGAGGATTAAAAGGCCCTTTTCAAATGAACACCCCCCCCCTCGTGTGCAGGTGGGGGGGGTCTATTTTAATGCAGCAGTGGGTGCGGGGGGATGGGTGGGCATCCGTATGAATGCCGCAGTCAGTGCATGGGGGAGCGTGCTCCTGCGCTCCACCCACCTCCATCCATCACCCATGCACGAAACAACAGGCATCAATGCCGGATGCTCTGTGCATGGAGATGGGTGGGGGTCTGTGGGAATGCACACCCATGCATCGCCCACCCACTGTGTCGCCCACCCATCCCTCCACGCACCCACGCCAATTTGAAGAGGGTCAACGTTGTGCTAATTTGTTATATGTGAAGTGCTCCAAGTGCCATGGCAGGGGGGTGCTATGTAAAAATAAAGATTACTAAAATAAAGAAATAAAGATATGGCCACACAAAGCACTTGGACAGCTCTGTTTTTATGGATGGAATATTAATTCTGAAGAGCACTGCTGTCATTTACAAATTAAATCATCAGGTTTACTTGTTAAAAGCCAAACACCATCATCCCTGATTATAAATAACATTAGACCCAAAAATAGGTCTATGTTAAATGTTATAACTAAAAAACATTAAAATACAATTTATAAAAAATTATCTTTTGAGTAATTTCTATTTTAAATATTCGTATCATTCTTTCTTTCTTATTTATTTATTTAAATTAATCATCACGCCTTATTGCAAGGGGTCAGGGTGGGTTACAATTCACAAAATCAGAAATATGAATAGATAAAACACGTTAAATACCCTATCCCAAACCTTCCCCCAAACCCTATCCCTGCTTGACAAAAGTCCAGCTAAATAAATTTTAAAAAGGCTTACATTGTCTCTGGAAGATGGGCAGGCTTGAGTTCACACAAACCTCCTGGAGGAGGGAGTTCTATAACTGTGGGGCAGCCAACAAGAATGCCTCTCTGCATGCCCTTGCTGTGTGGACTTGATGGGTAAATGGTAAACTCAAGAGGGCATTTTCAGCAGACCTCAGAGACTGCGGTGGGACATAAGGAAGGAGGAGATCTTTCAGATATTTATGTTTACCCTCTCAGCTCCAATAAATGTTTCATTTAGCACTAATGGATAGATTTGAAAAATTAAGCTGTAGTATGAAGGATGAAAAGAAAATCTCTTAACAGTCACTCAACATACTTTTCACACTTAATTAACCAAGCTTGCAGAATAGATGAGAGACCAGTCTACAGTTTTTCAAGATTCTGCTTTTCAGCCAGGAAGCGGTCCAAGTAAAATTTAGTTTCTTGTAACAGTGGGTTCTTTCTGATGTGATGGCTCCCGCTGCCACCATGGCCTGCTCTGGGTGGTGGCGGGAGCCATCAATCCGGCCAGAACTCAGCCCAGCTGCTGAACAAAAGTTATGGTGGTTGGGCTGGGGAGGGGGTGGGGAGATGCATGGATGTGCGTCCACACATCTCTGCCGCCACGCCATGTGGAGTAGCCTCCTCCCCCACCCCCAATGGACAGCCATGGCAGCCTATGATGGCTGAAATGGCTGCCCAGAAGCGTCGCCACTCCAGTCTGGGGTAAGCACAGTGGGACTTCATCTGTGATGGCCTGCTTTACACCAGGTGCTTTGCCCAGGCTGTGACTTGGGGATGGTCCCGAGTCACAGGCCGGGCTAACATCACCACCAACTGAGTAACAGCCCACGCTAACATCTGCATTCAAGTATGATGATGGGCTGTGGTTCCAAGCATGCCAAAGCATAGTACCATGGCCCACCATCATGTCTGAAAACACCCTGAGTGCAAAGAATGAAAATCACTTTATTAATGTTTGTTAGATTGAGTATTGTTTCTAGGTTTCATAAAGATTCACAGCAGCAATTTTTAATATTATTTGCTGGTTTTAAACATTCAACGGCATACCGTAACAAAGACAGATCTATTTTTAATGTCGGCTTAGGCTCAAACTCTGAGAAGTTCAACTGTTTTAGAGGGGCCACTAAATTTGACTTAAGCAGATTCCACTGCAGACCTTAATAATAAGCTAACTATTCCAACTAAGTCTGATCTGCAGCTGAAACAGTGCGTGGGTGTTTTTAGAAGTACCCAGGGATAACCACACCTGGATCCACTCAGGGCAGGGGGGGGGGGACCCCTGGTTTAAATGAAGTGTCCAGTGTCAGCAGGTTTAAATGAAGTCTGCCGCCCCTTAAGACCGCAGTCCACCCACATGCATCCCTTTGCTCCAACCCATAGAGCTGCGGATGGATTGGCAGCTGCTCTAGGCTGCCACCCACAACTCTATGGCAGTTGCTGGGACAACTCACGGTTGGAAGTGATGATGCAGCAGTCGTCTGCCCTTTAGATGGACTCCTGCTTCACCCCAGCTGGTGCTCTGGGTTTGGGCAGCCGGCTCCACTCGCAGTGCTCTGTCATGTTCCGGAGTACTGTGAGCAGAGCTGGCCTGAAGTAGGTAGGCAGTGTCTGCTCCACTCCTGCTCCGCCTCAACCCAGAGTGGCCCACCTTTATATTGACAGGTCAACTGGGGGTGGGGCAGAGCAAGAGCAGAGCAGATGTCCGCCTAAAGATACCCAGTGTGTGGGTCTTTAAAAGCAGGATTTATCAGTTTATTTGTATCTGTTTTAACAAACTATTTAACTGAAGTGTGAAAAAACAGAGGTTTACTTTATAGAAAGAGAACAGTTCTCTTTCAATAAATGCTTCTGGTAAAATGTCAGTGTTGCACAAACAATTCTTTACAGTACAGTATATTTGCTTCTGAAGGGGTTCCTAGTCGACTGCAAAATTACAACATATCTTCTTCTGACATGCTGCCGTATTCCACTAGGTCCTACAAACCACAATAACTAAATGTTATGATTTACTGTTTAAAAGGCTGTCTGTAAGAACTGCTTTTTCCAGACGAGCATGGAGTAAAGCTCTTTTAATCACTAATAGCAAAATGAAGAAAAGCTATGAAAGATGTGCTGGAAATACTAAAATGTAATAATACAGAAAAAAGTAATATTCCATTCTACATACTCCTAAAATTAGCAAAAATAATTTAGACTGTTAAATATACTTATGTACATTATTCCAGTGTTAATTTTCTTCCTTTAAAATCAATACAAGGAAATGTAGGATTTAGTTCTTAGCATTTAAAATTACAGAGCTTTAAACTTAACAAATGGTAAGCAGAGTGAAGATGGATGTGTTCAGTGCATTATATTATGAAGTGTTCTCACATTTGTTGTAAATTTCACTAGAAATCCAAAGTAAAATTGTAAAAATATATACAGTTCTGACATAGCTACAAACTTCAGCACTGCTGTTCAATAATTTAGTTATATCACTATTTTAAATTAAGCTATTTGTAGCAGTATGACCAACAATCCATAAAACTGCTGGTCTGCTGTTCGCCATGATCCATGCCCCTCGCACCCTGGTCAGGATCGGGTCTGTCTGTGGAACAAATGTTCATGCAGTTGGGGTCAGGGTAGCTAGGGCGCTAGACAAATGTGCGGCTGGCCAACCCCACCCCCATGCTGTGACCAGAGGCCTGCCTCCCTGCCCATGATGGGCAGCCATGGCAGCCAGTGACAGCCACCATGGCAACCAATTATGGGGGCCACTCCAGCCCAGACAGAGAACAGCGGGCTACCACGCATGATAGCCCACTGTAGCCCAGTTGGGCAGCTGGCAGCCACCACACCTGGGGAAACTCCAGGGCAAACATCTGGTTGCCCCATAACAAATATTATGGTGGCCTGTGGGCCACTGCATGCCAGCGTAAAGTTTGTTAACACCCTTTGAATGGGAGTTAGATGGATTGTTGCCATTGATGCTTTTGAAAATTTCTCCTAATATCATTTAAAAGATACTACCTTCTTGATCTGCCTATACTTTCAGCTCCTATGATGACTGAATTGTGATTCTCTACTGTCCCATTTCTCCTTCTCCAACCTTGCTAACAACATTCTTAGAGCGCGATCCAGCTCTTGAGTGGCACTAACAATTATAGTGGTCAGAGAAGATGGGAAGACACTAAGAGCGCATTCCAGCTCCATACAAGTCTTCCCAACTTCTCTGACAACTACAATTGTTAGTGCCACTCAAGAGCCTCTTCTTGGCAGTATCTTACTTTTTCCCTCTTGATTACAGTTCCAATTATAGAGCGGTAGCCACTGCTCTATAATTAAGGTGCGGCCACTCTTCCATTTTAATTGTGAAAAATCTTATTTATAAAATCCAAACTTCCAAAGTTATTGATACAAAATATGAGCACATTGTAGATATTCCTCCCCTGCCCTCACCCCCCCGCCCCCACACATTTCTAAAGCATACTTGTGACATTTGGTGAAGTTTGGTTAAGTGGTGCTGGAGTTACAGGAGATTAAAAACTAGAGGCGTAGGGGAGCATTTTTTGCCAACTTTTTTGATTTTACATGAGTGGAGGGAAAGGTGTTATTGGGTAATTTCAGATGTGACGGGTCTTTCAGTCTGCCACGCTGAACCCTGGACCGGGATCCATCTCAGATCCCGATCCATGATCAGACCGGCCATCCTTTATATGTGCCAGCCTGATTGCGGAGGGGAATCAGGGAGGGGGCGGGGCTGTGCGACGGGGCTGTGCAACATGACGTGCAGCCACTCAGCCCCGCACCCCTGCGCTCCACCAGCCACCGGCCCGATCCCATACCGCAGTCTGGACCACGGTCAGGAACGGGGCGAGGTAACAGACGTTACTTTCGCCCCATTCCTGATCGTGGTCCAGAACCATGGTTAGCTTTGAACCCCGCCAGGAATTCACCATGGTGAACATCTGGCAGGGCTCAAACAGACGTTCACTCAATCACACCCGCCACCCTGAATCCACTGTGATTCAAGGTGGTTGACTGTGATCCTGTAACATCTGAAATTACCCTATGAATGGAATGTGGCATGCAGACTTCTGGGAGTGGGACTTAGGGCACTTTGTAGAAGTTTTTTGGTTTCAGCCTTGGAACTCTAAATTGTATTATAATGAGCATTTCCCATAGGGTTCATTCAGGTCATAATCCCAATCTCTGAATTATGGATTTCAAGTATGATCCGTATCTCACAAATACAGATTATGATCAGAGACTCCACACCAACCCTTGCTGTGCAAAGGGGTAGAGTTGGTTAATGATGTGATGGGGAAAGGAGGGGGACAACAGGAGCTTGATGCCTCTTGTCCTTCTCTTATCCCTACTCCACCATTCCTCCACGTCCACACCCCTTCACTACTATAAGTCACATAGGATGGGGGAGGGGAAGGACAGAGGACACCAAGCTCCTGTTGTCCCCCTCCTATCCTCATCACACCATTAACCAATGGTGTTAACAACACATGACACTAGCCCGGTTTGCCCACCCTGGCCTTCCTGGGCCAGTGCTGAATCCCGCATGCCTGTTCCAGGCCCAGAAATGTGGGCCCAGAACAAACCAGGCCCATGGTCCGGCCACACAAGCCATCCAGGCAGCTGCAGTGTACCCCCACGGCATCACGGGTGGTGTCCCCCCCACTCTGAGGAACCCGAGACCCAAGCTTGCATGTGAAGGCTTCAAGGCAGACTTCTGACTGAGTCTGCCTCTCTCTCCCCAGTGCTGTTCATTGCAATAGGGCTCGGCAAGTGGCAGCAGAGTGGCTTTGCACTGCACTTCCGGGTGGGGGATGAGGGAGGAGTTGGGGACATGTTGGTGGCCAACACACATGCACGAGCTCTATATGAGCTTGTGCATGCGTGCAGCTCTAAAGCGTGAAGGCTGAGCTAGGCGTAGCTGGTGCACCGTGCTGTGACTGCTGTTCAGCCTGGAGGCGGAGCTGGAGAAGCTGAGCGGTGCAGTCATCATGATTGGACTGAGGAGGGACTGCCTTAAGGAGTCCTATGAAGAACAATTACTTCATTTTGTAGTTTTAGCCCAGTGGGAGGCAATGCAACAGAGCCCCTATGGGGGGCAGAAACGCAGCAATGTTAAAAGGTGCCTGTGCAGCTGTGATAGATGCTCAGGCTAGCAGAAGCTTGGGCATGGGCAGTCAGTGCCACTGGCTGCCCAGCCCCTCAGATTCAGGAAATTTCTTGCATATCATTAGTGGTGATTAGTTACTAAGCAGAAAGCAGGGCTGCTGGGGAGGTGGAGCCGAGCAGCTCTTCTCTGCCTCGTGACTGTCTTTTCTGCCTGTGTCGTTGTGCTGGTGCCATTTTGGGATTTTGCTGTTGCGTGGCTGCCTGCTCTCTCTAAAAAAGAGAATTTATATTTTGCCTTGCTGTGGTGGCACCTGACTGTTTGCTTTTGCTGCTGGGTCCTGGGATGGTGTGGTGGTGAGTAGCAGTGGATGATTCTAAGTTACTCCTTTGGGGGGCAACAATAAACAAAGGAAAAGGCAGGGGCAGGCACTGATTTTCATATTCTTTTTTGTAGACATTTGTACAGGGTGTGTCTGTTGGTATAGGATCTGGGCTGCTGTTTTTCAGTGGAAATCTTGATATAACCTTCAGGTTCTTTATTTGGATTTTTATTTTATTCATGGCATTATATACACATTGTTAGTCTCCCTGAGCCTCTGGGGAAGGATGGGCAGTAAATTTAAATTAAATAACTAATAAACATAGGGAATTGGGTTGGAAAGTCAATGGATTCGCCCCATGGGAAGGGGGAAGATCTGTCCAGCTGACCACATTTTGTACAAGGGAGTCTTGTCCGTGTGTCTACATTCTGGGCATTGGCATGCTTGTTAATGGGCCTCTGTTTGCATGCAGGGTGATGGGCTGGTTGCAAGGTTCAATGGAGGCTGAGTGAGAGCCCATAGGGAATCAGGAGGAGGCCCTCATATTTGGGGCTTTGAGGCTTAGAGTGAGAGGTCAGGGGCATGGCTAGGCTGGAATGGGCCCTGGTGCACTGCAGAGGATGGAAAGGGTGAGGGTGGGGGGGAGCTCCCACTCCCCTCCCAGTGGAGATTTCGACAAAACAAAACAGGGATCAAAATACCTTGAATGAATGCTTAGACATTTACAATATCCAAGATGGGGAAATACAGATCAATTTCATCAATCATAATCTGTCACTAAGAAGTGACTTTCTCTTACTGTTTACCAAAAGGAAAAATAACACTTCTGCTTTCATAATTGCTAGGTTATTCATAAATAGCAAATGGGATATTTTCTGATGGTCTGTAGAATAGGGTTCCTCTTCTAACAGGGGGTGTGATCCAAGCTAACCTAATTTTCATAATAATATATATCACCACATCACATCGCCCCTGCCCAGAGTGGCTAGTGATTTCTCTGCTGGCTGCTGGGTGCCTCCTTAGTATTACTAGGAGGAGGAAGTAAAATCATCTGATCACACTGCCCCTTCCCAGAGTGGCAGTAGTGCATGCATTTATCTGGTGCCTGCTACTGGGTGCCCCATTACAGAGGAGGGAGGAATATCATCCAATCACACGGCCCCTGTCCAGAGTGGTAGCAATGCATTTGGCTGCATTTCTCTGGTGGTTGCTGCTGGGTGGCCCCTTGGTATTACTAGGAGGAGGAAGGAATATCATCTGATCACTGTAATTCTGGGTTGGCCATTCCCACTTCTGGCTCTGCCCCCCACGCCTAGAACCCACCAGCTGCCACTGTGTCCAGGCAGGCCAGAGCAGGGTGAACCGGGCGGGCGTATTTGTTTTTGCACCCACCCGGCCCAGCATGGGGGTTGCCATGGTATCCAGTCATAGCTACCTGTCATAGCAGGGGCGGGATGTCAGTCACAGCACAGGGTGGAGCCAGACAGCCACATGCCACTCCCCTCTCCGGCTGGGTCAGGTTGGGGGAAAGTTTGGTTCCGTCCCATGACCTGACCTGACTGGGAGTAGTGGGGGTGGCCATTCCACCCTTAAACATGCAGTTGCAGCTGCACATATGTTTTCACCCCAAGTCTATCCCTTTGCAGAACAAGAGTTGATGCAAACTGCCATACCTCATCTTCACTCTAACTAATATGGGGATACACCTTCCCCAAACTGTCTTCTGCCCTCCTGCTATCATCATCATACCATAAACCAATTCTACTACTTAGTGCACTGAGAGCTGATGCTTACTCAGTGGTCAGAATCTGGATCACTGAGATATGGATCAAACTTAAGATACTGCAAAGGAAGAGGGATGAAAGAGCAAGACAGTTTGGCTGCACAGGGCCTAAGATCTAAGGAAGAACAATACATAAGACTGCATAACATGGAAAATGACGAAGTACCGCCAGATGTTTGCAAGCACTCCCGAAAGGTTGGTATTTCCCTTCAGAACAGGAACACTTGCTCTCATCTCAGCCCTCGCTACCAGTGCATAGAGCGCAAGGGAGGTGGGGGGTGAAAACGAACGTGCTCAATCAAATTTTGTTTGCTTTCAAATCCGTTTTAGTTACCTCTGTTGCTAAAATGAATGTGGGCAAATTCATTTTAGTAAGTAACTAAAACAAAATGCACATCCATACTCTCCTCCAGATCTTCGTCCTTGGCAAATCGAGTTTTTGCTTGTAATTTCTGTAAAACCTATTTCAACTGGTTTATGCTCCAGACTTCTCTGCTATGGTTGTCTTTTTCTTTGATTATTACAAACGTCTGCTTCCTGTCTCCCTTCCCATCACCCTCAAATGATCTTTCTACCATCTCTTTTAAATGGAACTGTTTTGTCTTGTAGTGTTAAGACTTAAAGCTCTTTAGATAGGAGCTTGGTCTTTGACTGTATCTTTAAAAGTATGTTTTATATATGTGCTATCTTGTAAATAGCACATATATAGCAATGTCCAAAACAGTGCATTTCCCATGTGTTAACATACAAGTACTTTGAAGAAATTTTACATGCACTGCTGAATTTCTAAATTGCATCATTATTGAACAAGATATGAAATACACTATGCTATAAAATAACAGAGATTAAACACCTGCAATTTATAAGGCACCTGGGCATTTTTATGCTATAATAATACAATCAAATACTATATGGTATGAAATAAATGAATAATATTTTCTGAAACTTAACCTTGCAAATTTCAGCGTTTCAAACTGTCAATGAAACCGAGGCAATTTCTGAATCTGATTAAGGTTATTCAAAAACATTTTTAAGAACATTCAAAGATAACATGACCTCTGAAAAAAATAATGCCCAAACGGTACTATTTAGAAGTGTGCTTAAGGGAGAGGCAATAAAGTTGAAGTGAAGTTCTAAGTCAATTAATTTGCCATATTTGACTGGCCAGATATGAATCAGGTTTGTTGGCCAGATTTGAAAAGTTGTGGTTTTCTGTTTCTTTTTTAAGTTTCCTTTTTCTTTTTTAAGTTTGCATGTTTGTTATTTATTTGCTTGTAAATTTGTTCATTGTTTGGTTTTTGTTCCCTCATTTTTGTTTGTTGTTCAATGGTACTTTTAAAAATGTATGAGTCTTACTAGGTATCCCATGTAATGTGACATACGAGGGTGCTTTCAGCTGATGTGTCAACCAGCCAAAAAGATGAAAAACAAAGAAACAAAGTGCCAAACAACCAAAGTTCTGAATAAAGCAGAAATAAATAATGAATGAAATAACAAATTTGCCAATTTTCATAGGAGTGGCAATTTTGAATTCAGTTATGCATTTCAGTCAATAAATAAATAGCCAACTCAGTTTAGAGCATTTTAGCTCTTGTTGACACTCATTGATTCCTGTAAAATGATACTGATGCTCTTAGACCTTACTGATTAATGTAATTTTTGGGGGGCAACTCTTAATACGGTGGGGCCAATCCCATGGCCCATGAATCCCATGCACACCCGCGAGCACACCCACCCACGCAGGAACCATGTGCACCATCATTGCAGACACACTGTGCTGTGCGGAAACCCCACGGATCATGGTATCGGCCTCACTGTTTGTTTTTCTGCTGTTTTCATACTGATGCGTGGCATAAGAAAAGTATCTTTCAAAAGCCCAGCAAAGGCAGACTTTGATTCCAAGAAAAATTTCTTTAGTTAAACTATGTATATGGGGAAACGTAACACACAAATTGAAATTTACAATTCCATTCAAATGAGTCGATTTAATAAGTCCCTCCCTACCAACAATACTGTGCTGAACCATTAACTAATTTAAATGAGCTGAAATGCATCCAACTAAATAACTTGTTATCTGTGCTCCTATGAAACAGTATTAATTAGTTTTCTTCATAACACACTACACTACATCCTTAATGGGTCTTTAGTGTTTGTGTTACGTATACGTTCCTTAAATGATGCTTTGTAAGTTTTCCCTCTTGAAAATAATGTAATTCATTTGTCTAATAGCTGCTACGTCTTCTGAGTGCTCTGTACTATCATGGAATATAGGTCTGTAGAAGCCTTGCTGTCTTCTAATCCAGTCACCTATATGTTGTGCTGTATGTCTGCTTTTCAGCACTTCTAAAGATGATGTCTCAAAGATCACCCAAGCTGTTATTTCATTGTACAATTGATGGTTGACCACAAACTTGAAACCAGTTCCCCTAGAATAGTCTCATCACTGTACATCAATGGGACTACTCAGAGGAAGTGTTTTTTCTATTTTCTGCAGCTATGGGATTTCAGAATCATCAGGGTTGGAACAGGGCTAGCCTTAGGAAAAGTAGGCCCTGGGGTAGGGGAACAGGACTGGGGCCCTGGGTCAGGGACAGGAGTGCAGTCAACACCTCCCAAGTAGAGGGGACAGACTAGGTGCGAGTCCAGGACCTCCAAGCTGAGGCAGAGCCCTGAAGAAGCACCTATCCTGGAGCCAACAGCTTCCTGATGCAGCAGACCCTCCCTCCCTTTCCTGGGAAAGACTGACCCTAGTAGGGTGCTTCCTGCAGAGGAGGAGGGTGCTTCCATGCTGATTCCAAAGAGGCACTTTTGTGGGGTCATCCCCCAACCTTCTCTGCTAGTACAGAGAGGTTCCTGTAGGAAGCAGCCATCTTGGGGGGCTGAGAGCCATCAGTAGAAAAAACACTGCCTTCCGCCTCAGTGTTGAAATGTTGCCAGTCAGTGCCACTGGCCCAAGGAACCTCTGAGCAGGCAGAGTGGACCCTGTTGGAAACTTTAGGGGCACCGCAGCAGGACCCGGATGGGGTGGTGGCTGCTGCTCCCAAGAGTGGCACTCAGTCCTCCTTCTGGCACTAGAGGTGTGCACCAGGGACCCATGTCATTATTTGTTTTTGGTTTTTGGTTTTTAAAACTGTAATTTTCATTTTCGTTATTAATGAATTTTGTTTTTTTGTTATCAGTGTCGTTATTGGTATCGGTGTTGTGTGACAACAAAATTTTGTTTTTGTTTTTGTTTTAATCAGCGCACAGAAATGGAAATGAAACCAAAAACAAAAACCAAACTTCAATTGGCTGTGTGGAGGCATGGTGGTTTGTGTCTTTGTGTGTTATTTGTGGTGGTGTGTGTGTTACTGTTTGTTTGTGTGACTGTGTGCCCAGAGTCAATAAGTCATGGAGGTGAAGGAGGAAGATGACTGAGTTCAAGAGGTGGTGGAGGTGGGCTCATCCTCATCGGACCATGAGGAGCAGCAACACAGAGGAGGTGCCAGGTTTGTAAAATGTGTGTTTCTTTATTTATTTTTGCTTAGAAATTAGAGGACTACTAGGTAGGGAGGGACAAGTAGAGTGTTCTTTAAAGCCTACACCATGCAGTGGAGGTGGGGGTGGGGCAGCATGAAGGATGCTTCACGCGCTGTAGGTGGGAGAAAGAGAAAGAGGGAAGGTGAGTCACATTGTTTATAGGGTTGGGGAGGCTCAGGCCTGGGGCCCCAAATTTGGCTCCCAGCAATATTTATGTGGCCCAGTCTTTCCAGTTCCTGGATCTTGCCCTTGGATCCAGTTCCTTACAACTAGATACCTACCCCCGAGCACTGAAACACCAAGCTCAGGACAAGGCAGTGGAGATGAGGGCAGGGGAAGTTGGAGGTGGGCTGCTGCTCACTGCTTATAAGGGGCATGGTAAAGAAGAAGGTGCACAGTGTCAGACAATGGATCTGTGACATTGATCTCTCTCCACTCCCCCTGTGTGCATGTGCATGCCCATGTTGTTGTGGCCCTCGGAGCTTGTACTTTTCAAAGTGGCCCCTGGGAGAACTAAGGTCCTCCAGTCCTCACCCCTACTTTATATTAGAGCTGCTCCACGCAGTGGAGGTGGGAGGGGTAGTATGAAGGATGCTTCATGTGCTGTAGGTGGGAGAAAGTGAAAGAGGCAAGGAGGCAGCAGCACCATCCAGTTGGAGTGGGAGAAAGGGTATTGGGCTGGGAAGGATAGGAGTTTTCACCATGAATGCATATTATGTAGATGCTATGTGTTCTTGCTTCAGAGAGGGTGATGCTGCTGTTGCTGAAAGGCCCCCAAAAAGAAAGCAGAAGAAGACACGCTCCCATGTATGGAGGTGGTTCCAGGAGCCAGAAGGCAGATTTGATAGATGCGAGGTGATGCTGGGGGCTGGAACATTATGGCCTGTTAAGTACTAGTCTTCCCCAGAGACAGAGATTGGCCACTTGCGGAGACAGGATGCAGGGCTTAATGGACTGTTGGGTCTGACCCAGTGTGGCACTTCTTGTGTTCTAATGTTCTTAAGGTCTGCAACAAGAACATAACAAGAGGGGCACAGGGCTCATCAGCCAACATGTCAGGGCTCATCAGCCATTTGGAAAAGATCCACAAAACTGTGGTGAAGTCGAGGAGGCGTCATGGGGTTGCTAGCAGCAGCAGCAGCAGAAATCAGGAAGATCCAGGATGGGGGAAATCCCAATCCCACACTTCGCCACGTCTTCCAGTTCCCCAGCTCCTCCTCAAGCAGCAGCACAACCTGCCGCAGAAGAAGGCTACATTGATGACCATGGCTTAAGGGATTTGGGGGGGGGGGGCTTTGATAATTAACCAAGGCCTTGGGGGGGGGGGGCTTTGAAGCATCTGCAAAGGCCCTCAAGAAATATCTGTGCCAGCATTGGAGGGCTGTCCAGAGAAGGGAGTGCCAGTCAAGATCCTACTCCAAATGCCTCCACAAGCAATATAAGGTCTTGGAGGCATATCGGGCAGTCCTAACAGAGTGGTAGGGGATGATGGCTGGTGTGCTTGAGGCAGCAAAGGGGCACGGACTACAGGTTCCACAGGTCCTTTCACCAATTCTTGTTGGACCGCTGCCACAGTTTTCTGGAATTCCAGAGGGAGAGGACACCATGGATTCATGACTTTTTGTTAATCTTTAAGTGTTATTTCATATGTTCTGTTAACTGTTAAAATGTTGTTTTAAAATTTTAAGTAAAAGTTATATTTTTTACCAGACAAATCTGACCCATCCCATCTTTCATTCCTCCCACAGGCAGCAGCATCAGCATCAGCAGCAGTGAAGAGAAGATAGGTGGCAGGCAGGCAGGCAGGTATGAGCAGCAGCACTGTTAGGTAGTAGAACCCCAAGACATGCCAGGGTATCAGCTTGCAGACAGCACCACAGGAGGGGCAGGACTTCTGTGTGTGGGTGTGCCAGAGAGAGAGAGAGAGGCAGACTCTGGCAGCAGCAACAGTGGGAGCACCAGGTGGTAATGGAGGAGCAGGCAGGCGGGCGGGCATGAGCAGCAGCAGCACTGTTCGGTAGTAGTAGCCCAAAACCCCATTGTGGGCAGCCTTGAGAAGCTGAGGTGTGTTGTGTTGTAGTATTTGGTTAGTCATAGGCAAGTCTCTGAGTGGAAGGGTGTCTTCAGCTCACAGAGAGATCGCCCCATGGGGGGCAGCCTTGGGAAGCCCCTGAGTGATTGCCCCATGGGGAGCAGGGCATAGGAGAAAGAGAATTAGCGAGTGAGTGCGCTCACTTCACTCACTCATTGTGATGGGTAGTAGTAGGTGCAGGCAGGCACATATGTTGTGCGTCTCTCATTCTGGTGGGTTTTATGCTGGACGTGGGCATTGAGCACAGATGAGCGCTCTCTCTCTCTGGTTCTGGCGGGTGACAGCTTGGAAAGGATGCATCACTCTCTCTTATTCTAGCAGCAGGCTAGAATAAGAGAGAGTTCTAGCAGATGGTTTCTCCTTCAACCTCTCTCCCTCTCTCTCTGGTTCTGTATAGTGGGTGGCGGCATGGGCAGCAGTGTATCTCTCGTTCTAACACTGGGGTGCCTCTTTCTCTCTGGTGGGTGGCAGCATGGGCAGCAGCATGTCTCTCATTCTAGAAGTGGGGTGCATCTCTCTCTCTGGTTTTGTATAGCAGGTGGTGGCATGGGCAGCAGCATTTCTCTCTCTTTCTAGCAGTGGGGTGTCTCTCTCTGTTGGGTGGCAGCATGGGGAGCATCTCTCTCTCTCGTTCTAGCAGTGGGGAGCCTCTCTTTCTCTGGCGGGTGGCAGCATGGGCGGCAGCATGTCTCTCTCTTATTCTAGCAGCATTGTGCCTCTCTCTCTCTCTCTCTCTCTGGCAGGAGGTGGCAAGGGCAGCAGCATCTCTCTCTCTCTCTCTCTTTCCTTCGTTCTAGCAGCAGTCTGCCTCTCTCTGTGTCAGGTGGTGGGCAAGGGCATCAGCGTCTCTCTCTCTCTCCCCCTCATTCTAGCAGTGGGGTGCCTCTCTCTCTGGCAGGTGGCAGCATAGGCAGCAATGTGTCTCTCTCTCTCTCATTCTAGTAGCAGGGTGCCTCTCTACGCCTCTGGTTCTGTATAGCAGGTGGCATTGGCCAGTCCACTCCAGCCACTGCCACTGGGTGAATCTCTGTATAGAGTTTGCCAGATCCCTACCTAACACAAAGTCAAGGCTTCAACTTACAGAGTGTGCCCCAAAGTGATCTACTGGCACCATGTGAGGTAATTTATTTATTTATTTATTTATATATATAAAAACTTCTATCCCATTTCTATCTAGATGAAATGGCAGGCAGGCACTGGCAGCTGGCATTATCCTACGTTACAGGATGTCAACTTGTAGAGATTGCCCTGGGGGGGACAGAATAATAATGGGGGTGGGGATGTAGCCACCCAGCCAGCATTTGGGCAAGAGGGGTGGGAGTAGGAAAGATTAAGAAAGAGACCCAGGGGAAGTCTCAAGTGCGCTCCTCACTCCAAGTTCACAGAAAGCTTAGGTAAACCCAGCAGCAGCAGATTGACATTCAGGAACAGCAACTGCTCCACCAACCCAGCACCCAGCCTCGAAAGTGGGGACTCATGATGTCCACCACCTGAGAGAACACCTGTTTACTGGGCATGCTGGTTGGTGGGTAGGACACTAGTTCCTGTGTCACCCTGGTCAGGGTCTGCCATACTTTCCCCTTTTCCACCCAGTACTCTAGGGGATTGCTCCTGGGATCCAACACAGGCTTCTCTAGGCACTTGGACACTGCAATCTCTTCACTGTCAGGTTCCTTATGCCTCTGCCTGCTGCTGCTGCCAACCTCCTCCCCAGTCACCTGTGCCCACACTGCCTGCCCTGGCATGGTTCAGTGGATGATGGCCACCAAAGAGTTGCTGCTGCTTTCCCTGCTACCAGTGCTGCTGCTGGGGGTGCTCTGCATCTCTTTCATCCTCCTGATGCTTTACTCCGCCTCATGTTCCTTCTGCTGCCACCACATAACCCTTTCTATTGCCCACACCTTCTCCAAGAAAGCATGCTTCCTCAGGGTGAAGTCTGCCATGCGAGATGACTTCAGCCTCACACTCACCTTCAGTCTGGGGTCCAGCATGGTGGACAGAATATATTTCTCCTTCCCAGGGGGGTCAAACCACCTACTCAGCCCCTCCTTCAACCTTTGTACCAGGACCACCACCTCTGGTACAAGGTGCTGCTCCTCCAGCTCCCCCTTTTGGTCACTCAGGAAGTTCACCTGAGTTGTTCACCTGACCAGATTACAGACCAGGGGGGTGACCTGGCTCAGGATGGCCCCTGACACACTTAGAGTCTCCATCATGTCCTTAAAGGGCTTAAGAACATGCATGGTCTGTACCATCATGACCCATTCTTCCCGCCCTAGCGGTCTTGCCACCCCAACCTCCCTCACAAGGGCTACCTCATGCAGGACTAGTGCTGAAATGAAGTCTTCAGAAATCGCTGAAGATTGGGGTCTTCGTCCGGGAAATGGCAGTTTCTAAAGTTCAAGGGAATGCAGCTGCTCCTTGGGAAACTTTGGAAGCACCTGCATACCTTGGCCTGCCTGGAAAAGCTCTGAGAAGCTTCTGTAAACAGGGACATATTTGGTAGGGAGGGATGGAAGGGGACAGTTGAGCCACCACCAGGGCCTGACAGGCCCAGGCTCTGCCTCCATCTCCTCCGTTACCGGGACCTCCGCCTCAGACTCAAAAGACTCCTCCACTACCCTGGCTTGCTCCTCTGACATGCTGCCGGCTAGTTAAACCCTAACTATAAAATACACTACTCCTATAACTATATATGATATTATAATTTATATTTCTATACTATAACTGTATGATATCCTAACTGTATGTCAGGGCTGTACGAGTTGTTGTGCACCCTGATTGGCTACGGAATTAAGGAGGGGAGGGAGGATGGGGTGGTGGATGTGTGGTTGTGCACATTCTGCACACCCTGATTTGCTAGGCAATTAAGGCTGCAGCTCCTAGGAGTGTATATTTCATTTTCATTATTATAAAAAAAACTTAAATTGTGATTTTTGTTTTCATTATTGTAATAACAAAAATGATAAATAATAATAAAAACAAAAACAAAATTCATTTTTGAAATAATGGGAAAACACTGAAAAACATGTTTCTGGCTATATATATATTTTTGTTTCTTATTCAATTGTGATGAAACTTGGGGAGATTGTACCACCAACAGAGGGTGCTGTGTGTACCAAATTTCAAAACGATTGGATAAAGGGGACCAATGCTAGAGTAGATACAATTGAATATTGTGATTTTAAGAAAGTACACATTTCTGGCTACACCTTTTTTTTAATCTTCTATCCAATTTGCATGAAACTTGGGGAAATTATGTCCCTCCATTAGTGTACCAATATTGCTAACTTTCAGAAAGATTGAATAAGGTGTCCTGATGTTATATGCTATTAACTTGAAAATACATTTCTGGCTGTAACATTTTTATATTCCATCCTGTTTACAAGTAATTTGGCAGACGTTTATCACATACCTTCCCTGTCATCTCTGCTAAATTACAGGACAATTTGATAAAGGGACCCAATTTTATAAGCAATTGAAGTTGTCCCCTTGAAGACCATTATTCAGATAAATAGCAGCACATGCAGTGCCAGTCAGAAGCAGGCACCTGGCATGGTGGGGGTGGGGGTGGGCTGTAGGAGGGAGGATGGGGAGCAACCCAACAGACTGACTGACACATTCACCGGCTAGTTACTGCATGCTTCAAGCTTTACAGAAGCCATCGGTGGTGGCTTTGAGGTGGGCATAGCGGGAGGCCCTGAGGCGGGCATAGAAGGGACAAAACTGGGACTTTGGGGATAGCATCAAAGCAATCAGGAGACATAGTCTACACATCCAGGTTGGCCAATTATCATCACAATCACATCCTGCAGCACTGTGACAGAGGACATGAGATAATCTCTATCGGCTCTTTCCTAAACAGATGCTTCTGACTTCCCAGTAATAACTGGGGAAAAGAAGTTTGGATAGTTTCAGCACAAAATGAGGATATTTGGTTGACATTTCTGCTGGCCAATTGGCATCACAAACCAATCTTATACCACGTAAGAGAATCCCTGGCATAGGCACCTTCTCTGCATATGCTGTGCAGGCATATAAAATAGGTACCTTTTATCACATCTTCTTGATATTTGACACAGATGATCCTGAAGGTGTGAAATACTGCCCTCTCAAAGTTCATGTTGGACTACAAAGATGTTACAGTCAGACATACATTTATAGGTTAATGGCATATACCACCCGGTCCCTGTATCTAATCCTTCTGAAAGTTGGTATATATATTAAACACGAGGAGGGGTATAAACTTGCCAGGTTTCATCCACAATAGATGGGAGACAAAGAAGTTACAGCCAGGAATGTATATGCAGGTTTTTGCAAAATAGCATAATTCAACAGCTTTATCCAATCTTTCTGGTGTTTGGTACACTTAATGCCTTCAATTTGTGGTACAATCTCCCCATGTTTGATCCAAATATAATGAAAAACAAAAAGGTTACAGCCAAAAATGTGTTTTCCATTGAAACCAAGGCAAATTGAAAACGAAAGCAAAAACAAAAACTAAATTTGGATATTTTTGAAAACAAAAACAACAGATTTAAATATTGAAAATGAAAAACAAAAACAAAAAATGACATGGGTCCTTGGTGCACACCTCTAGCAGCTGCTGCACATGGCAACATGTGCTGAGGCGCCAACTTGGTGCCAAAGATTTCTGAGTTTTCAATGTTCCACTGTTCCAAAGTTTCTGAAGTTCTGAAGTTTCTGGGGATTTCCGAGGGGTGGTGCTTCACTGGCAAAGTCCCAAAGCTTTGCGGTCAACATCAAAGTGCTGCTGGCTACCCAGCCCAGAACTTCGACATTCAGTTCGAGTACCCGGAAGCACTATTCAGTTCAGCTCTAGGCAGGACCTAGTGCTGTTCCACCAGACGCTTCAGCATGAGTAGGTGGAGTTCCACCTCGTATTCACATCCTGCACGAGGCAGTGCTCCTGCGCCCCCAGCTCCACCTGCTTCTCCCTCAAGAGGTGCCTGCCACTCACGCTCTTATTAAAGTACCCCGTGATCTTTCTGTCCTTATCGATCAGCGAGATAAGGGGGCTGCCATTGCCATCTCCCTTCCCCCCAGACCCAGGACACCCTTCACCACTAGGTGAAGGGCGTGGGCTTGGCAGCACATGGGATGTGCTTGAACCCGCCATCTAGCGCTGCCCTCTACATATTGACGGCATTGTCAGTTACCACAAATGCCCTGATGAATGGTGCTTCCGCCATAGCCACCCCTCCACCATTGTGTTCAAGGCTTCCCTTATGTTGATGGCAGTGCGGCTATCATCCATGACCTGGGTGTGAAGCAGTGGCAGTTCTCCTCCAGGGAACCAGGGGCAGTGCCCACCTTGTAAACATGCCCCCCTACTTGTGGCCCCCCAGCCTGCACCCATACCGCTGGGTCCATATGAGAGTCACACAAACCTTTAAAAGCATTCCTCCCCAGCTGCCAGCATTTGTGTCTGTGTGGCCTCTCCCGGCCAGCTGCACATATGCAGAAGAGGCAACATGTCGCATGCGCAAAAGAGCTGATATGGTGCCCTAGATATGGCTGCCCCCAGACTGCTGCACAGGTGCAAGGAGTGGGTCGCTGGTGCACCCTCAGAGCATCATAATTTGGGACGTAGCCACTGCCAAGCAATGGCTTCCTATGAGAACCCATCCCCCAGCAATTTCAATGGGCTGGGAGGGCGATTTCACAAAACGCCTCCCAGCTACAGAAGGATTAACTGCTCCTTCATGAGGCTTGAAATTGGTTTGGGGGGTGAGGTCTCCTGACCTGCTCTCAAAGCTGCCGAGTGTTGTTGGCTCCTTCCTTTACAGTCCTGGTCTCTCAACACACTCTCAGCCTCGTCCTGGTGCTGCTTGGGCTTTATTTGCTGAGCTCAGCTGAGTGCAATGTGTGCTAATTAACTTACTCCTCCTGCTGCTGCTTCCCTCCACGTGGGTGTTCTGTGTGTGCTTGCTGGCTACTTGCAGCTTCTGCCCGAGACTCTGCTCTGGTAAGTTGAGGGCCGCGGGTGGGCTGGGTCCTCTTAAAAGAGATCTTCTTGCTTCTTCTATCTTTATTTTTCCCTGGAAGATTGAGGGCAGTGACCAGGGTGGGTACAGTGGGCAGATTAGCAGAGGAGAGGAGAACCCAAGGAAGGGAGGCAAAAAAAGATTGGGGGTGGTGGGAGGTTTTTTGCCTGAAAAAAACAGGCACATAAATTCCCACCCCATCCCCAATCTTCCTTCCCCGCACCCCCACCACCTAAGGAGGTGAGATGCAATAGATTGGTGGCACTGGTGGCAGTATTTTATTCTGTGTTGTTGTTTTTTTGAGATGGGAGGGGCTTGGACTTGGAGGGTTTAACCTGGGCAGGTTTGAGGGGGAGGGAGTATTGAGGGCCCTCTTTTTTGTTCTTTTTTCTTCATCTTTTCCCCTGGGCAGATTGGGGGCTAGGGTGGGCAGATTTCTGGGGGGAGGGAGATTGGGCCCGGGGGGGTGGTAATGGGAGCCCAGCTCCATTTGGCACTGGCTCCAGTGCTCTGTCTTATGGCTACACCAGTGATGTCCCCAATCTTCCTCCCCCACACCCCAAGGGGTTGCGATGCAATAGATTGGTGGCAGTTTTGGGGGTTTATTTTGGAAGATTGGTGTAGGGGGGGCTTGGGCCTGGAAGGTTTAACCTTGGCAGATTTTTCTTCTTACCTGATCAGCCATAAGACAGACCACTGGAGCCTATTACCACCCCTAGTCCCCACCCCCCACCCAATCTGCCCAGGTGAGAAATGTGTCCCCTGGTGTCAAATTACTAGGGGTGGGAATTTCGGTTCCCCCAGTATCCGATACTGCTGGTATTTTGCTGTACCAGCAGTATCAGATTAATCTGGTAATTGGGGGTATCGATACCGGTTCCCCATGCCGGATTTTTTTGCATTGCGGCCATTGAAATGAATGGCCACAATGTAAAAGAAAAGAAAAAACCACTTTCCCTCCCCTGTCCAGGCTGCACGGGTGGAAGGGGGGACACGCTCCACCCACCCTGGCCAACCTGGATTTTAAAAAAAAAATTAAAAAAATTACCCGAAGTCCCTGCTAGTGCAGGTTGCGGGCCCCCGCCATGCTGGAAGTTCCCCAGAAGTTCCCCGGAAGTCCTAATAAAGCGCTGAAGCCAGCCAGCGCTGAAGCCCCCGGACCGCCATGCTGCAGCCGCCGCCACCCGGAGCGCAAAAGGTAGGTGATCTCTGGGTGGGGGGTAGGCTGATCCCTGGGGTGGGGTGTGTGTTAAACCACCCCCCACCCCAGGGATCGCCCTAGTACCGGCTAGGGCTGTAGCGGAATATCGCAGCGGTAGCTATTTCCGGCGGAAACAGTGTTTCCGCAATTAGTGGAATGGCATGGCAGAGGCTTTCATTCCGCGGTTTCATTCCGCGGTTCCGCGGTTCCGCTTATTTAATTCCGCAACTTAGTGGAATCGTGGAAACATGACATTTTCACTATTTCTGCAATTCCGCCAGCGCCACAAAATAGCGGAATAGCGGGTTTCCGCGATTTCCGCGATTTTTCCACAATTTTTCCGCAATTCCGCGATTTGCAGAATTCCGGCGGAATTAGCGGAATATCCGCAGAAATGGCACGGTGTGGTGTGGGCAATTCCGAAATGGCGGAACGGAATCGCGGCGCGGTAAAAGCTGCTGCCTCATCAGCCCTAGTACCGGCTGGTGCGGGCTCCGGGTTGCCACCGCTGTCATGGCAGCAGCCCGGAGCCCGCACTAGCAGGGACTTCGGGTAAAAAAATTTTTGTATAAATCCAGGCTGGGCAGGGTGGGTGGGGGGTGTCCCCCCTTCCACCCGCACAGCCTGGGATGGGGAGGGGGAAGGTATTGGTTTTTTTCCCTATTAATTTCAATGGGGACAGTTCCCCATTGAAATCAATGGAAAAATATCGGTACCAGTATACCGGTTCTAATCCGATAAACTGTTTTTTGGGAAACCGGTATCCAGTAAAACCGGTATCCGATTTTTTGCCTGAAGTCCCACCCCTACAAATTACCACCCCCTGGGCCCAATCTGCCTCCCCCCCTAATCTCCCCACCCCAGCCCCCAATCTGCCCAGGGGAAAAAAAAGAGGGGCCTCAATACTCCCGCCACTCCCACCCCCTCAAATCTGCAATAGATTGGTGGCAGGGTTTTTGTTTTGTTTTTGAAGGTTGGGGGGGTTGGGCCTGGAGGGTTTAACCTGGGCAGATTTGAAGGAGGGAGTACTGAGGGGCCCCTTCCCCCCCCCTTCTCACCTGGGCAGATTGTGGGGCTGGGGGCACCGGTTCCAGTGCTCTGTCTTATGGCTGATCACCTACTTGTCCAATCCTCCTCAATACCAAAGGCATCAGCCCTGGCTCTCGTTGACATTGGCACTCTTGCTTGGGTACTTTCCTCTGCCCCCCTCCCCCAAATATTGCTGCATGGGTCACGTGTCTGATATCTTGCCATTGTGACCTTGGCACTGGCAGGGCTATTAAGATCCTAGTGGGACCCCTCCCCCCTTCATTGTTCCCACTGCAGCCCCTGGTAGGTATATTGGCAAGTCCAAGAGAAGCTCACCAGCCATTTGAGCGCTTTTCCTGTGCCCCTGCCACACCAGTGATATCCTCCTGCCCAGTGTCATCCCTCCCTGAACCAGGATCGTCTCCTTTCCCTGGACTCCAGTCTAGCAAAGTCACAGGCATCAGCAGGATTCTCCATAGAGAACTGGTCAGTTGCAGCTTGCTCGAGTGCAAAGAAGCCATGGGAAATAGATCTGGGCAGCAGATTCTTCCTCAGAGAAAGGGTATCCAATCCAAAACAACAGGGACTGGCATGGACCTAAAGTCTGCCCTCATTTAGCTAGTCCTACACTGCCTTTGTCATTTTGCGCAGGCAGAGACATTTTCTTCTGGTGCTGAGGTGAGATTGGAGTGGGCACACAGATATTTCCAGGCAAGACATGGTGCCAGGCAGAAGTACCAGCTACCTGAGTTTTACTGGGCAGCAAAGGATTTGTGGTGCCAGAATTTTATTACGTGTGGATTTGCCTGTGGTGGCAGGTTACACTGAGCAGATTACCCAGGACAGGGCTAATCTAAAGCTTCCTCTTCCTCCCTTGTTACTGTGCCACTCTGGTTCAGGGATGTGCTGATGATGCCAGAGTTATATAAGGGCCTATATTTCTCCAGCCACTACAAATATCTGTAATACCTTAGTCACTGCATTTTTAATTTCTGTTATCCTCTGTACTAAGTTCCTAGATCATTCAACCATTTTATCCCCCTCTCTGTAACTGACCCTGTCAGCTGGATACCAAACCATTGTGGGAATTCACATACGGTGAACCCAGTAACTTTGATATGTGTACTCTCTTCACCTGATAAGTTGTTTTCCACTATAGCCCCAAACTAATTGTTTGCTATCTCTCTGTCTTTACCACCATCTATTTTTCCTTTAGCTTCTACACCAATATGTAATTTTAACTTTTAAAAAAGGCCTGTTTGCTTGGACAGACATTTGGCTGCCAGGGATAAGGTGTAGCTACTAGGGATGCTGGTTTGGATGGGGCGTGTTTGGTTGCTATACAGGCCTGCAACTGCTCTCCTTGTGAACAAAGGAGAAAGTAGGTAGGAGCATGGCAGAAGAGAAGGCTGCAGACAACAAGGAGACCCCTGTCCCCCACTGAACCCATCTCTTCCCCTTCCTCTTCTCGTGCACCAAAACCAAACCCTTTCCCTCCTACTTCTCCTCTGTCCTGACCTTCTCTTCCCTTTCATTTTCTTCTGATTCAGCTTGTTGCAGGTTAGGGAGCTAACTCAGTCCTCCCAGTTCTCCAAGCCATGAAAATTGAGGATTTGCGGCTTCAGGATAAAGGTAGGAGATGGCAACTTGATCTATTTTTAAAAACTGCTATGGTTAATTTGGGCCCGGTGGGAAAGAGAGTGGACGGGACCCCAGTAAGAGGACTGTCTATCCCCCACTGTCAATGCTTCAGACGGCAGTGTTCCCAGCATTAACTAATGTAATGCCCATCCAATGTTAACCCTGGGAACTCCTTGCTGCTGGGTTATGCCACGCCACTGGCCTACCATTGCCCTGGCTCCACCTACTGTTGCCCTGGCTCTGCCCCTAGGCCTGCCAGCCTGCCAGTGCTAGGTTCAACCCACCCACTGCCCCACCAGCCTCCAAACCCACCAGCTGCCACTGGCATGAAGCAGGGCCCACCGGTACTGTACCCCCTCACCCTGCCACCTGCAGCTGCCACCAGTGTTTCGTCAGGGCCAGGTAGGCATGCTGTGCATTTCAGCTGCTCCAAACGTCCATGGTGAAATGCACAATGGCCCCACCTGCCTCAGCCAGATGCTCCCTCATCTGCTCCCTGGCTGCCCAGTACACGGAGGCCAATAGCAGAAGCCCATGTTCTCCACCATGCTGAAGGGTTAGTCATCCAGCAGAATCATCTCACCGCCTGGTGATCTTAATTGCCGCTGAATGATTCCCTCCAAGCCACAACAATGGCAGATGCTCAAACCCCAGCTATTATGGAGGCATAATAGCCTGATGCTGCTGCTGCTGCTGTTATTTACAGGGGATGCAAGATAGGGGCTGCTCTCCCTCCTTCCCCTTGCCATGAGCAGAGGAGGAAAGTCTGCTCAATGCAGCAGGGAACCCACCCAGAACATCCTGCTGTTGCTTTGGTTCTCCCTTTTATTTCCACACTTCACCACCTTCCCACAGTGGATGCAGACCACCTCTCGGGTGTCACCTACTATCCCTGACCTGAAGTGGTCCCACACAGGCCCCCTGGGGTGCCCTGCTGTCTTCCTGCCACCACCTTTGTCCCCAAAAGGGCCACAGGAGGGGATTTTATAGAGGCCTGAGCAAGATAAGCAAGGGTTTCCTTTCCTCCTCCTTCTCCTTGCTCCTCTCATTGCCCACGTCCTCCCCTCTACTAGGACTAGAATGGGAGACTAACCCCATGCAGCAGCAGCTGCTGCTACTACTAGCAAAGCATTGCAGAATGAGAGAGGATGCCCTGCTGCTATGCACAGAAACACTGGGGGCGGGGGTGAATAATGAGCTGCTTGGTTTGCTACCAATCGGGATGTCCTCAAGTAAATCCTACCCAAAATTCTGCAAACGTGCCTTTCCCCTGGAGGGTGGTGCCAGAGGGGGAAGCCTGCCCAACAGGAGAGGTGGGTTCCCCTCCATCACCCACATCAGCAGCACCATCATTGCCCCCCATAACAGCTGTCCCCAGTGCTAAATCACTGCTGCCAATGCCAGCTGGTGGTTCAGGAGGGGTGCACTACTACTTTTGCACCCCACCCCCATTTGCTCCCCCCTCCAGTGCCACTGCTAATGGAAGGATGGGGCTCCCTGCCTTTCACAGATGCCATGTCCAAAATCTCTGCAGCTTCTTTCCCTGAGAAGACCTGCAGCTTGGAGGGGAAGGATGATCTCATAATCTTGGGCAGTGGGCTGCCACCAGTGGCAGAAGTGCCAGTAGACTCCTTCCTCCCTTTCTCCTTATAATGCAATAGTAAGTGCACAATGGAAATATCTAATTACTAATATGTATTTCAAACCTAAATCTATGCTATGTGCAATATATTCCTAAGTATCTACCAGGTTAGGGGCAGTAGGTGCAGAACGCGAGGTCACAGAGGCCCCGTCTGGTCTAACTTTGTGGGGGGAGTTTCAGTATGTGACGCCGGCCGATGCAGTGGATGTTCTGGGGTCTGTGAGAGCCACCAGTTGTGAACTTGATCCTTGCCCATCCTGGTTGGTGAAAGCCTCCATGCTGAAAAAAACATCATTAGATGTGGATGCACTCACCAGCTACCGACCTGTCTCTAACCTTCCCTTTTTAGGGAAGGTTATCGAGCAGGCAGTGACGATCCTACTCCAGGCGCATCTGGATGATATCAGTTTCCTGGACGCTTTTCAATCTGGGTTCCGTCCTGGCTATGGCACTGAGAGGGCGTTGGTGGCCTTGGTCGACGATCTCCGCCAGGAGATGGATGCAGGATGCTCTACATTTCTTATCCTACTAGATCTCTCAGACGCTTTTGATACCATGGACCATGGGCTGCTGTTCAGACAGCTGAGAGACCTGGGGGGCCTGGACGGGACTGTTCTGGAATGGTTCCGCTCATTCCTCTCAGGGAGAAGCCAAGGGGGGTGTTGGGAGCTGAAACATCTTGCCCCCATGCCTTGTCCTGTGGCGTCCCGCAGGGTTCCATCCTGTCTCCTTTATTATTTAATGTATATATGCAGCCCTTGGGGGAGGTTGTGAGAGGGTTTGGGGTGCGATGTCACCAATATGCTGATGATACTCAGCTGTACCTCTCTTTTTCAGCTGACCCAGATCCTGTTGTCTCACTGCTATCCCAGTGTCTGGAGGCCATGGCAGAGTGGATGCGGCAGAGCAGACTGAAGCTCAACCCCGATAAGACGGAGGTGATGGTGGTGGGGAGGGAGAGGGAGGTGTTGGCCCCCCTGATGGGTGGGGGTTGCCCTCCTATAGCTCAGCAGATCCAGAGTCTGGGGGTGGTTTTGGACTCAGATCTCCACCTGGACCGACAGGTAAAAGTGGTGGCAAAAGCCACCTTCCACCAGTTGTATCTAGTGCAGAGGCTGCGTCCATACCTCTCCAGGCCGGACCTGGCCTCCCTCATCCATGCCTTCATCACCTCGAGGCTGGACTACTGCAATGCGCTCTACGTGGAGCTGCCCTTGTTCCTGGTCCGGAGGCTGCAGCTAGTGCAGAACGTGGTGGCCCGGCTCCTGATGGGGATGGGTCATCGGGAGCATATAGCACCTGTGCTCCGGACTCTGCACTGGTTGCCAATAGCGTGCCGAGACAGGTTCAAAGTATTGGTATTGATATATAAGGCCCTTCACGGTCTGGGCCCCTCGTACATCAGGGACCGCCTCGCCCTCTGTGTCCCAGAGCGGCTCCTTCGGTCTGCCGGGAGTGCTTTCTTAGAGATCCCCCATGTCAAGTGGGGGGCCACGATGGAGAGGGCATTCTCGGTGGCTGGGCCGTATCTTTGGAATTCCCTCCCGTAGGAAGCTCGCCTGGCCCCGAGCCTTTTGACATTCCAGCAGGTTTGTAAAACCTGACTGTTCGCCCAGGCCTTTGGGGAGGAGGGGGGGAGGGGGGGTTAGAGTTTTAATGCTTCCCTGTGTTTTATTTCTATTTTATTTTTCCCAACCTGTTTTGGTTTATATTGTTGTGTTTTTAAGGGTTTTTATAAATTGTTGTTTTTATTATTGTTTTATTGAATTGTACATCACCCCGGGATGCTGTAGGCATGGGGGGGGTGACTAACAAATGTTTAAAATAAATAAATAAATCTATATTAAGAAATTTCTATATGCTATGTATTACTCCTATTCCTATCCTATAATCCTAATATATTATACACATACACTCTCACACACAACTAACATATCTATATATAATATGGATGGGGGAGACAGACAGGGGAAGGGGAAAGGAAAAAACTATAGGGTATATCTATCTAACATGTAATCTTATCTATCTTATCTATACCTAAACCTGTATCTGTCTATCTATATGTACAGGAGGTATACGTACAGGAACAGACAGACAGGGGAAGGTAAAAGGTATAAGGAAAGGTAAGGTATATATGTACAATACTGAGGGCTGGGGATGATTTTTAGTGCAAGCACCAGAGTTCTGTAAACGCAACCTGACACAGCAAGAGCTAACACAGAACAATAGTCAAACACCCTGGCCCTGACAATATAAAGTAGGGTTGAAACTCGGTCATTGGAAACCTTCAGAATTCACCAAAGATTAAGATATTTTGTTCCAAAAGTCTGAAGTCCGAAGTTCCAAGGACCAAGGCTATACTTCAGAAGCTGCTATGCACACGGGGGCCTGGTGAACAGTTGGCCTTCTTCTGGAAATGAAACTTTGTGCCATATTTGGTAGGAGGGGGGTATGGGAGGGGACAGTTGAGTGATGGTAAGCCAGATGGCAAGTTTTGATAGGCTGGCCAAGCCAGATGACAAGGTTTTGATTGGCTGGCAGGGCATAATAGAAGTGGCTGAAGCTATTTTGTCCATTCTCTTTGGTAAATTTGGTTGTGTGCTACAGTGATGCTGAGGGGGAAGGGCTGCCTGGCCTGGTATGGTTTGACCTGGCCTGCCCATAGGGCCAAGGCTGGGGGATGGGGGCTACGTTTTTGTCGTTTACCTTTACCATGCCATGTAGGTTTATTTTTTTTAAAGAAAAAAATTGGGTGCCACAATTATTTGTTTTAAAATGTAAACAAATGTTTAGTTTTTGTTGTCGAAATAATGAAAACAAAGTGCACACCCCTATCTGGCACTTCTCTGGAGCCTTTCCTGCTGTGCAACTGATGGGAGGATAGTCCCACAGGAAGTGCTGGTCTCAGAAACAGTAATTCCTATGGACTAGCCCTGGGTTGGAAGAGAACTCCAACAAATCAGTCTCATCCAGGACAGAATTGTGACAGAACTGATCTAACACCACATAAATCAACACTACTACACAAGTGTTTCTAATCTAGCCTCCGGTCTCAAATAACTCAAATAGCAGTGCCTCCACAATCTTTATTACTATCTCATTTTAGTACCTAATTGCCATGCTAGTACTTAATTTTCATAATATTTTCCCCTGCTGCACATCTTAATCTCATGTGTTTATGCTACCCACTGCAAATAGTTCATTCCAAATAAGTTCTGACCTTTTTGCAGCCACGACCTTCTCAGCCATCACTTTAGCAAACCAGAAGATAAATAGTCAAAATATAAAGTCAGTCTGAGACTCTCACCATCCGTGTAAGGAGTCTTCTCTTTGAATCAGTATTGCTCATAAAACAGATGAATGAGAGAGCACATGGCTCTCAGTTCCTTTCTCAAGCCATTTTCTCCATGAAGTTCCTACGTTTAGTGGACCAGCTCTTCTCATATCTCACTCTCGGCATGGAGAGCCACAGGCAGCCAGGACTCTGCTCTGTCGTGAATAATATTTTGACTGAAATAGAATCTGGTATTTCACCCAGTGATGTAGGTTGATTCTTGAAAGAAAGAAGTGCATTGTTAACAAACCACTTTTATTGTAAGCCCTAGGCAGGGACCGCGTCTATCTTATTGTTCTGTAAAGCGCCAGGTACACAGCTGGTGCTATAGAAATGATAATAATAATAATAATAATTAATAATGATTAATAATTTAAAGTTAGTGTAAGCTACAACATAGCAACAGTAAATAAGCCCAATGAGTAACACATTTGAAAACAGCATAGCAACAAAATCTTATTTTGGCCACACAAAGAACATTATAATTGTATGGGGAAAATGCACAGACTAACTTTGATAAGAGAAATGTCTTAGAAAAAATGATGGGGAAATTGTCTAGTTCATGAACACACATGGTCAGTTTTTAACTAAATGGGGGTCTATGTACAATTTCTTAATACAAGAGAATAGAGGACTATTTTTCAAGAGCAAAAGCTTGAACAGTCCTCTGAAAAGATGCATGTACAAGAGCTTCAGTGCCAGTTTTTTAATTGAGCCTTAATTGGCCTTCAATTTCTGCAGGTGCATTTTTGTACCATAGTCATTTTCATTTGCAGTGAGCTTCCATACTTCTTAGTATTGGACAACCCAACTGTGTCATGGTACCCTGAGACAAAGAGAAGCTCCATAAGGACAGTAACTGTGGAGCTCAGGTAAAAAAAAGCTCCCTATCATTTGTAGGTATCAAGGATTCACAAATTCTACAGTTAATGGACTATTGAAAACAGGTGAAGAAGAAACAGTTGGGCAGAGCCTGAACTAGATATTTGTGGTGTATTGAAGGCAGAATTCAAGAAAATGCAATCCTTACTGGAAAAAACTATGTCTGGAGGACATGGATAATGGATGGCTCATTTTACTTTCATTGTTATCTCAAGAAAGCTCATCACAGTTCATAAAAGCACGGGAACTAAAATGCTATGCTTTGTGATAGATGGAGACAACGTAATTCAGATGATATCTTAATCACTGACACAAGGGTCTTGAGAACTGGCCAAAACCAGCCAATCACTGGGATTAGATATTACTGTGAGACCTTGGCAATAGAGATGGGTTGCTACAACTGTTATTTTTTTTTAAAAAAATAGAGTGCTAGGACAAGTGTAGCATTGGGGATGAAGGATCCTGAGAAAGACTGGGGATGACAAGCACACGAAAACAGTATAAAAATATTTCTGAGATGTAAATATCAAGGAGTATGTTAGAATCATACCTGGAGAGATAATTAGGAATAATGGAATTAAAACAGAGAAACTGGCATGAATGTCAGTGAAAATTCATAATAGTAAAATTTAGGGATGGGCGAACAGATCACAGTTCGGGTTCGGCCATTCGGTTCGGCTGCATTCGTTTCATCCGTTCGGTTTGGCAGTTCGGTTAGTTCGCCGGGTTCGGATTCGGCCGTTCGGTTTGGCCATTCAGCCATTCGGTTTGGCCATTCAGGAAATGTTATGGGTGGGGTTTTTTATTTTTATATGGGTTTTTTGTTTTTTATTTAGTTTTATATGTTTTTCTTTTGGTTTTTTATTTGGTTTTTTGTTTTTATATGGGTTTTTTTATTTTATTTTTTTATCTAATATTATATATATATATATATATATAT
>QEPC01001504.1:688067-710207 GCA_003113815.1 Sphenodon punctatus
TTTCAATGGGGACACAGCGCCCCATTGAAACCAATGAAATAAATCCGGTACCGGTATACCGGATTTAATCCGGGAATCCGGTTTTCGTAGAACCGGTAAATCCGGTAACCGGTAATGGGCCCGGGGTCCCACCATTACTAACAAGTGTACATTAGCTTTTGGAAGAAGCATGTATTGGCAGAGCGCTAGACTACATGGAGATTTTTTTTCCATCCCTATATTCTCTATTGCTGTGATTGTACATTCTGTCTTGCTTGTTTCTTCCCATGCTCTTTTTGTATTTGAGAAAATGTGACAACATGGAGTGGCTGCATTTACAACAGGGAATTCAAAGAAAAATCCATTCCTGTGATATCACTTATGGAAACTCTGAAGACTGTCAGGTGCAAGTACCTTCATAACAGGAGTCATATAAATGCCTTAGCCAGATACGGTCACTATTAGAATTCTTTTTTTAGAATACCCCAACATTGTTAAAAATGTGTGTTGTGGTCTTGTACATTTTGGACTGATATGTTCGCACAAATACTTGAAGCTGTTGAATGCAAAATCTCTTTATATTCTATCCAAGGCTTTTGGAAATAAGTTTTCCATTCTTGCCGGACCTGTGAATACTGAAAAACTAATACAAATTATTTTTCTCTACACAGCAAAACATTTTATATCAGTGAATGCGTATCTTTCCAACTGACATTTCTCACTGGTATAAAATAGTTCGCGACCTACATAGCCTCAGGAAAACAAGCTTTTGAAAGCCATCTCTTTCTGGAAGAGGCAAGGTCATCTGAGCAAAATTCAGCATCATGTGAAGTATGTATTAAGGATAAGATATTGAAAAGTAGCTAAGCAACTTAGTATGCTTAGGAAAGTCTTTTGGACTAAGGGGCTGATTCAAGCTCTGCACATGCATGAATTGTGCACATGTTGCACGCAGTGTGTTCCTATGCACCTTGGTTCGGGCCCTGAGACTTCAATGGGTGTTAACAAATGAAATGTTAGTTCACATTAGTCCACACCAGGTGGCTGACCACCTGGCTGTTTATTAGGTGACTGCCTCATCAGCTACTTGGCCATGACCCACTGGACACACAGCCCCTACTCATGGCAGGGTCTCAGAGAATGTGGAGCCCGCCATGCAGGCAAGTGCAAGCTAATATGTGCCCACATGTCCACGTTCATCAATTAGGCTGCATGTAGTACCCTAGTGTACAGGTCCACCATTACTATAAAGTTGCAGGCAAAACTTACAGCTTCAGAGGAGTGGCCACATACTGCTCCTCTCTCCGCTCTCGCCCTCACTGGTGTTGCCAGTGGGGGCTGTTTCCAAGTGCATGAAATTCACGCAGTGGGCTTCCCATTTATTATGCTATACACACTAAACATGTGAGTGGGAACTGAGTGGGGGCTGCACAGACTGAACCCACACTGCAGTGAGCTATCATCTCATTTGTTTTCACCCTCTGTCCCTTAGGCACTTGAAAAATGTATCATATTATACCTGTATAAGTCCAGCCATGGTAGCAAATACAATCCATCTCTCTTGTTGAACTCTTAAAAAGTGGGTGGTGAACCCATTCAATTTACTTTTCAATCATCCGCATTTATAATGATTTTTTTTCTTCCTTATTTTTATTGCTCTTTTCTTTTCCTTGAGTTTTCATTTTCATCGCCCCTTCAAATAATTTTTTTAAAGGACTATAGTTATAAATAACTTCAAGAGTGGATCCAATTTTTTTTCCAATGTGAAAAATTGCAAACATTTGCTCTTTTCAAAGACCAACAAATAAGGAGACAGAATTTAAAAACCTCTGTCTTTCTATGAATGTTTTTAAAAAATAAATCAAAATACCGAACGTTATTTATGAACCTATCTGCAGATGTTTGGATGTACCGTGAGCTATAAAATTGTTTAAGTCAAATTTATTTTTAACAGCTAAATAAGCAACCCAAATTTCTGGCTGTTTTTAGATGAGCAAGGCTGGAGAACAGCCACGAAACGCCCACAGGTGGAGTAAGTGGGGAGGGATTCTAATCACAGCCACTCCGGCAACTTCCACCACTACTGACCACTCCCACTACTACGGACCAGTCATGAAAACAATTCATATGGGTGACCATTTCCCCTCCTCCCCACCCCCTGGGCAATAATCTCTACTCCAAGCCCCACCCAAGCGTTCACCCTCTGCCATGACATGACACAGTTGCGGACACCATGGAAACATGAAGCTTTCACACAAGATGGTGGTGGAGGGGGGGGAAACTGTCATGACCCAAAGACATGGCGGGGTGAGGAGCAGGATGACGGTAGTTCTGCCGGTGTGAGCGGGGTTCTGCTGTGATTTTATTCGCAGATGACAGGGCTCAAAATCCACCCCTGTCATCTTCGCATAAAATCACGGTAGAACCCTGTTCACAATGGCAGCACATCCGTCATCCCGCTCCTCTCCCTGCTGGGTCTTTGACTCATGCCAGTCCCTCCCCCCCCCCCCCACCATCTCATGTGAAAACGGTCCTAATAACCTCTTCCTGCCCAGGAGCCAGTGCAGCCTCTGCAGCTTCTGGCAGTTCAAGGCTACAACAGAGGCATATACTGGGGGTGGGGGTGGAGGGGGACATGTAGGAAGCTGCTGTCTGAGCAGCTGTCCTCCATGGCACTGGCTCTTGTGCATCATGACAGATGGGGGGAGGGGCTTTGTGTTTTGAGCCAATGTGGTATATTTTGTGTGCATCCTTTAAGAGCTCCCCAGAAAGCTTCCAGCAGGGTTGTGGGTAGGACCATGACAGTGGTCGGCTGGGGACCTGTCTGCTGGTATGGTTGGACACCCCAGTTCACATGGACAGAGGATACATGGGCACCTTTCCATGCACTTTGTTACCTTCCCCTGCATGGGGAATTTCGGCTTTTTCTACCATGCCCCATGAGCTGGTGCTGCGAAGGTCACAAGAGCATGCGCGCTCCCACACCATCTTCGGATGGGCGTTTGGATGCATGGTTCATAGGTGGACCTGCATGGTTGTGTCTCGTCTAAAAACAGCTTCTGACTGGAGCATGTCACAAAACAACACTGGCTGGTTATATAGGACAATTAAGCTTTTTGTGTAAAAATACACCTGAAGACTGTGGCCCTTTTTACACAGGTGGCACCCACACATGAACCTTTTCTAGTTTTCATCTTGATCCTAGGCACACAGCTCCCTCCTGTCTGGGACCTGATAAGCTGCTCAACTGCACCAACTGGCCTTTGAAAGTGACATGCCCCAGCCATGACTGCTGCAGAGCCCAGATCTGCAACAGCGAGGCCAAATCCTGTCACTTTCAAAGGCACTGGGGGGCAGGGGGGATGCCAGCCAGTCTTTGAAACTGATACGCCCCAGCTGGGACTGCTGGGCTTCTCAATTTCTCTGGGTAATGCTCATATTTTGGGGCATCGGGCACCCACTTGGTCCTTGGTAGGGCTGTAACTCAGTCTTCAGGGGTTTTAAAAAAAATTACTGAGGACCAGAGCATTCAGCCTCAATTTGTCAAGTTCTGAATTTCCAAGGACTGCCCTGAAAATTCAGGACTTGGCCAAACCTCATCTGAGTGCAGTGAGGGGGGGTAGAGGACAGCAGGTGGAGGGAATAGTGCACCGGGGTCCAGGAGAGGGAGGAAATAGACCAGCGTAGGACTGGGAAGGTAGAAGGGGGCCTAGCATGGGTTATGGAGTGGGACACTTAAGGGGGTGGGGGCCATTCCAGTAAAGCCCAGCCTCTTCATGTTTTTTTTTTTTTTTAAAAAGAACCAGGCATGCCTGAATGGCTCCTTCTGAGCATGTTCAGCCCTTTGAAAGATGGCACTGGCAGTGTCAGCAAGCTGCCAGCGCCATCGTGGATGTGGCCAACTGGTTCTTGGAGCATGTCCAGAACTGGCTGTCCTCATCCAAGATGGCAATCCCGTTATGCTAACACTGTCAGTGCCATCTTGGAAAGGGCTGAAAATGCTCAGAAGGGGCCATTCAGGCAGGTGTAGGGGTGAGGAACTCAAGCCTGGGGGTCAAATACAGCCCATGGCTAGTTGTTATGTGGCTCCTTTCCAGTTCCTGAATCTGGCTGCTGGATCCAGTGCCTGCCCCCAAGCACTGAAAAACAGACCTCAAGATAATGGAGCAGAGATGAAAGCATGCACACAAGATAGTGGATGGATCCATGGACTAGATCCATGATCTGGATCCCCTCTTCCTGAGCACACACTTAAGTACTCCTGCCTCCAACTTCTTTGTGATCCCTGGAACTTGTACTAATTTTCAAAGTGACTCCCCTGCTGCAGTGACTCTGTGTTTTCTGTTTGGTTCTGTTTCTGCTCTGTCCTGTTGGATTTGACCCCTTGGACTCTGCTGGGATTCTGCCCTGACCTCAATTCAGTTTGGATTTTATCCTACACTCATTTCTATCCCTGAACTCCCTTTGACCATGACATATATACAGAGAGAGAGAGAGAGAGAGACAGACAGACAGACAGAGGCCACTTTTAGATGAGTGGCGGTGCGCTCGCGGCTGAAAATCATACGCCTTTGAAAAAAAACAGGCAGGGTTTACACGTGTGGGGACATGTGTTATCACATTTGTGCATTTTTTTAAAGGCACGAAAGACTTTGATCATCGAGGTCTTTCATTTGCACCTTTAAAAAAATACACAAGCGAGCTAACATGCTTCCCCGTATGTCTATACCCCGCCCGTGCTCTTTTTCAAAGGGGCATGATTTTCAGGCAAAGGTATTCTATAGGTGATTTTCCATTCCATAGGTAATTTTCAGATAGATATTACAGCTTCACAAACTTCATCATAGTAGTTGCCCAGACTGCAAATAGCCTGGAGATACATATGGTTTCCAATGTTATCGTCCATTAACTTTCATGATTATGAATACTCACAAACAAACAACAGAAGATGATCATAAACATTTAGAGACTTTAACCAGGGTGAGATGTTTCTTTTCTCAGATTCAAGTGCTGGTATATAAGTAAATGAGACAGATTAGAAATTGAAAGCTCCATCTATTTTGGTTTGATTAAAAATTTACTCTATAGAACTCATTTGTTTTGAAACAAAAAAGAGATAATCTTTTTGAGTGCTCTTGTAATATTGTCTCCATGTCAATTAATTTTAAAATGCAAATAAAAATGTTCTTATCTCTGATTTGATAGGATTAGTTTGTATTGTTAATTACTTGTACATCTTGGTAGAATGTTTCTTTTATTGTTGAAAAAAGTAAACTAGTGTTAGATTCAAATTCAAAACTACGGCAAACATTAAAAAAAGAAAGTGCTAGATTTCTAAATTACCCACAGCCAGTAGTTCCCTGTAGCATGGTGCACTAGCCCTTTACAGAATTAGACTTCTGTCCTACTCCATGAGACTGCCTTCCTAGTTATTGTACATAACTGGGCCCAGCTAACTGAATAATGAAGAAAGCTCTCCAGGTTAGCAGGACTATTAAGAAGTCACAACCTAGCTAAAAGGTAGGTATAAGATTGGAGGAGAGCAACTCCTAGCTGCTGTCTGGAAAATTAAAACTAATTTTTAGGTCACAAAAGGATAAACATTTCACCTTGGGTAAAATCAGATGCGGTGGCAGAGAGGTGCCTCCCTAGCCCAGGGTAGGGTGGGAAACAGTGGCCACCACACCAGCCCCCCCCTCCCTCCTGCGCTGTTTGGTGCATGCACTCGGGCCAGGTGCACACTCCTCTGTCATCCCCCACCCCCATGATCAGCTGTTTGGTGACAGCTCATTCAATGGGTCCATTGGGCTCGATCCTGCTGGGTAGCAGGGGTCTGGGAGTCCTGACCCACGTGGACAGCTCCTTGACCAAACCATGGCATGGAGGAACTTGTAACAGCAGCCCCCCTCCCCCAGATTTTCTTGGGTGGGAAGGCTGTTTGTTTGAACTGCCCTCCCTGTCAGCCCAAACTGAGGTGGCTGTGGTGGCCCACCCTGTGGCAGCCAGAAGATCTGTCTCGCCCATCTCATTTGTTTTCGCCCTCTGTTGGGGGTGGTGGTTGAAGGGATGGGGATGAGGAAGAGGTGAAACCCACTTTTGAAAACATGAGAATTTCATTTATATTGATAAATGGGAGCTGTTGGGTCCACAGTAAGTTAATTCTGGAATCGTGGTTGTAATTTGGGATCAAAATATGGCATACATCACCTAATTTATTTATTAAATGGACAGTAGTCCACTATACAAAATGTTGCAATGTATGCTTCAATAAAAGCTGCTTCTTGAAATAGCTTTAAAATATTCCCACTGAGACATACTTAGCCCCTGGCAATCTGAAATTTTTATAAAGAGAATAAATGAAACAAAAACAAATCAAATGGCATTAGGCAAACTTTCCTTTCACACTCAAGAAAACATCAACAATGGCAATGTACCATGTGAAATAAAATTACTGCAGGGGAGATTCAACTTGATTTTTGTAGCTGTGAAACAACTCGAAATCACTGAGCTATCATCACCCTTTTAAGGGGCATTATCAAGATGAATATTCATTTTTAAATAGAAAAAAAATTAAAGTTTTCTTCTCTCCTGTCCTGACGTGTTTCTATGAGACAGTTCCTGCTAGCAACAACCATCTCACTTTCTTTTTGTACATACAACTTCCTGCTAACTGTTTGGTTTCAGTTAGGGCTGAAACAAAATTTCGCCAAAACGGGAAATCTCGTTGAATTCCCAGTTACCGATACCGTCTCGACTGAATCGAGAATGTCTCAGTAGGGGTGGGACTTCACCCAAAAAAACGGATACTGGTTTTACCGGATACTGGTTCCCAAAAAACGGGTTTACCGGATTAGATACCGGTACCGGTATTTTCCCATTGATTTCAATGGGGAACTGTCCCCACTGAAATCAATGGGGAAAAAAAAACCCACAACACTTTCCCTCCCCCATACAGGCTGTGCGGAAGTTCCCTCGAAGGCCTAGTCAAGTACTGAAGCCAGTCAGCGCTGAAGTCACCGGACCGCCGTGCAGCCGCTGCCACCCGGAGCGTAAAAGGTAGGCGATCTCTGGGTGGGGGGGTAGGGTGATCCCTGGGGTGGGGGATGTTAAACCACCCCCACCCCAGGGATCACCCTAGGTCCTGCTGGTGCGGGCTCCAGGTCGCCACCGCCAGTATGGCGGCGGCCCGGAGCCCACACTAGCAGGGACTTCGGCTAAAAAAAATTTCTTTAAAAATCGAGGCTGGGCAGGGTGAGGGGGGGTGTTCCCCCTTCCACCTGCGCAGCCTGGATGAGGGAGGGAAATGTTTTTCTTTTCTTTCTTTTACATTGCGGCCATTAATTTCAATGGCCGCAATGTAAACAAATCCGGCATGGGGAACAGGTACCGGTACCCCCAATAACCGGATTAATCCGATACTGCTGGTACAGCAAAATACCGGCAGTATCAGATACCGGGGGAACCAAACTTCCCACCCCTAGTACTCAGTAATGTTTCAACTGACATTTTGTTTCTCGATTTAATGACTTTTTGCTTACAAGGATTCCATTAACCGTTTTGTCATCTATTTCAAATCCTGAGAGGTAATACCAATGCAATACTGCATTTGTTACCCACCATTTCCCCTTGTACTTCCTTATCACTCATTGGCTGGTATGCAGATTCCTTTACTAATCTGCAATCCAGTTACAGATTGATCAATGCAAAGGGAACAACTTGGAGGCAGTGGAGTGGAGGTTACGCAGCACTGAGGGAAGGTAAAGGGGTGGGCTATTTGCACAGTGATTGGCTCAGAAGTGCATAAACAACAAATTCATAAGTAAAATGGTACACACCACAATGCAGTAAACAAACGGTACACAGTACATGGTAAATGGTTATCAGAAAGTCGGTAAATTGGCACGGTACCTCATAGTATTATGAGAATCAAGAAATCACATCAGTATCGGGAAATGGTCAGAAAATCTATCCTAATTCACAATATGGTGTTTCAGCCCTAGTTTAACCTTTTCTTTTGCTGTTATTTACCAACAATACTACAGGGATACTTTTGGGGACCCCATCACAGGAACCCACAGAAAGGTTCTGACGTACAGCATATTTTTCATGCTTTTATTAAAGGAGTACAAAACAACACCTCTAAACACCTAAGGCACACTACAAACACCCCCCACCCACCCACCCAGCCCCAGCATGACTAAATGGATAGACCATTACGATACAGGACAAGTTCAATTTACCCAAATGTCAGGTTGCCTTGTCCCTGGCCACACCCCTCCTATCTGTCTCCAGCCTGCCAGGTCTCCCAGCCTCCTGGTTGGCTGCCAGACAGCATATAAGGCTTGCTAATAGCACCAGGAAGCTGAAAGGTACTTTACTCTTTTCACTCCTGGTTCCTGCCCCCATTGTCTTGTCTGCTGTGATTCCAGCTTTGGTCCTTTCTGCTCCCCTGCAGTCTTGTCATCCTAGCCCTGATCCGGTGCCCCAACCTCCATGTCCATCTATGACCTGGACGCCCCTCAGCCTGTATCCCTTACAGGAAGTACTGCCCATACTTGTGCGCTTGGACATGCTTTTCCACAGGGTATAAGCACAATGGAGTCCTGTATGGCACTGCCTTTTGTTGCCTGGGTCCTTGAGTTGATAGGTTCAGGCTTGAGGCCTAGGTAGTTGTTCACATATATCTGCACATATGTAGTGCATAGTGGTTTGATTAGAAATAGTATGCTTAATTTGCAGTTTGATTAAAAAGGATTTTAAAGTGTGTTAGAGTTTAGAGCGTTAGAATTTTAAGTGCTGGTGACCGGGCGTTACTTAACTTTGGAACCTCCCGCTTTCCAACCCAGTACCAATTGACAGAGGAATAAGACAGGGATGTATCTTGGCCCCAGCCTTGTTTAATATTTATCTGAATGACGTGGTTTCCTTCATGCAAGAAACGCAACTTCACTCTCCGAGACTGGGGCCAAGATGCATTCCAATTTTATTGTATGCAGATGACGCAGTTTTGATCTCTAGAACAAAGGTAGGTTTGAGGCAGAGTTTAGATAGGTTTAGTCTTTACTGCAGACAGGAAATCTTGGAGGTAAATCATTCTAAGACGAAGGTACTCGTGACAGGGAAAAGGCAGTATGGCCTTTCATATAGATGGATGATGGAATGAGTTGTCTTGGAACAAGTAAATACTTACAAATATTTAGGGTTTTTTATTTTGGCTGGAGGTAGCTGGCGACCCCATTTTAGCTATGTAAGGGGGCAGGTAAACAAGACCATAGCGGCCTTAAAAATCTTTTATTTCAGGAAAGGTGGACAGCAGGCCGCCCCGGCCTTGCGTTTGTTTCTGTCCAAGGTGATTGGACAACTTTTTTATGCAGTACCAATTTGGGGGATAGATTTTCTAAATGAGCTGGATACTTGTCAGAACAAGTTTTTAAGAATGATTCTAGGAGCTCCTTCGGGTGCATGAAGAAGGGAACCCCAAGTTCCCTCCTTCATGCAGAAACGCTTACTCCCTCTATCAAGATGCGAGCCCAAATAAACATAATAAATTTCTGGCTAAAAGGGGTTTTATGTCTCCAGGGAATCTCGTTACTAGGCAAAATGCTTCGGCAAGACCAATACCTTTGTAAGTTGAATTTAAAGGTGGAGAAAGAAGTGAGGAAATTTGGGTTTTCAAGGGAGTTTTTGTGTAATTATTGACTTGCAAGCCACGAAGTGTTTTATTAAAAGGAGGGTAGTAGATCAAGAACTCCAAGAGTCCTCTACTGCAATTAAGGAACAGAGGATTGCCCCGGAATTCCACCTGCTGTGCCCAAATAAATAAGATGATGTATACCTTTATCGTTGGCATAGTGTACACCTTAGGCGAGCTTTTATGCTTTTTAGATTCCAGCTTTTCCCATCAGCAGTTGTGGAGGGGAGATTTGTGGGTCTTGAGAGAAATTATAGGACTTGCCCAATGTGTACGCAGCACGTTATAGAAGATATATATCATGTTTTATTTCATTGCCCCCTGTATATTGAACTTCGTAATAAGTACCTGCAGCCTTATATGGCAGATGTCTTACGTTTTTCTTGTACCTTGTTAGGCCAAAAGTGGCTTAACCCGGTAGACACAGAAATCTCTAGAGCGGTTGCACGATTTTGTCTCCAAGCTATGCTTTTACATGACAGACAAATGGGCAATTAACCTACTCATGGATTTATACCAGGTTTGGAAATTTCTTTTCATAGACCCCTTGGGTTAAGGGGGTTGGGTAAAGGGGTGCTCTTTTAAAATGGTATTATATGATTACATCTGTGCTGCTATTTTGTATTTCAAATTATTTATGTTAATAAAATGGACACTTGGGTGTCCGTGACAATTAAATGGACAACCAAATTCTATGGAAATTCAATAAGAAAGATTAACTTATTCGATAGGAATGACTAAACATGTTCTATATTGTATTGTTTTTAGAATTTTATATTTTTATCCTGTGACTAGTATTTGTAAAAACCTTATGGTTATGCAATAAATTAAATTATTTATAAGATTGGAACATAGAGGATTTTAGGGAACTTGGCCTTTACTTTAGTAACAACAGGATGAGATGTTGGCCCTTGATATCCAAAATTGTGGTGTTATTGTTGAGACCAGTACACCGCAGGTTTTAATAATGCTCCATATGTTAAAAACCAGTACACCACAGGTTTTAGTAATGTTTAAGTAACTTTCCACTTACGTTAAACCAGTACACTAGGGCTGTAGTGGAAAGTTGCAGCGGTAGCGATTTCCACCGGAAACAGCGTTTCCGCAATTAGTGGTACGGCGTGTCAGAGGCTTTCATTCCGCTACTTCTGCAGTTCTGCTAATTTAATTCCGCTACTTCCACAGGCTTCACAAATACTGGAAACGTGCCATTTTCGCTACTTCCGCCATTTCGCCAGTGCCACAAAACAGCGGAACAGCAGTTTTCTGACAGTTTTTGACAATTCCGCAATTTTTCCTATAGTTTCCGAATTTGCAGAATGCCGGCGGAATTAGCGGAATGTTGGCAGAAAAGCCACGGTGTGGCGCGGGCAATTCCCAAATGGCGGAATGGAATCGTGGTGTGGTAAAAGCTGCTGCCACTTCAGCCCTACAGTACACTGCAGTATTTAGTAATGTTTAGAAATTTTCCATTTTACGTTAGTAGAGTTTAGTTTTAATTGGTTAGAATTTGGGGTTTTATTATTGAAACAGGTAATATCCTGGGTGGATATGGGAGGAGAATAGAAGGTTTTAAAAGTAATAGGTTGAACGGCAGATACCACTTTTTCTTTCCACTTCGGTTCCTTTTATCTCTCTTTATACTTTGATTCTATCTTGTTCAGACCTGATTCAACCTAATCTACTTCCCATATCCACTTCAGAAGCTGGTCTTGCTGAATGGAGGGTAAATATATCTTACTTTAAGTAGAAATTTAGAGAAAGCCAAACATAGTAATTCCAGACAATATACATGAAAAAATGAATATTTTGAACAGTTGTATGAGAGATCACTGCCACTAAGACTGTATATTCTTCTAGTGTGTATCTCTGTGATTTTCATATTTGCTTATATAATTGTGGCATGGTCTTGGGGATTATATCTGATGCTTACCTTCAATAAAACATCTGAATATTCAAATAATTCTGACTCATTCAATGTCTCTGAATTAAATTAGTTGTTGTCCAACAGGGGAACCCATTAATAATTCAGAAATAAATTCCCAAACATTCTAAACATAATTTGAGCCATTAATTAATCAGTAGTTCTGTTGGTAACACTTTCCAGTTCCGTGGGGACCTTGGGCAGTGCAGGGTTTTCCTGGTCCAGTGCTGCCGCCATCTCCAGCACTGATCTCATGCTTACCCCACTGACTTCATGAAGCTGGGTTTTGTAATTGACCTGCTATCAGGCGAGGCACTGGATTGGGCCTGCCCCCTGCTGGAACAGGACAGCCTACTCCTGAACAACTTTGAGGGCTTCACTCAGGAGCTTTCGCTCATGTTTGGTGACCCAGTCCTTCCCACTGAAGCTGCTCAAGCTGCTCCTGCTCCAGTGCCAACTGCCCCAGCTCCTGTTGCCTAGACTATTCCCTTTTGCACTGCCCCTGCTCCAGGGCCAACACTGGCCCCTGCCTTCCAGTTGCCATTGGCCACTCAGCCTCCACCAGCTCCTGCAGCAGTGATAGCTCCAGTAAACCCATTTGAAAGGGTGGAATCTATCAGCTGTGGGCTGGCTGAATCGCTGGCCCAGCTGATGACACCATGGCATCTGATGCTTTTTACCCAGTGTGCCTGCTAGCTCAGCCAGTGCCTCAGCCTGGATCTCCTGATTCAATCCAGCTGCTGCTGGCTGCAACCCCAGTGGAGGCTCAGACTCCTGCTCTGGCCTCGCAGGCCCAGACACTGCTGCCCACTACACCCCAGACTGTGGCTACAAGTTCTGTGCCAACCCGGATGCCGTCTGCTTTGGCTACAGAGGTAGACCAGACTCCAGTGTCTGCACTGAGGGTGCTGCAATCTGTCTCCGCCTGGTCTTGACACCTGGTACCTCTGCCCAGTCTCAATCTACACTGCTGTGACACACTCCCACGGCCCAAATTCTGCCCATGTTTTGGCTAGTTGCAAGGCCACCTCGCCCAGTCAGGGCTTGACGTGGGCCTGTGACTCAGCCCACCAAGAGGCCACCCACTGCCTATGACTCAGTCTGCAGGGAGGCCACTGCACCTCACCTGTCTTCTGCCTGCCCTATGTGATTTTCTCCTTCAGCCTTGGTCCCTACCTGTGTGTATTTTCCATGGTGTTCCCTTCCCCATCCCTTTCCCCATGTTCCCAGCCTGTGCCCTAGACTGTCCCTTGTCCTGACCCTGCACCCCAAGAAAATGATCATTGGGAGGCTCATTGGTACCCAGAGGCCACCCCTTGGGCAGAGGGGGTGATGTCAGGACCAGGTCTTGAACATTCACCCAAAGGGTTCCTGGAGCAGTGGCTGTGCCACTGCTTTGCCTTACCTCAGACCCAGCCACACTATCAAAGAAATCGCCCTGTCTTGTCCCTAGCCACACCCCTCCTGTTCTTCTCTGACCCATCATGCCCCCCCCTCCCGCTTCCTGGTTGGCTGCCTGGCAGCATATAAGGCTTGCTGGTAGTACCAGGAATCTGGGAGGAACTTTACTCTTTTCACTTCTAGTTCCTGCTCCACCTGTTTTCTTGCCTGCCTTGTTCCCAGCCTTGGTCCTGTCTGCTCCCTTGTAATCTTGCCATCCTAGTCCTGATCCTGTTCCCTAAACCCCACATTGGCCTACAATCCAGATGTCCCTCACCCCATGTCCCTTACAGCCTTACTCCCACCCCCACCCCCAAACCCTCTTTTAGAGGTGGTGGGGGAAGCTGCAACAAGATTAAAATGTAAACCAGCTGTGCCTTCGCAACAGTCATTGGAGAGTAAGATTAAGGGACTTCCCCTGTGGACAGAAAAATATTGGAGACAGGTCAGAAAATGTGGCTGCCAGAAAATGTGGTGAATAAAACTAGGGTAACAGTACTGGCAAATCAAGTTCATTATGTGAACAAATTTCTTTTCCTACAGTTTCACATTCATGCTCTTTCATTTGTCTATGTACTCTTGTGGTATGTTAGGTTTTCCACACTGACACATTCATTGCCTGAAATAACCTGCAGGCACTGCATACGGTATGCAAGCTGTTTCATGGGTTGTTTGGCCATGAATGTTATTTCAACAGTATCAGTTTTAAGAAAATGTTTTAAAATGTGTTTTGAATTTCCAACAATAGGTAAAAATAGACATGACAGTGCCCCGCTGTGACCTGCTTTGTTACACTTTGGCCTGGACCTCGCTGCAAGATGTTGGTGTGGGATTGCTCTGGGCCGTGTTCGCAGCTAGCCCAGGCTCTGATCTCAAGAAACCCCCAAAGACAGCTATGACCTCAGAAACCCCCCAAAGTCCCAGCCCAAGCCAAAGCGGGCCACAGTGGGCTATCGTGTCAGTTCCTGGTCTGCCAACACCAGGTAAGGTCTGCCATGGCTGAACATCATAGCTGGCTGTCATTGGCTGCCATAGCCAGCTGTCATGGTGGGAGCAGGACACTGGGCACAGCATGGGGACGGGGTTGTCTGGAAGCATGTTCAGTGTGCTCCCCAGCACCCTGGCCATGGGCATGTCTGTTCAGCACCCCGACCAAGTCCGGACCGTATTCACTGTGGCTTCCTGACCAGGCACAGACCACCGCCGTGCAGCTTTCTCTTTTGTTTTACTAGGGCTGAAACTCAAATAAAAAAATCTTAGTTGATTAATCTGTAGAATTGTAGTTGATTAATTGATTAAAATTTACATAATTTGCATACATTTCCAAAAAGTGAAAAATTCACCAGAAATTGTGAAATTGTTAGACACGTTTAATGAACATGATAAAGTGCTTAATGAACATTAAAGAGCAGAATAAGTGGGGGTGGGTCGGTGGAAATGGCCTTCCTTCTTTGTGTTCTTTACAAGACTGCGCAACATTATAAAAGTGCTGTTCCATCTAGTGGAAATATCTTGCTACAGCTTTCTGTCACCTAGTCCAAGTTCTTTTTGTTTTGCTAAGAGTAGAGTTTCTTTATGTGTGCTATGCTTGAAGTGACCAACAATTTTATGACACTTGCTAAGTTGCTTGTCAATGGTGGCAACAGGAAGAGTCTTGTTTATGCTTAGTTGCAGATTATGAGCAGCACATATCCAAAATTGGATTTCTCAACCCCCAGAAAAATATTTCTCACATTATTGGTGCATATCACTACAACTTTCTCACTGATTTCCCACTCAGGCCGTTTTCAGACGAGTGCGGCGGCGCCCGCGCTTGTTTCTTTAAAAAGCCGGCAGCCCGTTCTACACGAGACGCTGCCGCCGAATACGCGCATGCGCGGCCGACGCGCATCCATTTCCGGGCGCGAACTGACCGGGTCGGCGATCGAGGCTGGTCATACGCGGCCGGAAATGGATGCGCGTCGGCCGCGCATGCGCGTATTCGGTGGCAGCGTCTCGTATGGAACAGGCTGCCGGCTTTTTTGAAAACAAGCGCGGGCGCCGCCGCGCTCGTCTGAAAACGGCCTCAGATTAATCGATCAACCAGGGGCCAATTTTAATCAAGTGATCAACCAGTAATAGATTAATTCGGTTGATTAATTGATTAAAGGTTGCAGCCCTAGTTTTTACCCAATTATGTGTTCTGCACATACCATCCCCAGACATGGGAAATACATGAACATTGTGTCTAAAATATAACTCTGAAAACATGGCATTGCATGTAACCGTGAAATGCCTAGATAAAGCAAGATAAATTATCCTCAAGACCAATCTAGAGAATTCTGTCTCACTTACTTTCCTGACCAGTTGTATTTGGACATTTACAATTGTAATGCCGGATGATCTCCAGGAAGATTGTTTTCTTTTTAATGATTAAGAAGGATAGTCACAAGCAGACAAACCAGAGGAGAATTCTTTTGGGAAAAGCCTAACAGGTAAAATGTGCTCAAGAAAATCTGCTTTGGCATTCCAAACCCAAGGGAGTTTACTTTCTTACTGAACAGCTTGTGCCTGTTTTTCAATAATTTTTAAAGTTAACCTTTCTATCCTGGATAGAATCTTTTATTTTCTAGACTATGGAATTTATCAAACCTTTTACAATGCAAAGGCTGTCCCTCATTGGCTTCACATGGGGATGGGAGGCAGATATAATCTTAAATTTTCTAGCCAGTTGAATTTGTCAAACCTTTTACAATACAAATTTAAACTGAATTTACCATATTTAAATAGAATAATATGGAATAAACAGGAGTAATATAATCAGGAATGGTATCGTAGGTTTTATATTATATATTTATACTTTGTAAAAAGTAATATAATTTAAAATACAACAGATTTCCATTAACACAATACCATATGATTGGGTAACCAGATGGTCATAAGCCCTTTGAAAGAACCTAAACAGAACAATATGCACATAATTACACCTTCCCTGATGTTAGCTGGAAGGTATACCAAAGATGTACAAGATCTTTAATTCTGCAGGGTGTTTGTAGTAGGACTGAAATGAGAATAAATTTGTTTCTTGTGACAATCTCACTAGAATTGAGAACCTTCATTGAGATCTCAGGACGCTCTCAATGACGGTGCAAGATTTTGATGAGAATCTCATATAAAAAGAGGAAAGCAACTGTGCATTTGCAAAATGGATGCTGCAGCTGTTCTACACATGTGCAGCCCTCTTCCAAAATGGCACCAGCATCATCGCCACCATATTGGAAAAGGACAACCATTTTGCACTTGCACATTACCAGTTTTCACGCAGGTCAGCTGATCCTAGCCTGTCTAAAAAGTCCCAAGCTTTGCTGAAGTGGGAGACCACCAAGGAGAGGCAGTGGCCACCTCTTTAGGCTGAAACTTGCCTTATGTTTTCCCCATGCCAAGTGGGGAGGAAGCTGGGAGCTTACTCAGGGGTCCTGCATTCTTTACAAGGGTTCCCTGTGGACCTAGCTGGACAAGGAAACCAGGCCAGGGGGGTTGCATAGAACCCCAGCCAGGGAAAAGCTGACAGTCTAGTTGAAGGGTGTTGTAAAAACACTAAGTTATGCTACACTGGTTTATGTAACAATGAAGACTTTCCATGGACTGGTTTCTGTCAGCATGCTTCTGCAACAGCTTAGTACCAGAGCAGGGCAGACCTGTTACAATCCGGTCAGAAAACCGAAGTACAGAGAGGACCACCAAATAGAACAAGTTCAAATTTTTGTATGACCTAAAAGATCTTAAATAGAAAGCAACTAAATCCACCCACGGAGTTCTGAGCTTTCCCCGGCTATCAATAAGAATAATGCACAAGAAGGGGTAGAAATAGTATCAACAGCACAGAACAAAATAACAAAAAAACAGAAATTATGAATATATAGGTTACAATGTATAATTTAATAACAAAAATTATATATAGTAATGAAATAAAGAATATATTATAAACAAACACACACACAATAAAAATCCCAATACATTTCAAGCACTAGGCTCTTCATCAGGGGGATCTTTCTGTAGTCATGCTATCACCTATTCCCATGTCAATGAGATCTGAATTAACAATAAAGTTTCTCATCTCCAGACATAACAATATAGTGCCAACAGTGTACCTGGCACTGTACAATCAACAATCTGGTTGGAGTTCACAGGGTTCTAAGATAAATTTTCACATAATGGCTGGCACCGCTATCCACTGAGGGTTCAATTCAGCAGCCAAACACAAACTCAAATGGCAATTGAACACAAACTCTCTTGCCATTTGAGATGGATTAAGTTTCCCATACTGTGCGCAATAATAAACTTGTGCAAAGTTTAATATATGCAAAAGATATTTTCAAATATACTGCCAGTATATAAAAAAAGAAAAATCTGTGTGCATTAACAAATTAATTTATGATTCATACAGTACAGCTTCAAAGAAAAGTGCTTTACAGTATTAATTACAAGACATTAAAATATTGGCAAATCTAATCACTCATTAAAAAAATAGCATAACAATCTCATGTATTATTTTTGAGTGGCAATTTTACGTGAACGGGTTTAAGAGCACTTTGCAAGTCTGTGATAATTATCCCATTATGTAAATTACTTTCATTTATCCTGCTTACATTTATTTTCATTCAGTATCCCCTTATTTTAACATGGAGTGCAATCCTACACCCTATGATAAAATTCACCTACGCTGGGTGCAGATAACCCACGCTGGCGCACATGTGTGCAAGTACTCTCCCCGCACAGTAAGCTGCTAGGCGCAATGCGGCACCCCTGCCGATACGATCCCCCTGAACCAACACACCCTGCAGCCCAGTGAATGGAGCAGGAGACATGCCTGCTCCATCCCCCAGGCTGTGGTGTGTCTGGACTGGGGGGGTGGGGGTCATTTCGGCAGGTGTGCCCCATTGCATCCAGCAGTTTGCTACACAGGGCACATCTGCGCCTACCTGACCAGGCGCTGCGTCGGCAGACCTCATTTGCAGCCTACTGGATTGCACCCATACTGTTTCGTTTTTCAGCTTAAGGAAAGCTAGCTGAAAACTAGGAATGGAACTTTCAGCTTCAAAAAGAACCAAAGATACGTGATCATGGCTATATCGGATTAATCCGATATTTCAGTTCTTTCTCAGTATTGGCAGTATCAGATCTTTTGCATTGGTTTTTTTAATCGGATTTTTAACATTGCAATTTTTCTGGGGAAAACCGCAATGTTAAAGATCTGATACCGAGAGAACCAAGAACCAAAAGAAGTTATACAATGAGAACTGAAACCGATATAAAATTGAAAATGAGATTTTGCCCAGAGTCCCACCCCTACCAAAAAGAAAGAAAGAAAACAGGCATATTACCTCTTTCAAAGACTTTCAGAGGTGATTTTAAAGACAAAGGCCTCAATCCAATGCTCTGTGAAGCCACACACACTGTTTACACATGACACAATGTGCCGGCAGGGATCCACGGGGCATTGGATTGGGGACACCGTCAAAAGTGATTTTGAAAAGGTTTAAATCGATCCTGGATTCCTGTATTTCTCTTCAATGTTCCCTTTTGAATCAAGTTTTATTTTCAAAGCAGAAAAGAATATAGAAAGCTTGGGACTGTAGCTCAAGAAACTGATTTTATTATGCTCTGCCTTTCAAATCTGGAAACCATGGTATTTTCTCCAAAATTGACCCTACAAATTACATTAGCCTTTTCTTTCATATTTCAAAAGAAGTGGCATTTGAGATTCATTTCAGCACAAAAAAATTCAATCCTCCAGCTAAGCTGTCTACTCTTATTTAGCTGACATTAAAGTTAATATCATATAAAAAGTTGTCTCTGAACAGTAGGGGGCTGAGTGTGTACACCACTGAAAATCAAGCACAAAAACCTTGTGCCCAAAAACATTCTACTTTAAAAAAAAATAAACAAAAAAATCTATAAACGCTTCTGGAAGTTTGAGCATTTTTTGGTTTGTTTCTTAACAGAATTACAAGGAAACAAATATTTCAATTAAATGGAATAAATCTGATAACTGATTTAAAATCTGACATTTTTCTATTACAGTATTTGAAAAGATTTGCTTCTAAGGTTTAGAAAAGCTAATGTTTTCAAAGTAGCAGCCTGAATCAGCACATGTAGGATTAATTATTGTAAAGAAATATAGGTCTCTTGGGATTCCACAGATTGCATGGAAAGGAAAGCAGAAAACTCTTTCTCTGGAATTCGTTAGGCTAACAGACATGAAAATTGAAAAAAGGACAAACTAAAATAGAAGCGCAAAAAGTCCTGTATGAGTTATCAGTACTCTCCCACTCAGGGAAGGCTTTACACATTTCATTGCACTAGGCGCTACCACCACCTCAAGCTGGCCGATAACACCATGGGTTGGAGAGAGAGTACTTCTCCCTGAGTGCTTCATTGCCCACCCACAGTGCAAGTCCCCCATTCCCTGAGCAGTGGAGGTGTGTGGGTGGCAGTTGCTTGCACAACAGGCAGTAGAAGTGCTGCTGCGTCCTCTCTGAACAGCTGATCAGCAAGGAGACATCAGCACTCCTAGAAGTGCTAGCTTCTCTTTCCATCAGTGGGTGCTTTGAAATGAGCTGTGTAGTGGTGAGCAGGTGCTTGTGCATGGAGTTGAGGGTTACAGCCTTTGATTAAATTACAAGGAATTGCTTTAAATTGATAAATAAAATAATATATTCCTCTCAGTTTATTTTTCCCAAAATGAGACTTGTGTAAAAAGCTTCATCCTCCTGCAAGACATTCAGTTATTAGCATACATTGGACTGTCTCCTGTCTTCAAGAGCAAGAGTGGTATACTTTTGAATGAAATTTAGCATTGAATAAACCTGCTGCTGATCTCCTGTAACAAAAGCCAAAGAGGTTGTCACCCTGCTCCCATTGTTGTCAAGAGAAAAACTTCCACTGCAAGCACTGGGATCAGCATCAGGCCCTGTGGTGTGGCTGTGGACTGAGGTCAGGTGAAATGTAGTTCTAGCTCCATCCCTATTGCAGAAAAGACTCTGCACAAAAGTTCCATCTGCAACCAGAGAAAAACCACAACTCAGGCTGTGCTGCAAACGGCCATACAACAATGCCTTGCTGCCCAGAAGTGCACCCAATCCCCCAAGCTGAGCCTGCTCCTCCTCCTCATTGTTTTGCTACCTTGCCCCTTGCCAGATTGAATAGGAATCAGAAGAGAGGGCACAGGAAGGCACCTTTCTTAACTTGCTCTGAAGAATGGAACAGGGCATGGAGAGAAGCTGCAGCAGCAGAGGAAGGGGGTGAGAGGCAGAAAAAGCACTAGCAGACCAGGAAGAGTTGCCTGGGAGTGGGGGAGTCTCTGCTGAACAAGCTCTGGGCATGTGAAAAATGGCTGCCGCCCTTAGCCAACGTCATTCTGATCAGCGCATCCATTCTGCACATGCATGCTGCGGTGCAGGGAGCTTGGCAGCACACTTTAAATTGAAAACGAAAGAACCAAACCTGTAAATCGGACCAGTGTCCCACCCCTAAGAAATAGAGCACTTATTGTGGTTTTTATAGTTCTCATGAACAACACCAGCAGCTATAGTTTCTGTAGGAAAGCAGTTTGCTTACAATATTCTTGAACTATGTACAGGAGGGTTGATCTACTAGTGTCAGGCAGAGTGCTTCCTTCTGGCAGCTCTGCATACCAAGTTCTGCTAGTACACTCTCTGACTCCCTGAAGGATCCCAAGGATACATTGGGTAACAGCCTTTTAATGGAATAGTGTCCCAAATCTCCCCTTTCAACAAAACAGAATTAAACATTGTATTACCATACAACCTCCTATGCCTCATTGGCCTGCAGAGCTCTGTAGCGGTATCTGGGATTCTCTCAGATGCTACTGGTGGTAGTACATTTACCTCTTCAGGTTGTCTGACAGTTGACTGTTCTTCCTTGTTCTGAGTTGATGTATTGTCCTCCAGTATCATCTTGTGGTATAATTTATAAGTGTCTTTGATTGCTTCTCAGAATTTGTCCACTATTTGTGTCAGTTTCTTGTCTTTTAACTGTTACCCTTTAGTTCCACTTTTGTCTGTTGAATAAGTGAACAGTTTCTTCTGGTTGCAACTGTCTTAGCTCTCTAGGTCCCCTGTTGTAATATCTTTTCTGTTCTATCTTGGCTTTCTTCTTATAGGCAGCCACATATTGTGTATTGAATCTTGTTCCTGACATGTAATCAGGTAAATGGGTTCTGAGTTTCCTGTCAAATTCTGCTGGAGATGGTCCATATTTCAGGGGAGTAGCCCAATAGTTGAGCAAAGCCAAGTAAGGATCAATGTCATCTTCTTTTGCTTTACTCAACATTTTCCTTACGATTTTAACTCCATTTTCGACAAACCCATTGGACTGGGGATAGCCAGAACTCAAAGTGATATGTTTGAAGTCATATTCTGTGGCAAAAGCCTGAAACTCTTGACAGCTGAACTGCAATCCATTATCAGTCACAACTACCAAGGGTATACCATGTCTTGCAAAGACAGACTTCAAGTGATTTATTACATGCGTGGCTGGAGTACTGGACAGTAGAGCCATCTTCAGATAACCCATCCTCTCCCATCCTCAAAAATTCCACCCTCGACCCCTCTGACCCCTCTAGTTACCGACTGGTCTCCCTCTTACCCTTCGCCTCTAAGCTTCTGGAACTTGTTGTCTACTCCCGCTGCCTGGATCTCCTCTCTGTCAACTCCTCCCTGGACCCTCTCCAATATGGCTTCTGCCCTCTTCACTCCAATGAAAGTGCCCTTGCCAAGATCACCAATGATCTACTTGTCACTAAATCTAAGCGCCTTTACTCCATTCTTGTCCTCCTTGACTCTCTGCTCTCTCTGCTGCCTTTGCACTGTCGACCATTCACTCCTACTGGACTCTCTTCGCTCCCTAGGTTTCTGCAGCTTTGTCCTTGACTGGTTCTCCTCCTACCTCTCTGACCACTCCTTTAAGGTTTCTCTTCCCAATTACAACTCCTCCTCCCTCCCCCTCTCAGTTTGGGTTCCCCAAGGCTCTGTCCTGGGCCCTCTCCTCTTCTCTATCTAAGCCCTGTCCCTTGGCAAACTCATTACCTCCCACGGCTTCCAAT
>QEPC01001504.1:711826-726065 GCA_003113815.1 Sphenodon punctatus
CACCTTCAAATCCCTCCTCAAAGCCCACCTCTTCCTCGCCGCCTTTCCTGACGCCTGTTAGAACTTTCCTCTCAATATTTACTGTCTGCCCTCCATGCAGACTCCTGCCTTACTGCAACCAAGCCAAGCACGTGCACTTGTGACTTCGCATCCACTTGAATGTTATTTATCCCTTGTGTCTCCCTGTGTCCCCTCTCGTCTCCCTCTCCGTGTCTATTAGATTGTAAGCCGTACGCAGGGACTATGTCTATCTTATTGTTCTGTAAAGTGCCAGGTACACAGCTGGCACTGTACAAATGCTAATAATAAAATAATAATAATAATTAATAATAATGCAAATAGTAAGTCCATCAAGCACAAACAAATCTATTCCCACTTTAGACCATGGATGCAAGGTCTCAAAGTAAGTTAACATGGATTGTTTTGTTTTAAGTTTATTTCTTATTGCTTGAGGCACCTTCCTGGGTGCATGTATCACTGGTTCGTGGGTTAACTCTGTTTTATACTCTGCTGATAGCTTTCCTATACCTTCAAAAACATCAGAGAATTCATCCTCCACTTTGCTGGGTTTTATCCCTGACACAGTATAAAGTCTCCTAATAAGTCCCAACTGATTACATGACTTTAGACTTATAATGTCCATTACCTCATCATCATCATAAATTTATTGCACTGACTTCAAGCCATGACAAATACAAGTGACAAATGCAACTTACACTAGGACATAAATCAGTCCCATACAGTTTTTAAATCACATTTTTACATATTACATATATACAGACCAACGTGGTCCTAGAAATTCATACATCTGTAAACATCCATGTAAATCAGAAAAAAAATGTTAGTCAAGATCATGGTAAATTTATACCAGACCATATTGAAAAGGTTAACAACCACTAAGATCCAGCCGACTCCTTAGTGTGCCTGACCTGTATTCTAGCTGCTCTGGCTGCAAATATTGCGACCCTCTCTGTTCTAATTGGGTCAAAATCACCCAGAAAAAAATATCAATTTTTGAATAGTTGGTCATTGCAGGTCCATATCCAAGAAACGCAACAGACTTTCCCGAGGGGCCAGATACAAAGGACGCTCAAGCATATAATGGTTCAAATCCTCCACTCCCAGCTGGCAGAAGCAAAATCTTTCTGCATGCGGGACACCCATATAGTGGCCTAAAAGCATCTCTGAATGCAGAGTTTGGAACCTTAAAGCAGTAACAGTCTTCCTCAAGACACAGAGAGGTTTTTCCCCCACTGGGTCCCATTATCAGATATTTATAGAATGATGATGAGGCAAGGGACTTAGAGGCTATAGTTCTCATCTGCTGTCTATCAATATCCACTGCATGCCTTTTGATGAGCCTAATAGCTTCAGTATCCCATTACCTACTACAATCACAAATTCTAAATTTGTCTTAGGGTATTTTTACATGTGACGGAGCTGCCACGCTTAAATTCTGCCTGCAATGAGAGCAGGGTTGAAAATATCCTTAGTTTCATTCACCTGTACCTCAAGTGGACAGACCCCTATTGTGGGAATTGGTTCTACACTATACGCTCTGAGCTGTACCATTTCGTGCTCTACTAATACAGGTTTCTTTTTAAGATTATTAACAATATTTTCAGATATCACATTAACATGTGCACCAGTGCCTAATTTATAGTTCACAACTGTTCCATTTGTGATGAGTGCAATAGTCTAGTTCTATATAACTACCATATAACCTGTGCTATTGGTTGCTGGCTGTAACTGTGCTGCAGAGTTTTCCCTCCAAAGCTGTATCAGTATGGGTACTTTTAAGTCCCGCAGTCTGTTCTCACTAACTTCAGTTACCTGACGTAGTGTTATTGCTTCATCCAGGGTCAGATTTGGATCCTCTAAAAGCCTTTTTCATAAGACTGAGTCTTTATTATCCATTACAACTTGGTCTCCAAGGAAGGAGTTTTTTAGTCCCCCCAAAATTGCAAGTCTGACTCAGGAGTCTTAGCTTAAGTCAGTGACAAAAGCTTCAAAAGTTTCTTCCTCCTTCTGTTTCCTCATATGAAACTAATACCTTTCCAAGGTTGCTTCATTCACATTAGGAATGCAATATTGCTCAAATTTAAACATCACAGTCTCAAAATTAGCTTGCTCTCCATCATTCAGTTGCAAGCTATTAAACAAATCAAGTGCCTTTGGACCTGCAGTATTCAAAAGGAGTACCACTTTCTGGTCATCATCTCTCTTAGCGCCAGCACTGGCCATCAGAAATAACTCACTTATGTCTATACCTCTTCCAATTTTCTGCTGCGTTTCTGGACAAGTCAAGCGGTCTCAAGATTTCTGAGACCCTCCATATTCTCAGCCTATAGATGTTTACAGCAGACGTGAAGAATTTTTCAGGTAATCATCTCTCAGTAGGCCCAAAACTCCTAGTAGGCCTGAAGCACTCTGTAGGTCCAAAACATTCCTGGCACCATGTGTTATGTATAGTTCTCATGAACAACACAAGCAGCTGTAGTTTCTGTAGGAAAGTAGTTTACTTACAATATTCTTGAACTAGATACAGGAGGGTTGTTCTATCAGGCCCCATTCACACCGGACGGCGGGGACTCCCGTGAGGCAAAGACATGGCGGGGGGGAGGAGCTGGATACTGGAAGTACCGCCAGTGCAAATGGGGTTTTCCGCTACTTCACTCACTGGATTTTGAGCCCTGTCATTCACGAGTGAAGTCGCAGCAGAACCCCATTTGCACTGGCATACTTCTGGCATCTGGCTGCTCCCACCCACCACATCTTTCCCTCTCGGGAGTTGACACTGTCCAGTGTGAATGTGGTCGGTGGTCACTTTCAGACATTCCCCACCCCGTGTGCATATTCTGGCTGTGGGAGGGAATGTGCACCCAGGATACATGCGAGGATCGTCTGGTCTGAAAGCCTGGCGCGGCTTTGCCAGCAGACATGCACAGGGATGGAGAGCTCAATTTCCTGCTCTGCATCCCTGTGCGTGTCTGCTGGCAAAGCCGTGCCGGGGTGTGTGCGATTTCAGACCGGCCGATCCCCATGCATATTCTGGCTGTGCATTCCCCCTGCAGCCAGAATATGCACTGGGGGGGTGGGGTGGGGTGGGGGGAGGATGTCTGAAAGTGGCCTAAGTGTCAGGCAGAGTGCTTCCTTCTGGCAGCTCTGCATACCAAGTTCTGCTAGTACACTCTGACTCCCTGCAGGAGCCCACGGATACATTGGGTAACAGCCTCTTAAAGTGATAGTATCCCATACTTCTCATAACCAAGGGCTCATTTGAGGAACCTAGCATGAATATAATGTATTCCCCTAGCACGTCTGAAACAACTTGCCAGAACCCAGCCTCGAAACAGCAACCCTGGGTTTGTGGAGATATTGGTGTGCCTTGTGGCACCACTGCAGTCCTCTAGGTGGATCCTGTGGAGTGGCTGTAGGGTCCTTTTGGCCAGTGTGGTCAGGTCACACCACCTGGGGCATGTGATCTGGCCCAGCTCCACACACCCCAGCTTCCTGGTTGGCTACCTGCCTAGATAAAAGGTATGCCAGCCCCTACAGGAAGCTTTGTGGATCATCTGTTGCTGCTCGGTTTCTGCTCCTCCCTGATTCCTGGTGTTCTCCTGCCTTCTGGATTGGCTCTCCTGTTCTGGGGACCGGTTCTGCTTCCCATGCCTGAGTCTGGTCTGCATTCTGCATCTAAATTCCTCTTTGTCTGATCTGGAGTGTGTGCCTGATTTCCTGTTTGACTTATTTAGACCCTGTGTCTGCACACACATCTGCTCTGATCTGCACCTTCTACCTGACTCTGTTTATCTGATCCTGCTTGGACCTTGCAGGTCTATTTCCCCCACCCAAGTGAGTGAGGTCTCCTTCTGTCCTCCACGTCCATGTGCTGGTCCTTGGTGATAATCCCTGTGCCCCTTCCCCCTGTACATGTTTTGTATGGACCTGATCCTGTACTGACATACCCACACTGAGATCCTGATCCTGCCTAACATAGACATCTGTCCCTGATCCTGTGTGACTCCCTGTGCCCCAGCTGGGGTATCTGACACAACTTGCTCCACAGAATGCTTCAGTTTTGGACTGGAGAAGCAATACAACCAGTTCAGGTGAGTTGCTAAAATGCTGGAAGTTTAGGGGACAATTCAGCAGCCCACTTACGCTGACCCCAACACACGGCACACAGCCAGAACACATGAGCTCAGAGGCGCATGTGGTGCCCCATGCACAGCACAGCCGCGCAGGGCAAAATTACAACCCCAGTCTATGCGACCCGCCCTGCGCGTCTGTGCTGTGCGTGGGGAACCACATGCGAGTCTGAGCATATGTGTTCTGGCTGTGCATTGCACACGGGGTCGGCATAAGCAGGCCACTGGTTTGTCCCCAAAATCAAGTTGCAAGCAGGAAGCCAGCGGCCCTTTTTACATGGGCGGCACCCACGCATGAACATCCAGAAACTTGCATGTCCATGCGTGGAAGAGTCTTGTGTAAAATCCGCAGCAGGTGTGTAGGGTGTGCGCATGCGTATGCGCTTCTGCAAATATGCATGCTCACCCACCTCCACCCATCGCACACACATGGAGCAACTGGCGAAAACGGTGATTGCTCCATGCATGTGCGATGGGTGGAAGTCAATGTGCACCAGTGTGTGCCCATCTACACCCTCCCCTCACCCACTGCAAACATACCAGCATGAACACTGACCCCCCTCACCACGATCCATGTAAAAAGGGCCAGAGCCTGGCCAGGTTCTTGAATAAACAGATTACCCATGACAGGAAAAAGCAAAAGAGAACAACAAACCGAGAAAGTCAAGAGGTACAGTAATTGTGGTCTTTACAACCAATATGAAATAATAATAAGTGTCACCTTGACTTTGTAGTGGAGAACTTTTGGTTGATTTTGTAAAGCAGATATAATGGATGGAAAGGTTATATTAGGATCCTGACCAGCTGAATGAAAAGGAAATAGTCTTTCAAGCTAGCCCTTCCTAATGATAGGACATGGATCCATCTTCTTGATGGAAGTGAACAAGTTTCTTGATGATCTCCTATTAAAAAGGAGCTCCATGTCCCTCCTTGTTGGTTCATGTAGGAACTGCTGGTAGACTTTTTTAATTCAGCTACTTCAGTAGGATTTTGTATGTTGCCCAGTAAGTTAAATAGCTATTTGGTAGGATACTGCTGCAGCATTGTCAGTGCAGCTAGGTAGCAAAAGCTTGGGAAAACCATGCTAAGACTCCTGGGTTTTAGTCCTGACTGCTCTTCACCATGCCCTTATGTTGCCTCTCTGTTAGCTCATTATGAAAACAAGTGAGGAAAGGAAAGGTTGAAAGGAAAAATGTTGAGGAACATCAGTGGAAAAGAGGGTGCCTCTATAATAGGGATGGGTGCCACAGATTTGGATTAATCCGTAACTGCTCGTAACAGGCAGTTACGGATTAACTCGTATCGATCTGTACTGAATCACAACAGGTGTGTTGTAGTTCAGTTTAAAATCTATAAATAAAAATTAAAAAATCATACGGGTGCAAAATGGCCACTGGACATTTCTGCACATGCACAGCCTTTTCTAAAATGGTGGTGGCTGTGCCACCACCATTTTTGAAAAGGGCAGTCAGTCTGGACACATGTGCAGTGGCCATTTTGCATATGTGCAGATCAGCTGCCCTTTTCCAAAATGGTGGTGATGCTGCTGCAGTTCTTCCAGCAGGGAGCTTTATCTTGCAGTGGAGAGCTTTGCTGTGTCAGTTTCTCCAGCAGGGAAACTTCTCTTGCAGCAGAGAGCTTTGTCCTGTCAGTTTCTCCAACAGGGAGCTTTGGTTTACAGTGGAAGTATTGACTTTTCAGTTTCATTAGTGAGGACTGTGGGCTTCACCTCTTTTATACTGCCACCAACTGACCTCTCCTTGGGTGTTTTTAATCAAAATGCTACCATGCATGGCCACCCAGGAGCCACTCATCTGACTGCCTGTCTGAAAGTGGTGTGGGAGACAGCATGCTCCCATGAGCCATGCAGCACCCACTCATGGCCATTCACTGTGTACTGCCAAGAAATCAGGAGTACGCCTTGTTGGACAAGCCAAAAAAGTGCATAGCAATGGGCGCCCACGCATCCCCTGCCCATATGAACTGGGGCAGTCACCCACACCAGCAGACAGGTCCACCGCTCATAGGCACCGTGGGAGGGGGACAAGGCTTTTGCAAATTATAGGAACTGGCCGCAGCACTGGGGAGCTTGGTTCCCCGGGGCTCAGACCTGGGACATGTCAATTTCAAAGGCAAGCCCCGTGCACTTCCCCCTCCCCCATGGTGTATGGCAGGGGGAGTGCAAGGCGGCTCCTGCGGTAGCCACACTGGGAGCCATCCATTGGAATCCCTCCCCATACACTCCATCTAAGTGACTGCTCCGCAGCTGTGCTGCTCAGTGGCCACAGACCCACCCACCCCAGCCTTGCTCATTTAAAAACACCCTTAGTTGGTCAGAGATCAAAGGGCGGCAGCATTACCATGGAATAGCATGAACGTCTTGTTCATGCTGTCCCACCATGGTAGGATGTAGTCATTACAACAGAGTTGATTTCCCCATGGTTAACATAACGTGTAGAGCCACCCTGAGATTCAAACTTACAACTACCAATACTTCTGCTTGGTGAACAAACCTCAAGACTACAGGAGATCAAGTGGGATTTGACACTTGCTTGGCAGGAAAGCTACCAAAATGTGGGCTTGTGGGCCTGTGAAGTCCTCACAGTGTGGGACACTTAAGAGCTCTGCAAGACGGGGAGTTTTATGTGTAGAAATGGGTCAGTTCAACATCTCCACACAAGCTCAGCTAAGATCAATAAACTATTGGGTGAAAAATACAAAAGCTTTTTCACCAAATAGATACCCTAAGATGTGTCTCATAGAAGCAGCTAATCACCAGACTGCATTTTCATTTATGTGGTTCTGTAATCTAGTTCATTCTTTCCAGATAAACAGAATGGGGAACTTATGGTTTGATTGTGACCTAATAGTCCCGCAGCAAATTAAAAGATGTCAGCCTGCAAATAGTTATGGGGTTAGTGACAGCTTCTCAAATTTCTCCTTTCTTGAAACTAATAAGCACTTTTAGTTTAGAAACTTATTTGTTAGTAGTGCAAAATCATAAACAAAGGAGGTGATCACAAGCCTACACCTGAATTTAATAAATTCTGAAGTTGTTAAAGGTAGATGGCAGCAAATCCCATACACTGGCAGAAAATGTTCCTGTGGGAAAAATTAGATTGATGATATAAACCATTATTTATATTAAATCCTCAGGTCAGTGTGCTGCAGCAGTCAAAAAAGCAAATAGAATGTTAGGAATTATTCACACGGGAATAGAGAATAAAACTGAGGATGTCATAATGCCTCTATACAAATCAATGGTGCGACTGCACCTTGAATATTGTGTGCAGTTCTGGTCGCCCCATCTCAAAAAAGATATAGTGGAACTAGAAAAGGTACAAAGAAGGGCAACAAAAATGATCCAGGTTATGGAACAGCACCCATATGAGGAGAGGCTTGATAGGTTGGGGCTCTTCAGATTGGAAAAGAGACGGCTGAGAGGAGATATGATAGAGGTCTATAAAATCATAAGTGTTGTGGAACCTGTAAACAGGGAATGGTTATTTACCCTCTCAACTAGTACTAAAACTAGGAGACACTCCATGAAACTCACAGGTGGCAGAGTATTTTTTCACTCAGCATACAATTAGGTTGTGGAATTTACTGCCAGAGAAAGTGGTCAAGGCCAGCAGTATAGCTGAATTTAAAAGAGGTTTGGACAAGTTTCTGGAAAATAGTTCCATTAGCAACTATTAGCCAGGTAGGATTGGGGAACAAAACCCTTTACTGTCGGGAGCCTGGGGATGACCCACAGGGAATGGATAGCATGGTGACCTGTTGGGTGCTTCTCCCAGGCCCCGACCCAGTATGGCACTTCTTATGTTCTTATTTATGGTCTCATATTTTTTTCAAATATAGAAGAAGAAAGTGGATTTCCCTTCTGGTGCAAAATTTTAAAGATTGGTTTGTTACAGAAAAAACAATTTGGTTATTGTCAAACAAATTGCCTGCTGTCCATTATGCTCCGGGGGTCTTTGCATGGTTGGCAAAAAGAATAAGAAACAGAAGTTAAATAATGTAAAACATAATACAAAAACATAAAATCACGGTATACTATTATCTGATTTTATATTTTTTTTATTTGTATAATCTTACTGATATGTTTGATGGTACTATTACAGTTTCTTTTGTAACAAACATTTGGTGAAAACCGTAAATAAATACTTACCTACCTACCACTTAAGAGCTATGTGGAATCTGGTCCATCTCCGTGTAAACCCTAATAATTAGCCTGAGGCATGAAGTATTATATCCCTCCTCAAAAATTGGATAGCACTATTATCATTCTAGACAGTCTTATAATCTACATAGATATCAGTCCAAGGAAATAAGGTGAACTCTCTTGCTGGCAAAACTCCTAATGCAATTGATGGAAGATGAAGCACAGGAAGGCAACAAAAAGTGTTGAACTTCAATTTGACTGAAAATTATTATCCCTGGACATCACTATCCCTGACACTTCTGTTGTCCTCCAAACTTCCCTTTTGAAGGAAGCACTGGGAAAAAAATGCCACAAGATGGGTCTGAGCCCTCTTTTGTTAGGTTTCACTACAAGAGGTGGCAATATAATCCTGTATTCTTATGTCACTCCAGATGGGTAGGTACATATTTTAACTGTCTTCTAAAATTAAAATATATTGATATATTTACAGAGTAGCAAAGAATGGACCTGTGATTTCAGAATGCAATTTTTAGATCCCTTTCATGTTGCTAGAATCACAGTGTTTTGGATATTTGGAAGAATTTTCAGTCTGTAGTAAGATTAAAAATAGATACGTCTTAGTTTTTTCTTTCACCTCAGCATACTATGATGACTTAAGACCACATCAGGTTTTGACATATACTGATTGTGGGAAATGCATTCTTGTTCTTAAAGTAGCCATTTTCACTCTCATCTTGGCTTAAAGGCACTTAGGAGTCTGCAAACTGTAATAATGAAAAAATACATCTCCATCAAATAAACAGTGAAATATAAAAGTATTTTTGCTCACTTTTAATACATGAATGCACAAATGCATTTACACACACACACACACATACACACACACACGTTATATTAGCTCAAGTTTGCCTTAGGTAATACTGTAGTAAGATGTTAAATCCCAGGGAAAGAATGTGTTGCTTAGGAATCTCAGGAGGCAAAAAACATACGGCATGAGGTTCAGGCATGAAAATGTATTAAACATTATAAAGATTCCTGGGTAGTTGACTGTGGAGAATTGCTTCCTCAGTGTGATGTGGTAGAGGTGGCTTATTAACTAGAAGAATTTTTGGTTTTATGGTAGTTTATTTAATATATGCTTGCAAGAGATGGGACTACTCACAAATGAGTGGTTTCAGGATTGAAACCAAAGTAGATCAACAGTATATCACAACTAATACTATTGGTTGGTATGCCCCCGGAGACTGTTGGAACCAGAGAGGTTCCGAACTGTTCTGGGGGAGTTACCCGCTGATCTTGCCAACCGGACACTCTATGACCTCGTCAAGTTTGGAATACCTTGCTGATTCAGGTCATCGATCAGATAGCTCCTAAGCGTCCGCTCCCTCAGCTTCTACATCACAGAGCCCCTTGGTTCACTGAGGCACTGCGGTTGTTGAAGCGTGAAGTGTGGCGGTTGGAGCAACAGTGGCAACAGTCTCATACTGAAGCCGGCCGATTTTACAAGCCTATGCGGTAGCTGTGCGCAAAGCAAAGAAAGATTTCTTTTCTGCCCTCATTGCATCACCTAAATTTCATCCAGCGGAGCTTTTCTGGGTGTTGAGGGGGCTGGTCAGTTCGGCTTCCCTCCGTCTGGACCTGGAATCTTCCAGTGACTGCTGTGACACATTTGTGGATTATTTTGCTGATAAAATCACTCTGATTCACCACGATTTCAACGCTGTGCTTATTACAATTGGGAAGCCAGAGGTTGTGGAAACCCCTCCTTGTCTAACTTCTTGGGATCAATTTCAGCAGATTTTGCTCACCGATGCGGAGGATGCCCTTGGGGGAGTTACAGCCACCTTTTGTGAATTAGATCCATGCCTGTCCTGGCTAGTTAAGGCCTGCCAGGAGAAACTGGGGCCATTGCTGGCTGGGGTGGTCAGTGCCTCCCTTTGGGAGGGCGGGGTGCCGGGCTGCCTCAAGGAGGCAGTGGTTCAGTCCTTCTCAAAAAGCCATCTTTGGACGTTGACACCCTTGCCAGTGATTGGCCTGTCTCTAACCTTCCCATTTTAGGGAAAGTTATTGAACGGGTAGTGGCTCGGCAGCTTCAGGAGCATCTGGACTGTCTCAGTTTTCTTAATCCCTCACAATCCAACTTTCGTCCAGGTTATGGGACTGAGATTGCGTTGGTGGCTCTGGTCAACGACCTTCACTGGGAGTTAGTCCAGAGCCGTTCGACCCTCTTGATTTTGTTAGTTCTATCGGCTGCTTTTGATACCGTTGACCACGAGTTGTTGGTGACACGTCTGCAGGACCAAGCAGGGATTAGTGGAACTGTTCTTGAATAGTTCCGTTCATTCCTCTCAGAAAGAACCCAGTGGGTGGTTCTTAAAGAACATTTTTTCATCTCCCTGGGACCTCTCAACTGGAGTTCTGCAGGGTTCTATTCTTTCCCCTCTCCTGTTCAATGCGTGTATGAAGCCGTTGGGAGAGATTGTCCGGAGTACTGGAGTTCGGTGCCATCAATATGCTGATGATGACACTCAACTCTCTCTCTCTCTTTTTCATCGAACCCAGGCCCTGCAGTCTTGGTGCTTACATGATGTCTGGTAGCTGTGGGAGACTGGATGAGGGCGAGTGGACTGAGGCTGAATCCCGATAAGACAGAGGTGATGTTAGTGGGGAAGGCGATGGATGTGGCATCCCCCATCATTGATGGGGTCTGTCCCCCCTTGGTACCTCAGGTCTAGAGTCTAGGAGTGCTCCTCGACTTGCAGCTCCACCTAGATGCCCAGGTTAGGACTGCAGTGAGGAACACTTTTCACCAGTTACATCTAGTGCATCGGCTTCAGCCATATATCTCAGACTCTGATCTGGCCACTATCATTACCTCAAGTTTGGACGATTGTAATGTGCTCTATGTGGGGCTGCCCATGGTGATGGTTTGGAGACTGCAGCTGGTGCAGAACACGGTGACTCACCTCCTTATGGGGAAGGGCCGCTGGGAGCAAATTACACCGGTGTCCAATTCAAGGTGCCAGTTCTTAATGCCCTACATGGCTTGGACCCTACCTATCTGCAGGACCTCCTAACTCCCTGTCCCCTTGACCGGCCCCTGCAGTCATCCAGGAGCATCCTTATTGAGGTCCCCCAAATACTTAGGGGGGCTACTATGGAGAGGGCATTGTCGGTGGCCGCTCTACGGCTGTGGAATTCCCTCCCAGTGGAGGCCCAAGTGGCCCCGGATCTTCCTTTGTTTTGGCCCCAAAGTAAGACCTGGCTGTTCTGTCAGGTCTTCGGTGAGGGGAAGGTGTGAGGGTGGGTTGTTTAGGAGAATGAGGTGGGGCGTTTTAATTATGGGGGAGGTGATGGTTCCCTTTTACTTACTGTTTTATCTTGTTTTTGTTGTTGTTTTATATAAGTTTTTATTCTTGTAAGCCACCCCGTGCTGCCTATGGCAGGAGGGGTGGGGTACTAAATTTGATAGATAAATAAATAAATAAATAAATAAATAACAGTATTTTTTCCTTCTTTCAGTTAGGAAATTTCACATGTGTCATTGCTACTGATCTGCAAAGTTATCCTCATCATAAAGTTACTCAAGTTGTTCTTTCATAGTGATGTAAAGTAGCACCACATTTTGGTTTACGGTTCAAGTTTAGAAGACAAGAGCTTCCATGACTTTCCACTATCAGCACACAGAAAAAAATGCTTATTTTTCTATTCTTTAGAAATTTCTTTGGTAAATTTTAGGATAGTCTGGAAGGGTCAGGGGGTGGATGGGAGGGAGTCTACAGATTCTTTCCCCCTTCTGAGCCTAGGAATAAGTAACACACAAGTTACTGTAGAAACATTTTTGAAACTTCCTTCTATTTCAGCAGCAGCAGGGAGCTGAACTGGGGACACCTCTTAGGGTGAAAGCATATGAGACAGCGACCACCCCGATCCCCTGCCCAACTCATGGAGCAGCAATGCAGCTGCCACCCATTGGGCCAGCACAAAGAGCAGAACACACATGCAGCTTCCTGTGCAACCGCCACGCAAACCCCATGCCTCAGGTTGGGCTGAGGAACTGAACACATGGGCAGAACTCAGGCCCAGGAACAGCGACCACTGGCCGCCAGAAGCAGAATCAGGTCCATGAAAAGTGTCAGGCAGCAGGAGATCATTCCTAGGCTCTGGGCCAGAGCAATTCCATTTAGGAGTTGTACATGGCCCCAGCCCATGGCCACATTCCCAGCCCAATTCTCAGACCAGCTCATGGACCCATCCCTGTCTGGTTCCCCCCACCCAGTGTCCATGGTGCAGGGTAACCAATGGCTCTTCCGGAGTAAAGCTGAGCCTGGAGAGCACCCTGTAGACTGGCCCCCTTCCCCAGGGATGGGGGGGTCCAAACCTGGCACATGGGTAGAGGCTGCACCCATGCCACATACTTCACTCCTGGGCTTGCCACCGCCACTGCCCCAGGAGTGGGTTCTGCTGCTGTGCGGGGCAACAGATGAAGACAGAGAGATGGTGTGAAGGACTGCGCAGGGCTGGGCTCTGCTCTGAGACCTGCAACCCCTGGGCAAGGGTAACCTCCTTCGATCCTTCCCTCCCTCCCTGCCAGTGGCAGCTTCTTCCAGCCATGCCACCAGCTGACAGGAGGTTGGGGGTGCGTGTGTCTGCTTGACATCAGCCTGTGACATCTGACATCTGAGGACTCTGATCAATCCCAGTCCATGCCATCAGCTGGAAGGCATCTGGGGGTCTGCTCACTCCCAGACTGCACTATCAGCTTACAGGTGGCTGGTAGCCACTGCTCCTGAGCCCAATTCTTGGTGGCACTGTGGCCTTGTCCATGGTGCTGGTGGACTTTGCCTCAGACAAGAGGGTAAACATTAGCTTTGATTAGCCCAGCTGAGTCAGTCTTAGCCCACACTGTATCTACCACCTTCTCCAGACAACGCATTGAGTAACACCCCACTGCCCACCCTCTGGCAGAAGTGACTGAATATCTGGTGGCCATCAAACACACAAGCAGGTGAATGTGAGCAGGTGGGCTAATGTGAACTACTGTCTCATTTATTTTCACCCTTGCTTTCTGAAAAAATGCAGGGATCCAATGGGTGAGAGGACAGGACCCCTCCCTATCTTATTCCTCAGCCCCATTTCCCAATGATATTCTTCAAGCTGAAATTCCGAATCTCTTCTCACCTGTGTGAGCTATTTCTCTCAAAGGAAAAGGTAGGGAAGAGAGAAGGAAGCTGCTAGGGGTGGTAGGCCCCCTAGGAAGGAAGGGGCAATGCCCCTCTTGGCCCCAGGACTCCCCAGGACTCCCCCGCAGTGCAGAGACTTTAAAAAAATAAAATCCGCTGCGCCGTGGTGAATGTTCAGAGCCATCTCAAAGAACCTTATTTAGAGAGGCAGGAACCTTCTGAAGGTTCCTGCCTCTCTAAACAAGGTTCTTCGAGATGGTTCCAACCATTCTCACCGGTTCTGTGTGTGTGCGTACACACACACAACCAGTGACTCATACCACCACCCCTGAAGGCTTCCTAAGGAAGCCTTCGGGGACCAAAGGAAAGCATTCTCCCTTTATGCAGAATGGGTGACTAGAAGTGCCGTCCATTCTGCATAAAGGGACCCTGCAATGAAATAGTGTTGCAGGGGGCACTATTTCATTGCAGGGGCTGGGCAGGGTTAAAGTTCATACCCGGACACCACACAGGGGCATCCGGGTATGAACTCTCTGTCCCAGCCTGTGCCAGGGGCGGGGTGTGTGCTGAGAGCTGCTGCTGCACGTGCAGCTCTTAGCCTCCCCCCTCCCTCCCTGTTGAGTCAAACTCTGACTTGACTCTGAGAGGGAGGGGGAGCCAGCTGCGCGGCAGCCATCAGAGCAGGACGGGATGCAGTGAGGATCAACAGTGCTGAGGAGAGGAGTCGGCCCCGCGTGTGG
>QEPC01001504.1:726165-740105 GCA_003113815.1 Sphenodon punctatus
TGTGTGTGTGTGTGTGTTGGGGAGGAATTTTAAAGCCCCATGAATCACAATTTTATTTTATTTTAAAACCACACAGAAACCACATGCAAACTGTGTTTTGTTGCAATCCTTGATCTGGTGTAAAAACAATGACTGGTGGGTTTCAATCTGTGGTTTTAAATGGGACCAATGATAATCTCGCATGGTTATATAGAATGCATGGCATTGTCAGTCCTCCTCGGTATCATGAACTACTGGACTCAGGCTGTGACTGGGGTGCTTTACAAGGACAGGTGCCTGTGTTTTGGGTTTATAAATGATTTATTTTAAGCTTGATATGCATTGAAACTGTGTTTTGTATGTTAACCCTGGGAACTCTTTGCTGCTGGGTTATGCTGCCTACCGTTGTCCTGGCCCCACCTACCGTTGCCCTAACTGCCATTGCCTACCACTGCCTAGGTTACTGCCATAACATGATTTCTAAACCTGGCTCATGTCAGGGCTTTCATGTGTGACCATCAAAGAAAAAAAAAATCAAGACTGTGATAACCATCCAGTGCATGAGTCTAATCTTTCTCTGATATGAAAGTCTACTTGCTTGGCTATCAAGGAGGAAAATTTTTAAGAAAGTTTTCTATGAAAACTAATAATAATAATATGATGGGCAAACCCAGTATAATTAGATAGAATGATGAGCTAATCCTTAGAGAGAAAAATCTCTGACTGAGCTCTTCAGGAAAGCCTACATAATCTTACCAAATCCTTTATATTTGCTTTTCTTTATTATCTCCAAATTCATACTGCTACAGTGCCCAGCATAGCGATGTAGACATCCTATTCTTGAGGTACAGAATTACATTCAGGGCTCAGAAGATTTAGTAGCATTCAATACCATGTAAATAGGAATAATATATTCTGTCTTTCATAAAGTATATGCAGATATACATTTTAAAATTTATGCTTTGCATAATATTGCCCAGTATATCTTATAAAACCCTTCAGTAGTACTAAGTGATCCCTGTAGTGCAATAATATTTGATGCCAAATAGCTCATTAAACAACAAGCTTTCTATAAAGTGCCATAACAGGTGGTGCACAAAGATATAAAAACCCAGCAGATAACCAAATACCAAGAGAATCTAATGGAATCATATCTCCATCAGTCATTCTGCTTCTGTTGTGAGACATCAGATAGTATACAGCAATAAACTGCAGCACATTTCTCAAGACAAGGGTGTTCCTATTGGGGAGTTCCATTTGTACATGAGATCTCAGAAACAACATAAAATAAGAAAAAGGAATAAAAACAACTATTTGCCTCAGATACTACATACAGTTGCTTATATATTGTAAATATGCATAAAACAGTAATCATCAGTATCACAAATGAATCCCTTTTCAAAATAACTTTGGATGAAATGCACCCATTGAAGAATGGATTGTGATTTGAAAGCCAATCGGTGCCCCAAGATGGGGAGCAAGTAGTACACCCTAACCGCACAGCCTGGTATAGTACAATACTGAAGATGCATTGACTTACAAGCAGTGATAGGAGTCAATATATTTCACAAGACACATGGAAGGTTATAATGGGCTGCAGAGAGTGGGATTCACTGGCCATACATTCCATTCATAGTGACATGGAAAAGATACATGGGGTCAACCCTACAAACACTTATTCTATGGAAGTTCCAGTAAATGGTTAAAGTATTTTTGCCAATATGAGCGGTCAGATGGGGAAGTTGAGCAGAACTCAGAGATAAAGTATTGAAACGCTACAGATATAACACCACGGTTGGAGATCTTTAGTATAGAAGAGAAGCTTGAACTTGATGTGGAAGAAGCAGAGGGTGTTAACAAGCATGACAGCGGGCTGCTTTGGCCCAATCTCTCATGCTTTGGCCTGGATCTCACAGATGTTGGCCCGGGATTCCCTCTGACCATGTTGGCGGCTAGCCCAGGCTGTGATCCCAGAGACCTCTGAGGTCACAGCCCAGGCAAAGGTCTACCCGAATAGGCCAAAGTGGGCTATAATATTTGTTATGGCCCGCCGTGACTGAACCCAGATCAGGTCTGCCATGGCAGCTATCACTGGCTGTTATGGCTACCTGTCATGGCAGGGGCAGGGCGCTGCCGGGGGTGGGGGTGGCCATGCAAGTCCCTGCATTCCCCAGAGACCTGGCTGCTGGAATGTTTGGTCAGCGGCCTCACATGGTCTGGACCATGTTGGAGGCGGTTTCCTGAACCATGCCAAGTTGTGACAGCTGCACACCACTGTCATGTTTGTTTACACCCAGCAATCCAAAGAGAGCTACGAAAAATATTCAGATTACTAGAAGTGAGGAGCTATTTCAACAGCTGGATTTTAGTTTGTTGTGATATTCTTCACAAATATGGGTTTCATTGCATACAAACATACCTCAGGTTAAGTGCACAAGACTTAATAAAATTGTAATAGTTATGGTTACTGTAAATGTTTGGGCAAACAACTGCTACATTTTTACAGAGATTTAAATAAAGTCTAGTCTCTTCTTTAATAAGCCATTGATTCAGATAGGAAATTCCCTCCTAAACAGCAATTTTGTTTATTTTTCTTCCTCCCTGTACCCTTTTTACAGTTACAATCTGCAGAATACTTGGGATTAAACCATCCTGTAAACTACAAAATGTAGTTGATTCATCACTGGCTGCTAATTTAATCTTTTGGTACCATGTAAACAGATACTGGGTAGATAAAAATACTGTGATGGCTTTAAAATAAACTTAGGAAACTATTACATTTGTATTACTTTTGAAACTAATAATAGTTCTCAAAATGGACTAAGGAGTCTAATTTTAGGCACCAATATCTAAAAATAAGTGGTCCCTGATGGGTTGCCATAATTTTAAGAAGTCCATTTAGCTGCTTCTGAGAGGTTTCTGACTGTCACACTGTGAACAGGCAGGGAAAGGGTAAATCCCTGGGAAAGTGAGCACTGAGAGGGTTTTCAACTGGAAGGGAATGAGAAGAAAGGAACCCTAGCTCCTTGCAGCCTGCAGATGTACTGTTTAAATCTGGCCGGAGGGAAGCACTCCTCCTACAGCTGCTTTGCTTTGTTTCAGTTAAGGGGGTAATAAAGACAGCCCTGACTAAGAAGTTGCTGGGAGGAGATTCATGTGTGTGTTGTTTGTCCTTGGCAGGCAGCCATATCTAGCAGGGAAGGCGGTGACACAGGAAGGGATGTCTCCACTGCATATGCAGAGTACTGGCCATCCCCTCTCCCATTGCACATAGAGATATGGCTACCAGTGCAGGGAGGGAGGACACATACTTAGTGTGGGCGTTCCCAGCATGGGCAGACACGTGACCAAGGGCCGCTAGAAACCCACCCACCCAGCTGTCCTGATTCTCCCACCTTCTCATCTTTGGTGTGGAAGAGAGGCCAAAGAAGGAGCAAGCAACTGGTGACCCTAGATGGCACAGGATACTCGGTGGCACAGGCAGCCTTACCTCTCTTGCCGTATGCTCTGGAGTGCTGCCAAGGACTGGAGATAACACAGATGTGTTCCACCACCCACACTACAGTAGATGCTGCTTCATACCCTAGAGAAGGGGTGGGGAGCCTCTGGCCTGGGGGGCAGCGAACAATATTAAATAAACAAACAAAATAATTAGGGCTGCAATCCGATTTAAGAATTTTAGTTGATTAATCTGTTGGCCTTTTAGCTGATCAATTAATCAATCAATTAAATTTACATACAATTTACATAATTTGCATATATTCTTTTTAAAGGAATAATTTGCCAGAAACTGTGGTCAACTTGTTTTACATATTAAATGGACATGTTGGAGTAATTTATGAACAATAAAGAGCAGACTAAGTGAATTAAAAACAAAAGTACACTTTAAGGGGAGTTACAGTAAGGGGAGTAAGGAGTTGTGACACCAACGGGGAAAAATAAATCATTTCCTAGGGTAACTGACAGCATACATATATGGAGCGGGTAACAGAATTCTAATGACATGTGTAAACTGAAAGCCACTAGTGCCAGTTTACTAGTTGATTGCGGGCAGTGGTCACTGCTCATGGCTGCTTTTAGCCACATAAAAGAACTCAGACAGAAAGAGGGCAAACCTCAAATGCATTTTACATCTCAATTTGGGAACTCAGAGAAAAATGTCAGCCTCTCTCATCATTTTAGAGCAACATTCAATCATTTAAAGCTAGGGGCAGAGTTTCAGAGGCAGTTAGACTGAATGGTGAGGAATTAGGCCTCCCATCTCAGAGGGTTTTACAGCCAGATTTTCAGCATTACACTCAAAAGAGCCAAAATAAATTTCACAAGATTCTAGAGAAATAAGGAGCTGTCCCTTTATTCCTCTTATCACAGGGAGCTCTTGACTTTTACAAAACCAGAATTTAGGGTGAAAGCTTTCCTAGTCCTCCTCTCTGATAAGGATGGGCCAACACATTTCAGTCAAGAAATGTAGCTTTCTTTTTACAGAAAGGCAGACACTATTTTACTCTCTTACACAAGGAAGATTTATTTGCTGAAAACTTTAATCCCTCCAGTGCCTCCACCCTCTCCCAGATTTCCCCTGAAAGGAAGAACAGTCCTCCTGTTCTCCTTGAATTTCTAATGTGCTATTTAGTGTTTGAACAGGCTCTCACAAACCTGTTCCTCCAACTCTTAGCATATGCTAAACTCTGTGTTTCAGATTATAGTCTCAAAAAATAATAATAATAAAACAGGAGAGGAGGACAAGCAACAAGCTGGGGGGAGCAGCGCAAGTTAAGAGAAGCTCTTCCCCTCCCATTCCCCTGCCCCGGTGCTTCAGAGTCCCAGCATGTGAAGGGAGGCAGGCATTGCTCACAGCCAGCCCGGCACCCAGTCACGTCTTGCCCCCGTACCCTACCCAGGTGGTGGTAGAGCAGCAGCGCACTCAGGTTGTTAAGCAATTCCAGGATCTTGTGCCGTTCTAGATACTTGCGTTGCTAGGAGACCACGCTCCCCAGCCAGTCAGAGGCCACACTATGCCTCATTCACATGACTGCCTCCTCTTAAACTGAAGAGTAAATTTAACTTTTCAGGTGTCGATTTTCCCTCAGTGGCAGGAGACATTCCATTTGCAGAATGCAAGTGTGAGCCTGGCCAATAGCGCCACCACCACAGCACTAGCCTGCCACTCCTCTCCACCTTGGATGTTTCAGTGACATGCATTCTCCTGGTGGGACCACGGGAAAGACACCCCATTTTCAGGACAGTTGGTCACCCTACTCTCCCCCCACACAAACACACATTCTCTCTCTTAGACACATACACACGCACACACACCATACTCTCTCCCTAATTGCCTCCCCCGACACTCACTCACTCATGCTTTCTCTCACTCTCTCTCTCTCTCTCTCACACACACACACACACACACACACACACAGAGATACTTCCCTTTCCCCTGGCTGGCCCAAGGAAAATTAAATGAATTACTTTATTTCATCTCACTGCAGCCACTGCCTCTACCAGCCTAAAGCTGCCACATTTCCTGCATGCCCAGGCAGTGATGAAACATGGCTACTGCCTCTGCGTGCGCTCACATGGCGTGAGAGCTTTCAACACTAGTGGCGGCAGCATTCTGAGCAGCACTGGTTTGAGTGAGTGAGGGGGGAGGGGGCAGGGGAGCAGCAGTAAATGCTTTCCTCCATCCTCCCCCCTCCAGATGCTGTCAAAAAGGCCCAAGCTGCCAAAGGGGTCCAGGGCGGGAAACTTCTGGGAGCAGGGGAAGCCGCATGCTGGTACACACAACAAAAAGCCTCCAGTTAATGGGGGCAATGTTTTAATCAGGAGTTGACCTATTAATCAATTAATCAAATTGTTTAATCAATTAAAGGTTGCAGCCCTAAAAATAATCCATAAAAACATCAAAACTATCAACCTGATCTGTGATTAAACATCTACCTCACCCCAGCTAACCCACCCCTCCCTCCCTGGCCCCCACCAAATACCTGATGGAATAACCAAGTTTTACCTTGCCAGCAGAAAGCGAGAAGATCCAGGCTAAGGTGGATCTCCACCAGGAGCGCATTCCACAGCAATGGTGTGGCCACCGAGAACACCCATCTATTTGTTCAGACCCTTCGATAACACAGGACCTCCAGGTGCTCCCAGCTGATTGCAGAGGCCACCCCAGGGCCCAGTGAAAAAGGTAGTCCCTCAGATAAGTGGGGCCCAAGTCACGTAGGGCTTTAAAGGTCAAAACCAGCACCTTGAATCGGGAACGGAAGATAATAGGCAGCCAGTGCAATGCCCGGAGCCTCAAACTCATCCAGTCCCCCACAGCAGCCAAGCACCAGGACAGGAAAAAGACTGCAGGGTCTGGGTCAGTTGAAAAAGAAAGGTGGAGTTGGGTATCATCGGCATATTGATGACAGTGAACCCCCCGGCTGCGCACAACATCCCTAAGCATCTGAATGTACACATTGAAGAGAGGGGACAGAATGGAACCCTGCGGGACTGCACATAGGAGACCCCCCAGGGGACGATGTACAGTCCCCATGTACCACCTGCCTAGATCTATCTGCCAGGTATGAACGGAACCACTGTAAAATGGTATCATCCACCCCAGCCAGGTCCCGCAGACAAGTCACCAGCATTTCATGATTCACAGTGTCAGACGCCAAAGATAGATCTAATAGAACCAGCAGGGTCATACGGCCCTTATCTAGCTCTACCAGGAGGTCGTCGACCAAGGCCACAAGTGCAGTCTCCATACCATGCCCCAGGCAACAGCCAGACTGCACCGGATCCAAAATCAGTGCGATCCAGATGCTCCTGCTGCTGCTGCTGCTGGGCCATTACCCGTTCAATAACCTTCCTTAAGGGAAGGTTAGAGACAGACTGGTAACTTGTTGGGGCATCAGCATCAAGCGATGGTTTCTTGAGAAGGGGCCGAACCACAACCTCTTTGAGGCAGTCTGGCACCTTACCCTCCCAAAGGAAGGCATTGATTTCCCCTGCCACCAATGGCACCAGCATCTCCCTGATGGCCTTAACCAACCAGGACAGACAAGGATCTAATTCATAAGTCATAGCCTGAACAGACCCCAGCACATCCGCTGCCTCGGCAGGTGTCACCAATTGAAATTCATCCCACAAAATCCGACCCAACTGGGCATTCCTAACCTCTGTCTCCAAAATGGCAGAGTTGAAGTCATGCTCGGTGCAGGCAATTATTTCCATAAAGTATGCTAAAAAAATGTCACAGTGGGCCTTGGACGAAACTTGCGCCACCCAGAACAGCTCCACTGGATGTGACTGAACAGACGCTATCAGGGCAGCAAAGAACCACTTCTGTGCTGCCCATACAGCCATGGCATAGGATGCAGCGCCAGCCCATGGCAAGTTTTTTATTTAGCCCCTTTCCAGTTCCTAGCTCTGGCCCCTGGATCCAGTTCATACTCCCAAGCACTGGAAAACAGCTCAGGTGAAGGAAGCAGGGGTTGTATCCATAGCACAGAACCATGATCTGGACCCTCTTCTTCCGTCCCCTATCCTGAGTGTGCTCCTTGAACACTCCTGCCCAACTTCTATGTGGCCCTCGCAGCTTGTACTAAGTTTCAAAGTAACCCCTGGGAGAAAAAAAAAAATTGCCATCCCTGATCTAGAGCAACTTCACCCTCTCTCTCTCTCTCCTTCCCCAGCTAGTGAGTTCTGTATGAAATCTGCAGCTTTGTATCCATCATCTGAAATTAAATGAGTGTTTGCAATGTTTTCTCTTTCATTTAAAATTCTGTTTCTTCAAGCAAGTTCTAAAGGGTTTCCCTATATAAGTTCAAAGTCATCCAATTTATTTTTATTCCAGTAAATTGCTTTCTCTCAAGTGGCATTATTTCCTTAAGCTGTGATATCCATTTAACTAGAGAAGTGCTTTGGATTTCCATCTAGTACATGTCAGTCCATATAATAAAACACAACTCAATATATAACTATATACTGATCTAAATTAATGCCATTAGCAATATATATATTAAAAATCACAATATACAAACCATATAAACAGCGTATGAGTGTTTTTGTAATTATGTTTATAATTCCTGTCCAATTTGTCTGGTTTAGCATGACAACAAATTATACATAGGAGGGTCCTCCTTGAATATTACAATTGCTTTAATTGTTTTTTTCAATTTAGCTACTAATGCAAAATTTAAATAGACTCTATATAACAATTTTAGGTGATCTATACCGTAGGCAATTGTGTCTGTATAGCCTGTAAACCATTGTCATGTTATGATAGTCTCCCTACCTTGCATATTAACGTAGTGATGAGGTAGTAACCATCAAAGGCTTTTGTTGGGTGTTTATTTGAACTAACTGGACATAAAGAGGGCTCCAGCAAGTGACATGACTCTCTAGTCCCTACTAGAGCTGCAGCAGGTAGCATATTGGCTTTCTGCAGATAATACCTGCATTTCCGGGTACCGCCAGCAGGCACCTGAAGGGGTACCCAGCCCCCCATCGAGTACTTGGTGACCAAAAATTCAGGTATTACTGGGGTGTCCTGGAATGCCCTGGGACTCCCTGGGATGTTGATCCCAGCACCTGTGGCTGCCTGACTCACCACCCTAGGCTGACACACCTCACCACTGGGCTGCTGCTCCTCTGGTTCTGGTCACTGCTCAAGGCTTGCTACTCCCTGCTCCTTGCTGGCCAGCACACTCAGATTTTTCTGAAGGGGGGCGGGGAGTGAGACAGCCTCTTCCCACCTGTATACATCCCCCTAATGAATCTCCCATTTCTGAGGGGACCCATAATGGACTGGAAAGTGCACTCAGGACTCCTGCACACACCTGATATGCATCCCCCTAGGAACAGGGGACAAGGGAGTGCATCAGGTGATAAGAGACCTCACCCCCCACCCCCCAATTCAGAAAAAGCTGAGCGGGGAAGTCCCCAGTTCAGCTGAGCAGCGCACCATCCAGGAAGGAACAGGGAGCAGCAAACCTCGAGCAGCGACTGGGCCAGAGGAGCAGCAGCCCAGCAGTGAAGTGAGTCAGTCTGGGGAATCGGGTAGACTGTTGGATCGCATTTGGATACCAGCTGGTGCCTGAATGCAACCGGGGTGAGTCAAGCATCCCAGATTCTATGGGGTGCCTGACTTGTCAGGTATCTGGTTGCAGCTCTAGTCCCTAAACAACCCCTTTCCCCGCCTACCTTGGGGTTGCTTTTTTGCATAAAAGGAATAGAACAGTTTGCGTCCTTTGTAAATGAACCACTCCCCCCTTCATTATCCTCAGAAATCTATCAAACAGAAATACCACCGCTAAAATCCAGGCTGAACCTTCAAAGCAAGGGAAATCAAATCAAATACAGATTGTATCAGGGAGCAGCAAAATGATGCTAAGAAATTTCAATCATACTCTTCTGAGAAGTCCAAAAGATGCAGTCACTCTCATTGAGAAAATGAGCCAAAATGTTAGCAGTCCTAAACCTATGAGAAAGATTCAGACATTTGGACAAACGTTAACCGGTAGGTAGGTAGGTAGGTAGATAGGTAGGTAAGAATTTATTGTTGGCCAAAGGCCGTAACAAACAGTACAAATAGTACAGAACTAAAATCAGAACCAATAAAATCTCCTTTACCCTTACTATGCATAATGTAATATAATATTAGTATAACATTGTAACATAACCAGTATCATGTGCCTTATGGAGTCAACATGAACGAGAATTTTAAGATCTATAATAAAATTTTGTCATAAGACTGTCATAAGATTTTTGCAGCTGCCCTAAAAGTTTTATGTGAAGTTTCAAAGTTTTGATAAAATTGTTTTATTTCACAAATGCAAAAGCAGAAATGAAAAAATTGATTTTCTCACAAACATTTTACTTAGTTGTATTTGTTCTGTGTTGCTTATATGACATAGTTCATCTGCATGAAGTACTGGGGTGCTGTGCTCATTAAGAAACAGTGTATTTGTAACCTAAGTGCAATCATAGCACCTATGTTCTGAGATCTATGGTGAAAAAAAAAACCTCCCATTAGCAAATCATCTTGAGATTTATGAAGAAATGAAATGAAATGGGAAGGACAATTTGTCATTAGGTTGGTTAAATATCTAATCAGATAAGTGTGATGTTGCTATAAGTGTATACTTCAAAACTTTTATTAAAGATATACATGAATACTGTAATGAATATATCTTGCATTTTTATACTTTTATTTATGAACAATAACTACTCAGAAACTACTCAAATAATCATTTGTTCAGTGACAGTAATGCAGGCCCAGAGCTCCTTTTAATATAACCAGGCATGTGCATTAGCAGTTTGTGAACAAAAATCCCCCATCCAGAGGATCACCCCATGAAGCCTGCATTGCCTAAAGGAGACACTTTTGCAGGCACGGGGAGGTGGTTTTTTTCCAAACAGGTTTTGTGCACCAGGAGTCAGCTGCCATTTAGGGACAGTGGGCATTTTATGCCTGCTCTGACCAGTCCTAGTATGCTAAGGGTCCGTGAATGGCAGACAGTTCCATGCATATGAACTTCTTCGAAAACAAACACCCCTCTCTTCCTGAAAAAACACCATGTAGGGGCCTTTATCTCTAGACAATACAAGTCTGATCAGACATTCCCCCAGGTTGGTAACCTTTGCCATATAAAAGGGAACTCTGCACCTACACTACCACCACTGGATGCATGAGGACCTTCATATATTATTCCTATCTTGATCATCATGTCTGCTCGAGAGCAACATGCACTGTCTCTACGTGTCTGAACAATGAGATGCACAGAGAGCAGTCTGAAAGTGGGGAAAGTGTATGGGGGGAAAAAATCTGGGTTTCAAGACTTCCTCAAAGTAAGGAGGTACAAGTAATTAGAAAACTGCGCTTTTAGTTCTAGAGAATCTGGGTTCAAAATATTGCATGGCTCTCAAGTGAAAATCAGATATAAACTCTCCTTAAACATCTATAAAATAATGTTAACAAAAGGTTATGAATATATAGGAAGATACAATTGATTGCTACCATTTTTATGCCAAGTTTGCAACTCTTTTCAATACACATTTTTGAACAGTGATGCATAACAATTAATTTTAATATGATTCTGAAATCAGTGGCAATTAGTACCTTGCATGGAAATCTCACAGAAAATGTGTTGCATTATTTTATTTTTAAAAGGGCTTTAGTTCTTTAAATGAAAGACTCCAGTTAATTCATTTATATCCCATCTAAAAGGCCTGCAATGGCAGAAGGCTTTGAGGATCAGGCTGCCCATCTACAGAGCCATCAAATACCATAAAAAATTGTTTTTGGTCAACAACATCTAGGAATGGTTCCATTTCTACTATCATTTTCACGGTCAGTAAGATTTAGAAAATTTGCTAATAGTGAATCATTCTCCATGACCGGCTGAAAAATAAAACAAACTTATAGAATGATAGACAGAATAATTGAACTAGTTTGATAGGGTTCCTACCAGCTCACTGCAAGATCATGCACTTTTAAAGTGTTGCTCAGCCTGTATATCCCAGATTTCAGTGGCCGTGTGCATTCTTTGGCACGAGCAAGGTAAGGGTTCACTTGAATATCAATGGGGAATTCTGAATCCTAAAAAGAAAAAAAATGTAGATAGATATTAATTCTAAGGATTACTGCATACATTTACTACCATATCTATTGACCTATGTACATGCATAAAATATTCGTTATTATTATTATTATTTTTGTTATTACTTTATTTTGTTGTTGTTTGCTTCTCATTTTTCCCTTCAGTGTACTCGTTCTCCAGTATTATTTCTAGTCACACTTATTATGCCCCGCATTCTGTTAATACTTCTACACATGCTCAAAGTTAACCATGGGTGAAAACAAATGTGCAGCAGGCACAGCTGCTTCCTGGGGTAGAGCAGGAAACTGAGGCTGCCCCTCTACGGGTCGTGGAGGGGCACCGACCAAATGTCTCCATGGCCAGAGACCTGTGCAGCTGTCAACATGCCCTGCATGGACGTGGAGTACAACAGACAGCAGAAGGGTGGCCACGCCCCCACCTCACTCCCAGTGCCCTGCTCCCCGCCACGATGAGCCGCCACGGCAACCCCTGCCCGACATTGTGGGGATGGTGGGGCTAAACAGACACTTTGGCTCACTTTAGCCCACCATTAGCCCAGAATGTGCACCCATGATCATCCAGGAGACACATTCTGGGCCAGCTTTCTACCCACCCTGGCACATTAGCAGGCCAACAGGGAACCAGACATATGCGGAGTCCCAGGGTGCAGGGAAGGGGGGAAAGAAAAGGACAGGTCATGGAGAATAGCGGTCTGGCATAGAGATAGACCACATTGGGGGCTGGAGTGGGAAGCAGGGATGCAGGGAAGAGGGGAAGAACAGAGGGTGCAAGTCTGGAAAAACGATAAGCTGCTTTGGGGGTTGGGGTGGGAAGGAAAAGGGGGCATGGAGACTGGGGTCTAGTATAGCGATAAGCTGCTTTGGGGACTGGGGGTGGGAAATGCTTGTACTTGAGGACAGGGGGGTTGTTGTAGCCTCAGTGGGCTTGGGGATGCAGGTAGCCAGCTTTTCTTGGCATGCTGCATTGGCACTGGATCTGCTTCCGGCCTGGAGAGGCCTAGGGGTGGGCATTACAGATTTGGATTAATCTGTAACTGCTCGTAACGGTCCATTACAGATTAATCTGTACAGAACTGCAACAGTGGCAACATGCCCGTTGCAGATTCAGTTTTTCATCTTAAAAAAATTCTAAAAATTAAAAAAAATTAAAAATTAAACATTACACAAGTCCAAAATGGCCACCGAACCATTCTGCACATGCGTGTCCTTCTCTGATATGGCAGCATCAGCGGCATCCACCATTTTGGAAAAGGGCACCCATTCTGCATATCTGCAGAGGCCAATTCTGCATATCTGCAGAGGCCATTTTGCACATGCACAGATCAGCTGCCTTTTTCCAAAATGGTGTTGATGCTGCTGCTGTCATTTAGAAAAAGGGCATGCGCAGAACAGTATGGAGGCCATTTTTGAGCATGTTCAATGATTCTTTAAAACTAATTTATAATTTTAGTACTGATTTAAAAATGTACCAGTAATATGAATCCGTAATTCAATCCAGAAATTGCAGATCCAAATCTGTAATGGATTTGAATACACAATTTCCTACTGACAACTGTCCCTATGTAGAGTAGGGCAAGAGGGCACGTGGGCCAGCACCTCTCCAACACGGAGAACCACTCCCCTCTGCATTTGCAGCATCCCCTCTGCCTGGTTCAAGGCAGCAGCAGGTGTGGGGTGGCACAGGGTCGAGCCAAGCAGAGCCCAATGTGTTGAGTGTAAGACTCGAGACAACAGAGATGACACAAGTGGGCACCTGGCTCTTCTTCTAGGCCTGTGAGCCAACAGGGGACACTCAGGGACTAGCCCAGGCCAGGTCAGCAGTTGGGGCTCCCAGGAAACCGCTCTGTTCTTGGGCTACCTCAGCTATACTCTCCTTCTCTCCAGCTCCTTGTGCCTGGTGTGGGGCCCCTGCATCTTGTGTGCTCCTCTTGCTGTGCCAGGCAGCAGGGTTCAGCAAGCAGACCAGCCATTCACGCTCCAGCAAAAGTCCTTGCACTAGTCCTGCTAGCCATACATCGCTGTAAGCCAGAAACCGGATGGTGACAACATGCAAAGACTGATTGCTTTCAGTTTGAATTTTTACTTTTACCTTCAATGTTCACTACAGGCATTCAATAAAGTATGTGATTTGCGCCATAAACTCAGAATTGTATGCATAGCAAAAGGTTACTTCCAAGTGTGCTTGGGTTTGATTAGGGTGGCCACTGATGCATCGCCAGAAAAGAGGACAAACATTTGCATGAAATTTACATATGTTATATTATAATCATTTATGCAAATTTGTGGTGCAGGAGGCAGGGTCAGGAGAGAGTGGAGCCAAGCCAATGGTAGGAGCCACCAATGGTAGGCAGAG
>QEPC01001504.1:784707-812269 GCA_003113815.1 Sphenodon punctatus
AGATAGCAGGGTCTGGGTCAGTAGAAAAGGAGAGGTACAGCTGAGTATCATCAGCATACTGGTGACATCGCACCCCGAACCCTCTCACGACCTCCCCCAAGGGCTGCATATAGATATTAAACAACAACGGAGACAAGATCGATCCCTGCGGAAGAAAGACAACTGACAATTCCTATCCCATCACTCAGAAGAGTTTATAAAGATCCTCATTAATGGAGGTAATTAATGGAGGTCAAATCATTGTAGGGAACACTCTGGGTGTTTTTAAACAAGATGCTACCACACATGGCTACCCAGGAGCCACTTATCTGACCACCGTCTGAAGGTGCAGCAGTGGAATGCGCACACCCATGAGCCACGCAGCACCCACTCATGGCCATTCACAGAGCACTGCCAAGAAATCCACAGTGCTCCATGTGAGGCAAACCAAAAAGGTGTGTGGCAACCAGTGGCCATGCATCCCCTGCCTGTATGAACAGCAGCAGCCAGCCACACCAGCAGACTGGTCTGCTGCTCACAGGCACTGCGGGCAGGGCACACTCCTTTGCAAGTCACAGTAACTGCCAGGAACGCTGGGGAGCCCAGGTTCCCCAGTGCTCACACCAGGACATGTCCATTTCAAAGGCCAGCCCGGCGTGTTTCCCCCTCCCCCATGGTCCATGGCAGGGGGAATGCAAGGTGGCTGCTGCGGTAGCCATGCTGGGAGCTGCCCATTAGAATTGCTGCCCACGCACTCCACCTGAGTGGCCACAGACATGCCCCCGAGCTTTGCTCATTTAAAAACGCCCACTCACAGACCCCAAAGAATGAAAGAGCACACACTGCTGCAGGAGATGGCATAACTTCTAGTATTATCTAAAATATACGCAATTGATTATTCTGTATTTTATTATTATTATTATTATTATTATTATTATTTTATTTATTATTCTAACTACATTCAGCAGCAGACCTGAACAGAGGATCTGGATAGGTCTTGTACAGCTGAAAATGGAGGTGGGGTGATGCTTTACTCTCCAATGCTCCTGAGCAGGACAAGATTATAATCTCACTTTTAGAGTTTTGTCACTGATTTTATATATAAGTTATAAGTTCCCTGCAGATTCATTCATTATTAGCCCCTTAGACATTTTTCTATAAGTTATCTTTCCTCTAAGATCTCATTTGACTAACTTTCTCAGCACCCACATACTGCAAATTTTAAGTGGACATTTATTTTTGGCAAATATATTTCTGAACAGTTGCATTGCACATTACTATCACAGAAACTGTTTCTCAGAGAAAAACAGATACAGAACTTTATTAAGCATTCTTTTTCACTGATTTCACCACAGGGGGTCTCTTATGCAGGACTGTAATTATTTTAGCTTTGATATGATACATTGTCAAGCTACTTTAAGCTGCATGTTATTTTCTCAGACTACTATCGCACTTTAAAATACTTGTACTGACTATTTGTACAAAGAGGTCTTACAGATTGCCACATGGAGACCCAGATTTTGAGTTCCCCAACACCCATTGCTATAATTCCCACTCACTCTTCCTAGCCAGGTCTGGAGCCAATGCTGTTGTTGTTGTTGCTGATCACCAGGGTTCCTAGTTTTCTCTCTGCAACGGAAAACCAGATAAAAACAGAGACTGCCTTTTCCCAGAGAATTTAGCAGCAAACGGCAAAAACGTACAGATTTTGGAAGAGGACACAGTGAGTGCAGGGTAGCGAGGACATGAAGTGGAGCTGAAGGAGGCATGTGCTGTGGAGGGGCAGGTGCTTTGCATTTGGAGGGGTGCCACAGGCCTCCTGTGTGTTCGTGGGGAAAGGTGCATTATGAATTGGGGCAGTCAGGTCTTCTAGACTTTGGGAAGAGGGGACAGGAGGTGGACCTAATTGGGCCCATAGCAGCTTCCAGCCTCTACAGCCCATAGCAGCTTCCAGTCCCCCTTTCTGGTTGGCAGAGCAGTCTGGGACCAGGCTGGGAGGAGGCGGCTGTGCAAGCACAGGGCAGTGGAGGGGAAGCAACCTAAAGGCATGTGTTGTGTGTCTGGGGGGGGTGGGGGTTCTGCATTTGGAGGGGTGCCACAGACCTCAGATTTCTTTTTTCTTCTTTTTGGGGGGGACTGTTGGTGGGACAGGTAGCTGCAAAACTGCATAAAAATGAAATTATTACAATAAAATATGATGTTCTAACTCATACCTATATATATTGTGGTAAGGGAAAGTCAACTAGTGTTTCCATTTAATTACAGAAAAACAGAGATTTTGGTTTTTTAATCAGAGAGTTTATGTTTTATTTATCAGAGAATTTCCAATTTTTTGTCACAGAAAACTAGGAACCTTGCTGATCACCTGTTTGATGGCAAAACACACTAGCCACTCAGCAGCTGACTGGGGACAACAGCAGCCTTCCCATTCACAACAACATCAGCATAACCCTAAGTTGGGGCACGACAGAGCAGGGGCTGGGACTATTCCATGTTCATATCTCCCCAGAGTGCTGCAGCCACTCTCAGCCAGCTCCACTTCCACTACTTCTTGATGAAAACTGGCCTCTTTGGAATGAACCTGAATTTAACCATTATTGGAGCAGGATTTTACTCTCTATCCACAGCTTCCAACATACATGCCACTCCTAATTTGCATACAGTTGTACGTTTTTATCAAAATTTATAAAAGCCCATTAACTAACTTTGAGGCTGAGCTGGAAAAAAAGAATGTCTGTGAGAGAAACTTTGTACACATATATTTGTATGTACAGGGCTGATGGTTCAAGTCATAATTCAGCCAATTAAAAAGTCAAAATTCTCAAACGTGTGCAAAACTTTAGCTCTAAATTTTAGTTTTAAAGTCAGTGTGGAAGCAGTGACAAGCCACTTTCATCAAGCTAAAGAATTGTTTCTCACAAATGTATTCACACGCCTCTGTCAGTGGGGCAGGGTTAAAAAGGGGGTCACACACACTTACCGCTTACACCCGGGGCTCTGCAGGAGCATTTCGGAGGTGAAAATGCCCATCAGGATAGGGTGTGGGCCTTTCCGTGTGCTTTCACACCAGGAATCTAGGCCCCTATCTTCATTGGGCGCAGAGCTGTGTCCCCAGAGGGAGAGGAGAACCCACGCACTCAGGCCTCTCAAATATCACGGGGGAAGGAAAATTCCATGTGGGCAGTGCAGGGACACAGGGTCCAGACCCAGGAGGAGGAGGGGAGCGAGGATCAGGGGGCTGTTACATGAAAGGAATGGGGAGGTCAGAACACAGGAGGAGAAGAGGAAGGCAGAAACAAACACCCAACCCCAACGTTCGCCCTACACACTCACACCGGCGGAGGGGGAGGGAAACTTTCACACCACACGCAGGGGCACACGTATTCCTCAAACAAACTCACAAGGAAAAGGAGGGAAACGGGAACTCGGGGAGGAGGCAGAAACACAGGGAGGTCAAAACGGTACACAGTAACCCAGTCACAAGATGGCACACTTAGTTGTCAAACAGGGGGGCTACTTCATCCAACGCAGAAGCTCTGTTCACCGGTGCTGATCCTTCTCCAGCGCCGGCAGATATGAAACAGGCCCTGCCCCCCGTGCATGCCTGGAGGCGCGCTGAGCGACGCAACGTGGAGCGGGGTCCTGCTGCGTCGGGGGTGATCCCTGGCTGTTCCGCCCTGCTGCAGTTTGTCCTGAGCAGCGCTGGGGCTGGGGCTGGTGCTGGTGGCATTACTGCCGCATCTGTGGTGCGGGGGGCGGGGCCCCCGGGTGGTGAGTACAGCTGCCAAGCCGAGAAGCAGCTACGGCAGCTGACAGTTCCCCCCCCTCGAATGCCCCCCCCAAGCGTCGCGGGGTAGCGGTGGTGAAAATGGCAAAGAAGGACGGGGGCATGGATGTGCGCAGCAGGTTTCCAGGAACGTTCATCCTGGCCGTATCCTTTCCAATCAATAAGATAGTGTAACCGTCCCCGTTGAAGCTTGGCGTCTAGGATGGCACGAACCTCATAGTCAGGAGTTTCCACCAGGGGAGTGGCATCAGACGGGGCCCCCAAAGGGCCCTGGGGGTCCGACCCAGAAGCAGACTTCAGAAGAGGCACATGGAAGGTAGGGTGGATCAGATATCGGGAAGGAAGCTGCAAGGTATAAGTGACCTCACTGACTTGGCGCAGAATGGGGAAGGGCCTGAAGTATTGGAGCCAATGCAGACCTGCCACCTGTATTCCTCATAAGTGCCCTCTAAAAATTTGCATATATGGCAACCCTACTTAAGATATGGTTTCAGTGGTGGTTTGCTTTTGCTTGTTGTGTGTTTGCACCGGTGCCCTACTGGTTTAACGTTACCCCCTCCCCCAGGCATGTGCAAAGGCCATGGCCATTTTCTGGGGGCCCACTGGTCATGGCTACTCTGGGTTAAAATTGGTCCCTTTCCTACATGCAAATTGTCTGTTTTCCGGGTGGGGGACCTAGGGCTTGAATAGAGGAAGGGATTCTAAAAAATCCAATCTTTGCTGGAATGTTCCTTGCATTTTAAAATGACCCCACCCTTTGCAGTTTGGTGGGATGTTGTGAATAGAGACAAAATGGCCTCCGCCTCTCTAGTAGAGAGACCATTTTGTGAATTTATGTGTCTACGGGTTGTGACTACTCTTTTATAAAATGGTCCTGACCCTCCCGTTTCTGTTTTACCGCTGCTCCCTGCTGTTAGAAAGTTGTTTTGGTGGCAATGCAGGCCTGCACAGGGCAAACTGTTTTTAAAAGACCTGTTTGCTTGGACAGGTATTTGGCTGTTGAGGATAGGAGGTAGCTACTAGGGATGCTGGTCTCGAAGGGCCAGTTTGGCTTGTAGTGCCGGCCTGCAACAGGACAAACCATTTTAAAAAGGCCTGTTTGTTTGGACAAGCATTTGGCTCTAAAGGATAGGGTGTAGGGCTGCTGGTTTCAACGGGCCTGTTTGGCTTGCAGTGCCGGCCTGCAACAGGGCAAACACTTTTAAAAAGGCTTATTTTCTTGGACAGGCATTTGGCTGTCGGGGATAGGGGGTAGCTACTAGGGATGCTGGTCTCAAAGGGCTTGTTTGGCTTGCAGTGCTGGCCTGCAACAGGGCAAACAGTTTTAAAAAGGTCTGTTTGCTTGGACAGGCATTTGGCTGTCAGGGATAGGGTGTAGCTACTAGGCTACAGACAACAAGGAAACCCTTTCCCCCTATCCCCCACTGACCCCATCTCTTCCCCTTCCTCTTCTCGTGCTTCAAAACCAAACCCTTTCCCCCCTACTTCTCCTCTGTCCTGTCCTTCTCTTCCCTTTCATTCTCTTCTGATTTGGCTTGTCGCAGGAAAGGGAGCTAACTCAGTCCTCCAAGGAAGGCTTGTCCCAAAGCCTACATCTTCAGAAGACTACAGGTGGCCAAGGATGCCATAAAAATCGAGGATTTGAGGGTTCAGGATAAAGGTAGGCGATGGCAACGTGATCTATTTTTTTAACAGCCTATGGTTAATTTGGACACGGTGGGAAGGAGAGTGGACGGGACCCCAGTAAGAGGGCTCTCTATCCCCCAGTGGCAGTGCTTCATACAGAAGCATTCCTAGTGTTAGCTAATGTAATGTCCATCTGACGTTAACCCTCGGAACTCCTTGCTGCTGGGTTATGCCATGCCACTGGCCTACCGTTGCCCTGGCTCCGCCTACCATTGCCCTGGCTCCGCCCCTAGGCCTGGCGATGGCAAAGCCACCAGCAACAGATTGAAGCCACCCACTGTCCCACCAGCTGCCACTGCCTTGACTACTGTAACTTCCCCCTTACTGGTGTTCCCTGCTCTGATCTCACCCCACACGCATCACCTGTTTCAATGCTCTGCCACCAATGTCATCCACCATGCCCGGCTCTTTGACCACATTTAGATCCTCTCCATATTACACTGGCTCCACATTACACATTTAGCACAAGCTCCTGGTCTTCACCTTCAAGGCTCTTCATGGCCTTGCTCCCTCATACCTCTCCACTCTTCTATCCTGCCAATTACTGCCCGGGAGCTTCGCTCCTCCTCTGATCCTGCCCTCGCCTACTTGCCACATCATCAATGCCTGGAACTTCCTCTGTGGATACATTCATTCTGCTCCCTCCCTACAAACTTTCAAATCCCTTCTGAAAACCTGCCTCTTCCATCAAGCTTTCCCTGGCTCGCCCTGAGTGAAATTGCATCCTCTTCCCTCCCTTCCTCAGAATCTCTCTCCTGTAACTCAGTTAAGCACATGCACCTGCATTTTCTCAACTTCATGAATGGATCACAAGATTGCATCCTTGTAACCCCTCCCTTGTCTCTCCCTTCTTTGTCTCTCTTAGATTGTAAGTCTCTGCAGTAGGGACCTGTCTATAACTATGGATTGTACAGTGCCAGGTACACTGGTTGTGCTATATAAATAAATAATGATAATAAAATAATAAAATAAAGTTATAACAATAAATAATAATAATAATTATTAATAATAAAATTATAAAAATAATAAAAAAATAATAAGTAGATGAGAGGGTGTAGGGTAATAACCATGGCCATTTCTACTAATAAAAACTTTTTATCCCTGTTCAGATAAACAAACTGCAAGCCCAATAATGCTCCATTCCCCACTCTTATTTTAACTCAGGAGATTAAGGACCAGTGGCAGTTTCTATTAATGGGTGGTTGGGCATCAGCCCCCACTCCCCCAGGACTGGTGATCACTGATCACTCACCAGTGGTGTCTCTACAGCTCCTCCTCCTCCCCCCTCCCTCTCACAACAACAACAACAACAACAACAACACAGCAGCAGCAGCAGGAGCCTCGGTGAGGTGGGGCAGGCAGGCTGCATCAGGGAGGGAGGTGGGGCTGAGAGAGGACTCCCTCCTACAGCTGCCAGTGCAGCAGTTGACCCATCCCAGTGGCAGTGCAAGTCATGATCATTGTTGATGAGAGTGCATATGTCGGGCGCTGTACCGCTGCTGCATGGCTCTCTCTCAGGGCAGGGAGGAGGGGCTTGTAAGGGCTCAGGTTGATTTCCATGAGTGGATCTCAGCCAAAATAAGTGGCAGCTGGGTGCTAATCATTACCGCCCGTTTCAGACACCTAGGGAGGAAGACTGGGGGGGGAGCAGCCTTGGGAGGAGCCTGCCTCAGGGCCAACCAATCACTGGCCAGAGAGACAGTGAGGAGGAGCTGCCCTGACCTTCATCTGGCTACACAAACTACTCCAGTAAAGCACGTGCACCTCACTGTTGCTGCTGAGGTTTGGAACTGGACTAGACAACACAGCCAGAGACTCCAGCAGTCAATGAGTGACAACCAGTAAAACTGAATTCCCCAGACTCCAGTGCCATGTCACTCAGCGGTGCAATAGCAGTAGAAATTTCAAAATAGTCTCTGCTGATTTTCCCCCTTGTTTCCTGCTCTCTGGGGTTTTGGGGGGTGCTTACTGCTGCAGGGAGAACCTGGGCGTGTGTGTGTTGTGCAGTGACTTCTCTGCTTCAACTTCTCCTGCATTTCAAATTAAATAGTCTTTTATTTTGCAGTTTGCAAGTATGTGCAGACTTGAGGCCATTTTGTGCCTCCCTTCCATCCCCACCCCTCACTCGCCTGGCCACATGGCTACTGCTGTTCAAATGGTCTCAGTCTACTGATTTCCACCACCCCCCCGTAATTGTCAGCTGCTTTCTGGTTTTTGGGTGCTGGGGGAACCTGAAGGTTTGTGCAATGGTTTCTCTGAGTTTCCTAGGCATTTTCTAGGCACTGGCAGTTTGCATGCATGTGCAGAGTCACTTGGGGCCATTTTGTGCTTCCCTTCCACCCACCACCCACTGGCCTGACCACATGGTTACTGCTGTTCAAATGGTTTCTGCTGATTACACACACACACACACACACACACCAATTGTCTGCTTCTTTCTGGGTTTTGGGTGCTGAGGGTTGTGCAATGGTTTCAATGAGTTTCCTTGGCATTTTCTTGCCAGTTTGCAAGCATATACAGACTCACTCAGGGCCATTTCTTCAAAACCCTCCTCAAAATCTTGTACTTTGTGCATAGGAAACTTAACACCTGGAACTACATTCTGTAGTTTTAAAGTATTTTAAGGGGCTTTATACCATTTCCAGCTTCTAAAGAGATGTGTAGGTTTTCATAACTATGTGCTATTGGGGCCCAAACATTTTGTCAGTCTAATTTGCTCTCTAAAATGTATGTAAAATCTACAACAGCAGACAACCACGCATAGAGAAAAAGGTATCCATCCAACTGTTTCTGAAGATCACCTACAGAAGTAGGTAACCTTTCCCATGGTGGGGTGGGATGAGGGAAAGTGTGTGTGTGGGGGGGACGGACAAGCTTACATATTTACTGATGAAGTCTGTGGTGCTTTTCAAAAAGCAGCCATCACAAGTGGGAGATTCTCTGTGCCACTTCTATTGTGTGGTGGTCATGACTTCTCAGAGACAAACTGACCTGTTTGTTTGTTGTGAGCAGGAGCCACTGCTGCCAAGGAATTGCTAAATTCGTGCTAAGGGACATGGCTGAAGAACAGAGAATACATTGAGGAGGGTGTCAAGAGACATTGCTGTAAGTTGGAATGCATTTTTATGAATTATCTCCAAAGTGTTCTTGGAACTTCAGTTGCTGCTTGCCTGGCATGTTGTGTGCACCACACCTCTGCATATCATTTGCAAGGGGGAAAGCTGTGTACGTAGCATGTTATACTTTCATTCAGGATGTGTCTTTGCACCCATTGTAGTAGAGTGCATAATGATGGCTCAAAGCTCACTGGGATACAATTGCCTAAAATCTTCTCTTATTTTGCAGGACAGAAGTATCAAAGAGAAAGCTGCTAAAAATTAACACTGTGGATTCACTGCTGGCAAAGCCGTTCTTACAGCTCTCTTATGCTGAAAAAAAGTCAGGTAAAAGAACTGGGACCTGACCGTCCAAATCTTTAGCTTGCGAAAGCTTCCCATGACAGAGGGAAGGACTACACACGCTGGTTGAGCACAGCGTGGTATGAGAAGGAGAAGTAGCTCTGCGACATCGTTTCAACAACTGCATTGTTTTGTTTTCCATTATTGCTGTTCCGGGGTGAGGTGGCATGGACCAATACAGGAGTGAAGGACTTAAAGCATCTAGCTGAGAAGATAAAGAAGCATGATGAATGCAAAGGTCATACTGACAGCTGTTTCAAACTTGCAGCATTTGGTAACACCAACCTAGTGGCACACCTAGATGATGGTTACCTTGTGAGCATTTGAAAGCACAATGATGACACTGACAACAACCAGTACGTTCTTTCAAAAATAACTGATTGTATTCGGTTTTGTGGTGCTTTTGAGTTGGCACTGCATGGTCATGATGAGACTGAGGACTCCTTGAGCCCAGGAATGTTTAGAGCCTTGGTTGATCTGGATTGGCAGCATCAATTCTGCGGTGGAGAAGCATTTGAAAACTGCCACAGTTTTCAAAGGCACTTCCAAAACAATCCAAAATGAACTCCTAGGCTGCATGCTCGCCATAGCCAGGAATTTCATTATCAAGCAGTTGAAGAGCCCTGAATATGTGACTATTTAGGCTGATGACACAACAGATGTGTCAACTCACTGCCAGTCAGTACTGATTTATCGGTACATAGATGGCAGAGTTCAGCTGTAGAGTATTTTTTTAGTTTTACACAGTTGCAAGACTCTCATGCAGAAACCATTGCCACAGCATTGATGCTGTGGTTGAATGCTGTTTTCCCACAGGACGCTGATAAAGAGAAAGTGATTGCTGAGAGTTATGATGGTGCAAGCGTGATGCATGGGCAACATGGAGGGTGGGTCCAAAAGAGGATCCAGGACATATACCCAAATGCTCACTATGTACACTGCTAATGCAACAAGCTGTGACCCAAATAAAGAAGGTTAAAGTATTTTTTTTGCAGATTTGGGTGTATTAACAGCTTTTTTTTCATCATCTCCAAAAAGGACAGAGGTTCTGGATACAATACTAAAGAGAAGACTCCCCAGAGCACCTGCCACACCCTGTAACTTTAACATTAGGACAGTAAATGTAGTTTATGAGCACCAAGAGGATCTGACGGAATGCTTCAACCACATAAGAAGTGGTAATTTTGATGCCAGTGCAACTTGTGAGGCATGGGGATTTGCTAAAAAGTTGGAAGAGGATAGGGAGTGCCTTTACTTCCTGTTTTTATTCCATAAAATAATCCCTCACATTAAGGTGCTTTATGATCAACTGCAAAAGAGAGAGATTGACTCAGTAGGTGTTCAGACATTTACTACAGAGTTTTTCAGCAGCATCAATAGAATGAGAGACTCTATTAAGGTCCTGTGCTCTGAATTGGCAAATAGTTCCACCTAGAGGTAGCACTATAGTCAGCCTGGATCAAATTGCAGTTGAAGTTTGAGATATCATAATTTCACATGCGAAGGAACGATTTGCATTCACAAAGCACCTAGTGAGTGCAACTTTATTACAGGGGACTCTTTTTGCATTACACAACCAATGCTTTCCAATGTGAGCATTGAACAAAACAGTGGATGCCTACCCTATGCTACACAAAGACAGACTGAAGATGGAGCTTTCTGTATTGTATGAGAAGAAAGACCTGTATGGTATGAAGGATGCATCAGAGCTACTTCATACATTGCTGGACAACAATCTGCAGGACAGCTTTGGTGAAACTTTGAATCTGGTGAGAATTGTCATCACAACACCAATAACAGTGGAATCTGAATGGTCTTTCTCAGTTCCACAGAGAATAAAAACTTTCCTGAGGAACACAATGACATCAGAAAGACTGAACACACTGGCAATGTTGTCAATAGAAAAAAGCTTGATCCAACAAATACCTGACTTCAACCACAGGACAATTGAACTGTTTGCATGTCTCAAAAACTGTTGGGTGCCTTTGCTGTACAAGCGATAGACCTGTGCGATTGTTTGTATTTGGAGTCCATGGGAAAACCTTTGAGGTATTTGGCTGGTGAGGCTTAAGAACTGGGAGAAGAGTTTGTTGTTTGAGTTCTTTGCTAGCTTGTGTGTGGGTGCTGTGTGTTTGGTTAATAAACCCTTGTAGTCCACTTCCAGATGATGTGGTCAAAGGTCTTGGAGTCCCATTTAAATGGAGTGGGGTATGAGGCTAGATTCTGTGAGTGCAGACATAATATAGAGGATCTTCCACATTATCTTTTTGATTGTAAGCTCTCTGCCAGGATTCGAGCTTGCTACCTTTACCCGATATTAAAGAGAAATGTTATTGGAATGTTGAATGCAAAATCAAACATATGTTGGTTGATGTAACTGGAAGTAAGAGACTTAAAGTAGTACAGTATTTACATGCCCTGGCCATATCCTGCAAAAAATGGGACAAAATTTGATGTATTGGTAATTTGGTCCCATGTATATGGAACCAGTTTAGTAAAGTAAATAAGTATGAGGAGCCCAGTTATTTGGATGTTTAATTGGATGATTGATGTGAACCTTGAAAAATGGTTTTTGATGTTAAGTTCTAAAGTTTTAAATGGATACGTCAGTATTTCTGGTTGTATTATATTTGCATCGACTTATCATTCGTGACAATAAAATTCTTCTTCTAATAAACCCTTGCCTTGAGTCCAAGATCTGTATTCATTGTGGGTTTTTTATTGGTTACGTATTATTATTATTATTATTGTTATTTATTAAGTATTTATATAGTGCCAGCAATGTACCTGGCTGGTGCTTTACAGTTGCTGTTGGGAGACAGGTCCCTGGCCCAGTGGTCTTACAACAATCTAAGAAGGACAAGGATGAGGGGAGCACAGGGAGAGACACATCCATTCCCATTTTTAGATATTTGTTTACACATGGGGAACCAAAGCTGTAAACTTTCATATTCACTTCAAAATTTGGGTTGGGCAGACTCTGCCCCTAAGCAAAGCCACCGGTGGTATGTTACACACACACACTGCCCCACCACTGCATTATTAGGACTTTAGCCACTAATTTTACAAAAATGGTCACTCTAATTCCATTATTTCCTAATTTAATTACTAAATTAGTCACTAATTTAAGTGCAGAAAAACTGTGAAGAAAGGTTTCCTAAAGGGTGTGATCCTCACTCTATGAAGTCAATAGGATTTTTTGCCATTGATTTCAGTGGAGTAAGGATTGCACCCAAAATGTTGAGCTGAAAAACTGAGGCTTCCCCCTGACTAATAGTGGCACTTCTAGGAGGATTCAAGTCAGACTAGCAAACCCACAAAGAGAATATTTTTAAAATTCATATATGGAAATATTATTTATTTATTAAGATTTCTATACGAATTTACCCCAGAAGGATTAACTGTCATGCCCAATGTCACACAGATAGTGTGTGGCAGGGGTGGAAATGGAACTCAAGTGTTTGGAATCACAGTCCAGTGCCTTTGAAATCTTCCAAGGTAAGACTCCACAGTAATCTTAGGTCCTGGATACTGCTTCCTAATTTTAATTTGGTACTGATTCCAGGGATTCCACATCAGTAATGTCCCTGAGTGCAAACATGATTTAGAAGTCTCAGCACATATAAGAACAGAGCCTTTCAAATTGCCCTATGCATGCTGATGAACTCTGCACAGGGAAATACCTGTATTCAAAGCAGATGTGGGACTCTGAAGAAAGGCTGCCAAACACTTCAATGTTAATACAGGGAAGAATGAGGATGGGCAAGTAAACTGAGAGATAGATGAAACATTGTTTTCTGCATCCAAATTTGTGCATCCATTTATATTTTTACTTGTCTATACGAGACTATAATATTAGGTCCCTGCATTGTCAACAACCAACTTTAGGACGCAAACATCAGCATAGTCAACCTTGCTACCTTATTTGCAAAACTGAGAGTTTAATTAAGAGGGAAAGCACCAGGCAGTAAACTCAGGGACTCAGAAATCCCTGTGGGGGGTAGGAGGAGGATTCTATTCCCATTTGGAAAAATCAATTGACAGCTTTGCATCATCAGTTTGTAATTCAGCCTTTCTCGAAAATTACAAGGGCCATTCTAAAATTACAATGAATGACGTTAGTCTCTGACTCTCAATGAAACTTGTAAACAGGGATCAATGAAAGTGGCATATTACATGGAAGGCACTGGCAGATGAGTTCATCTCTACATGGGTTCATTCATTCGATAGAGGAAATGAAATGAATATACAACATTTTGTAAACAAGCAACAGGAATAAAGACAATTGTGAAGGTTTAGATACTTTTCTATTCTTATGTATCATAGATGTGCAAATCCCTTAAAAGCCCTGATTTACATAACTGCCTAATTATTTTCGCTAATTCTTTTGCTTCCAATCCAAAATGAGAGAGACTGTGTATCATTACAATTGGAAATGCACCAGTTAAATCAGTTAATATAAAATTACTGTGTAAAAAGGATAGTTTTTATTTTTAAGTGGGGAAAATGTAGAGAAAGAGAGAAGAGGTAAAACCTATAATTTTTAATAAAAGATCATGCATTTGATTATTTCAGAAAAAAAATCTTTCCTAAGTGCATTTGTAGTTTGAAAGAATTATCTTTTATATGATGTTTTACAGGGTGTACCTCACCCCAGGCTGCCATTGGGCAGGAGGGTGGCGGTATAGAAGAAGCATTATAAAAATAAATAAATAATTATTATTATTATAAACATTTATATAGCGCCAGTCGTGACCTGGTGCTGTACAGAACATAGAAATAGACGCAGTCCCTGTCTGTGGCTTACAATCTAAAAGACAAGGAGGGGGAGACAGAGAGAGGGGACAGTGGGAGAGACAGGGGAGAAGACAGACAAACGTTCAAGCGGATGCAAAGTCTCAGGTGCTAGTGCTTGGCTTGGTTACAATCAGGTTGTTTGCAGTAGTCTGCAGAGGAGGGCAGACAATAAGTATATGGGGAACGACTAGAAGGCATTGGGAAAGGCGGCGAGGAAAAAGTAGGTCTTGAGGAGGGATTTGAAGGAGCGGAGGGAGGGGGCAAGGCGGATGTGGGTAGGGAGGGAGTTCCAGGCATGGGAGGCAGCGAGGGAGAAGGGTCAAAGGCGGTTAGGTGAGCAGGAGAAATGAGGGAGAGTGAGGGAGGGGACAGAGGAAGAGCGGAGAGCGCGTGCAGGAGTGCGTAGGGAGATTAGGTCCGAGAGGTAAGGGGGAGCTTGGTTGTGGAGTGTTTTGAACGTGAATACCAGGAGTTTAAACAGGATACGTTCAGGAAGGGGGAGCCAGTGAAGAGAGAAGAGGAGAGGCTGCACATGGTCGAAGCGACGGGCAGAGTGAATGACCTTGGCAGCGGAGTTTTGGATTGCGATAAGGGGGGACAGGTGAGAGCGAGGGAGGCCAGCAAGGAGGAGGTTGCAGTAATCGAGGCGAGAGATAACCATGGCATGAACAAGGATTTTGGCCGAGGAGGTAGAGAGAAAGGGGCGGATCCGAGCAATGTTATGGAGGGCGAATCGGCAGGATTTGGCAACAGAGTCAATGTAAGGTTTAAAAGAGAGGTGCGTGACAAAGATGAAGCCCAAGATACGGGCTTGGAGAACAGGATGGATGGTGACTCCATCGATGCAGATGGGCAGGTTAGAGGAAGAGGAGGGAGGACATTTGAGATCGGGCAAGGCCCATGGGGAGTATTTAATTATGGGAGATCAGTTCAAGAGTTCCCACGAATGGTGGGCTGAGCTTTTGGCCCTGATCTTCACAAACATCAACGCAACTGGGAAGATCCCCAAAGCTTGGATTAATAGCATCTTAATACCAATCTTTAAAAAAGGTGATCCTGCTTCCCCTGAGAACTATCGACCAATAAGCTTGCTCAGTGTGGTGGGGAAACTGTATACCCGGTACCTTTTGGAGAGAGTGATGAACTGGCTTAAGGCCTTTGACATTATGGTACCAGAGCAAGTGGGGTTCCAGAGGGGTAAGTCCATGGTGGACCATACTCTTGTCCTAGTGCAAATGATAGGAAGGGGTGTGGTGCGTTCTAGGAGAGTGTTCCTGTGCTTCGTGGACCTGAAGATGGCCCTTGACTCCATCTACAGGGAGCGGCTTTGGTGTAAGCTTAGCTCCCTGCAGATGGAGCCTAGGTTATTGTTTTTGTTAATGCAGCTTCATTGGGGGAATACCCTCCAGGTACGGTATAGCCAGGAAGGTGCCCTTACGAGGAGGGTAGAGGTAGATCGAGGGGTAAGGCAGGGGTGCCTGTTGACACTGATCCTGTTCAACCTCTTTCTAAATGATCTCCACCCCCACCTTTCCTGTTGACGGTAGACTCCCATCCGCCGCAGGTGGGGGATAAGAAGATCACCTCATTCCTGTATGCGGACGATGCTGTTCTTATTTCACAGTCCTTGGTTGGCCTTAGGAGGGCCCTGCAGTGAGTGGGTGACTACGCCTCTAGAGAGGGCCTAGTCATCAACTTTTCCAAGACCAAGGTCATGATCATTGGTCGCAGGAAGAATAAAGAAATCCATCAGTGGTGGATTGGGCGTAATGAAATTTCTCAAGTGACCCAATTCAGGTATCTGGGGGTTAATTTCTCTAATTCCTTGAGTTGGCAGGTCCATGGGGCAGCAGCTAAGAGTCAAGTCTCCCAAATGGCGGGAATTATTGTGAAATTCTTTTTTGGGAGGGAGGTAAGTTGGTGCTTCCTGCTCTTCACCTGTTTCGGGCTAAGGTCATAACCCAGCTTCTTTATGCCTTCACAGTATGGGGCTTGGCATGCATTGAGTCTCTTGAGATTTCTGTGAGCAATCCTGAGAGTTCCAAAGGGCACCCCCCAGGTTTTATTGAGACTGGAACGGGGCTGCTGGCCTTTACGTCTCTTGGCCCTCCAGTGTATCATTAGGTAATGGATTAAGGTTGTTTTACTACTCCCTGAGGACAATTCCTTGCTGAGGATAACAAAGGATAAAGGTCTCCTTACCCCCTGGCTGGAGGAAGTGGAGGAGGAAATTAGGAAGCTGGGTTTTGACCCCTCGAGACTGATAGCAATGGTTTTAAACTAGCCTTGCTTCAGGTGAAAGAACGCCTTAGGGACCAACAACGCCAGCTAGATTTGGTGCAAGCACAGCTCCAATGGGTAGCTAGGGATTATGTTCCTCCGGGAGCTCCCCTTGCGAGTTCCTCTTATTTGATAGCTTGGCCAAATTTCCACATTAGTCGGGTGTTCTCCAGATTATGCTGTGGGGTCTTCCCCTTGGCTATTCTGGAGGGCTGTTATCTGGGGCTTCCATGGGATGACAGGATATGCCACTTTTGTGATCTTCAGGCCTTGGATACTAATAGGCACCTGATTTTTGAATGTCCAATGTTGACGGCTCTCTGGGAGAGGTTACTACCTCTTGTTCAAGAGCTATTGGTGAAGAACTCAGTCGCTAGGAGCTATGAGTTATGCCTAAATCCTATTGTCTCAGACTTAACAAAGGAAGTCACAATTTTTGCGAACTTGGTAATGAAGGCAAGGCAAAGCCTGTCTGGGGGCATTGATATGACCTACGCCCAAAATGGGCGCTGCTGGTGATTTGACCTTTATTAGATTTATGGGCCCTTCAGAGGCTGTATGCATGTAACCTTGCAGTAGTGTGGAAGAGTTAGGGGGTGGGATCCTTTTAGGAATGAAATGATTAGTATGGGACTGCTTGTCAATTATGATTGTCTGTATTTGGGATAGTGATCCCCTTGATCTTATTTGGTACTTTGGGTGGGGGAGCCGCTACTTATTCGTCAATTTGTATACTTTTGACTGTGAGTTTGCTACCAAAATTGTGCATGGCAATGTAAAGTTTATGTAATGAGGTGCCATGCTCTCTTAACTAAGGCGATACTTGTGACAAAGATGGATTATCACTCTATAATCTGGCCGGAAAAGTCGGTTATAACTATTAAGCCAACACCAAGCCAATATAGACGACAAAGGCAGTGGCCATGGCCCCGGGGAAGGAGCAGAGAATAGATTGTTAAGTGATCAACTCTTAATGTATGTATGGTCTAACGGCTCCCACTATAGAAAGGGTAAGGCAACATAAAGTAACTATACAATTTTAAAACTTTACTTTTTAAAAAAAAAACTTTTATGGACTTGGAAATTTTTGTCATATTGGTCGATGGGAAATGTACCGAATTCCTATGTGGACTAACAATTTGTTGTAGTTTTTGTACTTGTTTATTTTGTAATGACCTATGGTCAAACAATTAATAAAAACCTAACCTAAAAAAAACACAAAAAACCCAGGCCTTCAGAGGCGGGGAGGGGAGGGTGGGTTAAGTTTTTGTAGTGGTGTCATGTATCCTGTATATAGGCATATATGTTTGACCATCTGTGTTTCAATATATTGTATGATGACTTCTTAAAAGAGCTGTCCTATAGTGACCTTTCTACTGAACTCTTGACCAGATACTGGAAAATCAGCCTGTATACTGGAATAGACAATATAGTCAAGTCTGTCTCTTAGTGAAATTAACAGTTTCTGTTGACTAAGTCTCCAGATATGAGTCTCAGGCAGGGCAGGAAAAGGCCTTGTTTGTTTGGAGTTTACTATTGTTAATCCTATCCATATGATAAGGAACCTGTTTAGTATGTATCTACAGGCTTCTTACTATGTATTTTGAGAAAAAACCCTCCCTGTCAGCAGTTTTGACCTGACGTCATTTTTAGCTGACCTCCAAGCATCTTTCATTCTATAAGAAGAGAGAGGAAAGATGGATTCTTCAGAAAGCTTTCTTTCCTGAAGCTTCTCTCATTTCTTTCATCTGGCAGAATGGGGAAAGGACTGGGTAATATGTTATATCCTATATGATGCATTGAGTCAACCATAGCAATAATACTTAGAGCATATGTTATATCTTATAGATGTTAAGATCTTTGAATTTGTAACAGAGCTGTTCTCTGAACAGAAATGTCTTTCTAAGTCATGTACTTTTAACTGACACTGTTTCTTTTGTACTATGTCTTTATTTGAACTTAAGTAAACTATTGCTTCATATTTTATAATATTCATAAGTCTCATAGCCTCATTTATATAAATGAATTGGTCTTTACTATACTTTGCTGAGCTGGCTGGCTTATTAGCAAAGTGTAAACTCGAATTCCACATATTGGAAAAGAGCGCCCTATATCCAGACCAGATCATGTCAGGCCTGGACCACTAAGCGCATTTTCCTTTTGGGGAAACCGAGGCACAACGCGACAGGGGGAGTTTTTAAAATTTGTCATATAATATTGGAATTTTAGATTTTATTGTGGTTTTTATATTGTTTAAGAATTGCTTTTATCTTGTTGGTAGCTGCCCCGAAATGTCATTGGCATAAGGGGGCAGCATATAAGTTCAATAAAATAAATAAATGAAATAAATAAAGTTATAATAATGAATAGCAGTCAATTCGCAGTAACTTGGCCAAATTGACACAGAAGCAAAAGAACAAACAAAAATTGCTGCCGATATTCATCCGTATAGGGGCAGTAAAACACTAAATGAAGCAAATCTTCAGTTTGGACCAAGGTACAACTGCACAATCTGAGAGGATATGGGAGCCCTTTCCTTCTTCCAGATAAGACTCTGGAAGGAATAAGGTCAAATCTGAGAAGAGTTAAAGCTCTTCTCAGTGCCAGGTTGTCCAAGGCCATCATATAAAGTTCCCTCTCAGGAGCTTTTTTAAAGAGTTGATAAAATGGAGCAGATTTCATACAGGCAATCCTTCTCATGTCCTCTGCAATCACCAAATCTGCCAGCTGTCTAGAAATGAAAGATTTTATCTTAGTATTAGACAGACACAGAAGCAAAAGAACAAACCAACCAAATAAAACACAAATAAAATAAACAAAGAGCTAATTAAGCTGAATGGATAGTGCGGAGTCGCTATCGACAGAGTCAACCCCTACCCTTGCAAAGCATTCTGCTTCCTTTTGATCAAGGCCAAAGTCATATTGGCAAGATTTTTAGTAGAAGCAACATCTTTACATGAGGCCAGAAAGGTTAATAGATGTTGGGGTGGCCAATAAATTTTATTTTCTAGCACAGAAAACAAAGGTGAGAATGCCTTCATGGATTCCCCCGTCATTCGTAAAAGAGAGATTAATTTCCTGTACCACTGTGATGATAGTGTAGGAAAATTGAATTCGGTAAAATAAAGATAGGGTAACTTATCTTCCATCATACTCCTCAGCCAATAAGAAACCTGAGCCAAATCGAGTTTTACCAAAACTGGCAAAACACATGTTTCCAATCTCACAAGGCAGGATGGGGTGCTCTTTGATACTGAAAGGATCACCCGTAAAAAGCGATCTTGGAAAAACTCCAGATTGTTCCTAAGAAAAGATCCCCAAATTTCGGCACCATATAGAGCTTGCGGACTGGCCTTCAAATCCAATAGTTTCAAGGCATGTGATATAAGTTTGCCTCCATCCTTTCTCCAGAACTTAAGAAGCTCCCCCAATGGATTGATCCATCTTTAGTTTGGTGATTTCTGCGTGCTTGGCTCAAGATAAGAACCAGTGGCGGAAAATGTCAGCCCCAAATAACGATAAGACTTGACTTGTTCAAGGCTAATGTCATCAAGCACCCAGTTAAATTTACGAAAGCTCTTGGCCACTACAAGGACTTTAGTTTTTTGGTAGTTAATTTTAAGATGGCTGCTCTTGCAAAAGATCCCCAGAGCGCCAAGGAGTCTCTTCAGACCCAATCTGGCATTTGATACAATGGCCATGTCGTCTGCATAATGCAGAATCAAAATGTGCCTGTTTTGAATTGCAACAGGGTAATGTAATTCACTGGCAAGTTCCATGGAAATTCCATTTATAAAGAAGTTGAAAAGAAATGGAGCCAGGACACCCCATTGGTGGCAGGTATAATATCCGATAAATGTCCTTTCGGAGTGAGTCGTATTCTCAGCAAGTTGTTTGCACAGAGACAAAATACAAAAGCGATCAGTCTCCTATCCATATTAGTTGCAGATAATTTAGTCCATAAGTGTTTCCTATCTATAAGATCGAAGGCTGACCTGAGATCAACAAAAGACAGAAATAGGATCAGAATGGGGGTTCTAACATATTTGTCAATCAGGTGTGTCAAAGTAAAGCAATGGTTCAAGGTGGAATGACCAGTGCGAAAGTCAGCCTGTTCCTTTGAGAAGAAGCTAGCCTCTTCCACCCAGGTCTCCAGTTTGATTAATAAAAAATGGGCATACAATCTTTATTATGCCTGTACAGGCTATGGGCCAAGGGGAAAGCCAGTGCCAATCAATAAACTAAACTAATAAACTAATTAGTTTAATTAATAAAAACCAGGCATACAATTTAGCTATCCCACTGATCAAGCTGATTGGCCTATAGTTGGACGGGAGGTCTCTATCACCTTTTTTGAATATTGGAATAATTCTACTAATATTCCAGCTATCTGGAACTAAACCACTGCATTTTATGGTATCAAACAATGTGCAAATGATGGGAAGCCACCAGTCAATTTTATTTAATAAGATATCACCAGGTATTTCATCACCACCCGAGGCCTTACCCAAATGGATTAGTTCTAAAAATCCTCTAATTTCCACAGGGTTCACTGGAGGCCACTAGGGAAGGTCCTTTAGTCTAATAGAATTCAAGACTGGTATGTCAGGCATTTGAGATCTCCAAAAAGTGAGATTGCCATGCAGCTGCAGCGATGTTTGGATGGATCGCAAAAGGACGCATTCCATTATTAACCAATTGCCAGAACTTGGATTGATTACAGGTAAGGACCGCATCTGCAAGAGCAGACCATAAAGAGCGCTGGTAAATTAAGTTTTTTGTGTCTAAGCAGATCTCTATAAACTTTCTTTTGTTTGGCATAACACAGAATAANTTACAGAAATCAAAGAGCCCGGAGCTGATAAACGGACCTGAAGCCAGAACTTGATTTCTGCCACCTGAATCAGGGAAGATACTGAGACAAGTCCTGATTTGGCCCTTAAAAGTCCAATCAGTGTGTTATTGGGAGCAAACAAAACACGGCTAATAAATCTATTTTGAACCTTTTCCACATTTTTTAGTAATAAGGGACCCCAAATTGGAGACCCATAAAGTAGTTGGGAGATCACCTTGGCACAAAATAATCTTAAGGCCAGGATGAACAATTGGCCACCCTTACTGGCATAAAAACTTAAATCCCATTGACTGTAGAATCTGCTGATTGAATTGATGCCTCACCATGGGCAGACCAAGTGGCAGACTGGGAAAACAGAACACCTAAGTACTCAAGGCTCTTCACCTGCTCAATTAAGTGCTTGATCTTAAACCAATTATGCCGAGTCCACCAACACCCCACCACCATCACTTTGATTTTACTAAAGTTTATATCCAACAATTTGATTTGATAATATTCATAAAAATGCTGCATTAAATGCTGGAGACCCAAAGTGGTTTGGGATAAGAGAACAGAATCACTGACGTAGAGCAAATTGGCAAGATGACTATCTCCTAGTTTGGGTGGGTGATAAGTGGGATCATTCATATGGGTGACAACATCATTGATATAAATGTTGAACAATAGAGGTGCCAAAAGGCACCCCTGTCTCATGCCTTGAGAAATATGGATAGGACGGGACAATTGACCATAACGGTTGACCCTAACCTGTGTGGAAGAGTTTGTATGCAGGGCAATAATCAAAAACAAAAGTCTTGGGTCAATGTTTGTGCCTGAAAGTTTCAACCATAATAGTTCCTGATTTACCAAGTCAAAGGGGGCTTGCAGATTGTCAAAACATAAATACAAAGAACATCGATTACCAACTCTGGCATCCTGAGAAATTAATTAATTCAGCAAATAAATATGGTGTAAAGTGGAGGCACCCTTTCTAAAGCCTACCTGCTAACGAGCAATAATTTTATTACTTTCAGCCCATGTCAACAAACAGCCAAACAAGTATTTAGAGTAGACTTCTCCTACGATGTCCAAAAAACTAATTGGCCGATAGTTTCCAGGAATACTAGCATCACCTTTTTTAAAGATAGGAACTATTATGCTTTTAACCCACCCACTAGGGACTATACCAGTTTCATTGATTCCTGAAAACAAAGCTGCCAATGTGTCACACCACCAGTCCAAATTGGTCTTAAGGAGTGCAGTTGGAATAATATTACCCCCAGGTGCCTTGTTTATCTTAAGGTCTTGAATCAAGAGAGCAACCTCCTCAGGAAAAAACGGTGGCCAACTTAAGATACTCAAGGCTGGAACTACAGGATGAGCAAGAATTGGGGCTGGAATAACATTAAAGACTTCACTATAGTGCTCTTCCCACCTTGATGGTGGTATATCAGAGGCAGGGAGAAACTTAACCAGAAACCTGGATTTATTAATCAAATGCCAAAAGGCAATGGTGTTATTTTCCCTTGCCAACTTTTTGAGTTCCGTCCAGGCCATTCTGGCATACTCCATCTTTTTGCTTTTAAGTGCCGCCTTATAGTCCTTTCTAAAGAAAACAAAAACTGGCTAGAAAAGAATATCCTCCCCATGCCTCTTCCACAGCCGCCCAAATATTTCAAGCTTCTTTTGGCAGTTTGAAACTTGTTGTCAAACCACGAGGGTACACACCGCTTCCCTTTAGATGACGGACGGGAAGAAAAAAACAAATGTGGGCATAGCTTGTCTACCAATAGCTCAAAGCCCTCAAAGCCGCTGCTGGCAGGGGTGATCAATGCCTCCCTTTGGGAGGGTAGAGTGCCGGGTTGCCTCAAACAGGTGGTGGTGCAGCCTATGCTCAAAAAAACCATCACTTGATGTTGATTCCCTCGCCAGTTATCAGCCAGTTTCTAACCTTCCCTTTTTAGGGAAGGTTATTGAGCGGGTGGTGGCCCAGCAGCTGCAGTGACATCTAGAATGCATTGGTTATCTGGATCCCTGGAGAGGGGGAGATCGTCCTTGACTGGTTCAGCACCTTCCTGACTGGGAGAACTCAGGGGGTGGGGGGTGGTTGGGGATTTTTCTTCATCAGGGTTGGGGGGGAGGGGGTGTTTTTATGATTAATGTTTTAAATTGTTCAAGCGATTTTATATTGTTGTTTTTATGGTTTTGTTAGCTGCTCTGAGCCACTGAGGTGGGGAGGGTGGGCTAAAAATCTGTTAAATAAGTAAATAAATAAATAAATAAATAAATCTCCACGGGACCTCACCTGTGGTGTCCCGCAAGGTTCTNTTATGCTAACCAAACAGTACAGAAAAATGCAGGCTAGCAAGGGACATTGCCTCAAGAAGAATAAAACAACCCCGCAAAACAGTGTGCAGCTGCATGGAGAAATAAATCCCACCAAAAGCTAGCAAGCCCAGGCCCCTGAAGTCACAAATACCCTCCTCTCCACCCCCCCCAGGGCACCCTCTTGGCATGGCATTGGCACTGTGGCACTGGTAACTTGAACAGACCAGGAAAGGGGAAGTGGAGCCAGGCAGAGAGAGCCCTCTGGCCTCATGGTGCCAAGTGCCAAACAAGCAGCAGACAGAACTAGAAGCAATATGGAATGACACCCAATTATTAGTATTTTTAAAACTGCATGGCATGGTAAAGCTAAATGTAACCCCCATCCCCCAGCATTTGTCCTATGGACAGGACAGGCCAAACCATACCAGACTAGGCACCCCACCACCAACAACAACTACTTACAGATCTAGAAGCACTGTAGCACAAAGCCAAATTCACCCAAGAGAATGGACACAATGGCTGCATCCACTTTTATTTTGCCCTCCCAGACAATCAAAAGTTTGCCATCTGGCTTGGCCAGTCAATCAAAACTTGACATCTGGCTTACAATCACTCAACTGTCCCCTCCATACCAAATATGGCACTACATTTCATTTCCAGAAGAAGCTCAACGGTCTACCAGCCACCCATAAATGCAACGGTTTCTGAAGTTTCCAAAGTTTTCCAAATAATAGCCTTAGTCTTTGGAACTTCGGACTTTCTGAATCTAATACTTTAATCTTCTGTGATTTCCAAAGTTTTCCAAAGACCGAGTTACAGCCCTATTCTTGCTCTCCTCACTTCTGTGCAAAACACCACTGTCAAGGTCATCTACCTCACACATCAGTTTGATCATGTTCAGCACCTCCTCACCTCACCCCACTGGCTCCCTCTACCTGAACACATATAGCACAAGCTCCTGGTCCTTACTTTCAAAGCCCTTCATGGCCTTGACCCCTCCTACCTCTCTGCATTTATTTCCTGACACAGTCCTTTCTGGGAACTTCGCTATGGCTGAACCTGATTGTAAGCTCGCTGGGGCACGGACCTGCCTATAATTTATTAATGTAACATGCCAGGAACATTGCTTGTACTATAAATAAATAAATAAATAGAGTTAGCCTACTATATATATTTAAAATGTGTATTGACTGGCTCTAAAATTTTAGTTTTAAGACACTCAAAGAATAAAAAGTGGAAGCAGTGACAGTCCCTTTCGTTATCCAAAGCTTGTTAAAGTGAGAAAAGGTTCCCCACCCCTTGACCCCAGCCTTAACAGCCAAGATTGTTAGCCTAGGGAAGGGAGTTGGCAGTTCTTTCTCCAGGTGGATTAATGAGGTGTTAGTTACCCCCCTTTGCCTGCTGAACCAGGTAAAATCATTACAATGCTGGTACAAGATAACAAAACTCGTTACTGTACTGAGCAAAAAGGTATGACTGGAGGGTATGGTTCTACTTAAACTTATAATAAAACACAAACAACATTATATTCCATAGATGATGTGCACAATTATACATATATATATATATACACACACACATATGTGAATTAGGAATAGATTATCTCTTCGAAGACCTTACAGTGAGCTCCACAAGGAAGGTAATTTGCAGCCACTTAGGACACTATTTATTTTGGCAGACACAAGAGCATGTCCACTTGGCATTAATTGCAGTATAAGGCCTCTGCATGTTGAAGCATATGGAATAAATATGAAAAGTGACATAAAACATAAAAAGTTCAACTTTGTTTTTCATGCTCTCTTCCCTAAAGATTTTTGTGTCCTTTCTCTTTAGCAATGTGTACAAGAAAGTACAATTTAAGCATTCCCACTATGGGGACTATGGTGCACGTGCAAACAATGTATGTGGGTTTAGAATCAGCTCTAATGCCATTAATGCAACAAGTTACTATGTATGATCCCTCATACTAAAAAGTCTTGGATTTTAAAATGTCCCAATGCTCATCAGTACACTATAGCACAACATGCTATTTTTATTGTAATCATGCCTACAGCCATTTTATAAACATCTGAAATACCAGGAAAATTTTGAAAGCCATAGAATAAGAGCACAGTAAAACTTTTATTGCATACTACATCTTGCTTAGCTTGCTAATAAAACTCATAAAAATCACCCACAAAGGTTGTGGCTACATAAATCTCCCTTATTCAGCTTTATAACCCTGACAGATTTTTCCTTTTTTTAATAAACATAAAGATAATATGCAAGAGACAGTAAAAGTTAGATTAATTAAAAAAACCCACTGTAAAACTGCTCTGATTTCATATACTGGTCTACTGTGCTCAACCAACTGTTCAGATAGCATTTGAGTACTAATGCCAATAGTAAATTTGAACTAAAACTGCTCCTGATACTCAGTTTTAAGGGACTGTCAAAGCAACTGATATTTGTTTCAGCTGCTGCATATGCAGTGGAAAAACAGAAAAGCAAATGTACTGTAGATACAGATGTTTCTGTTATGCTTAATTATATTATCTTGGCTGGAGTCCTACTAAGCAATCAAAGATTATCAAAGACATATTACTGTCCACCATAAAAAAGTATAAGGAAAAATCTGATGATCTTAACAAATGGTGTGCATTTTTTGTTACAGTAGTTTAAGATATTTTTAGTATTGTTCAATATATTGACAGATTAGGAAAGTAAAAGAAGAAAATCAGATTCCATCACTATTTGAACAGATGTCCCGGAAGATCAAATGCCAGCTTAATTATTACAGTTCTTGCTGATACCTCCCCCACTTTGACCATAGCTATTGCTGCTTTTTTTCAGCATGTATTTTGTTTGCGTAACAAGTTCTTGGAATTTAAATTTAAATTTCCAATGTAGGGGCATATTTTGGGTCATGATATTTGCTCAATATTTTTGTTTATAATCATCCTGGGCTCTCATAATTATTAGGGTTTATCACCTTATATGGATTGTTTAATATCTATATTACATCTAGGGTGACCAGGGTGGGGGGTTGGGATGACGGTGGGACCGGCCCCCGGATACAAGTTTAAATTTTAAGTTTAAGTTTAAGTTTATTTATTTAAGTTTCAGTTTATTTATTTTACTTTATTGGTGTATGTATATGAGGGAGACGATCATGTGTTTGAAGTGCCACTCTTTTGCTTCACCAATTCTTAATTTTATATGTTGAATGGTTTTATGTATATGATAAATAGGTTTGCTATGACCTTTGGTTACGCATCAATAAACAAATTTGAATTTGATTTGATTCCATCACATACATGAAAAATTAAAATCCTTGATACTAAATAATTGCATATATCCCATTATAAAATATTCAATATGTTCTTTTAATAGTCATTTTCCCGTTCATTAGATTATTATCTTAAGTAAACCTTAACATGCAACTAAGAACACCTTTTGGTCATATTCTACGTGATTCATAATGTGTAGCCCTACAGGAAAAAGCATTTACCATAAGTTTAAGTTTTAAACCATACAAATATATTAAATTTTCATATTAGCCCGCTACAGTCCAGGTTTAGTCCATGTAGCCCCCATGTATTATCCATCCTAATACTTATTATCCTAATATGCATTATCCATCCTAATAAAGGGATACACAAATGGAGCACATAAATGGTGCTTGTGGACATCCCCCACTGGCAGTGTGAGTGAGAGCCAAGAAAGGGGCAGGAAGTGGTCTCTCCTTTGATGCTCTAGGATTTCCGTCCACAACTCTACAGTGCTGGCAGACAAGTACACACTATTCAGATTCAGTTTAATTGCAAAGCCAATGGTCGTCACAATACAATGCAATATAATACAGAGGAAAGGGAGGGAGGGAAAAAATACTATTATAAAATAAACCCCACAAAACTCCAAAACAAAGCATACAATTTAGGGGTAACAGATATTCAAAGTGGCAAGTCTGGCCTTGATTGCAGCTGCCAGAAACTTAGCCATACGGACAGTAATGTCCCAATTTTGACCAGAAAGCAAGTCAGACGAAAGTTCCATCTGACTGGACACAGTAGTGTTTGACATATCAGGAACTAAATACAAAATACAAAGGCCCCTATACAAATGACAGCTGAATATTGTATGAGAAAAGGATTCAGTCTCATTTGAACTACAGGCCTTACAAATCCTTAGAACATAAGGCATCTCCCTACCCTCAGAAACCTCAGAGGGGCAAAGATTGAAACGAACTAAAGTGAAAGCCCTCCTCTGGGTCCAACATAAAGATGAACTTAAATATTCTGCCCCCTGAGGTGCCACCTGAAATAATTTGTACAGTGAGGAGATTTTTTGGGAACTAACTGCTGCAGACAGGTGCTGTCCCTCCAAGCCATGGCTCCCCCTGCAGGGAATTATGGGCGGTGCCCCCCAAAGCCC
>QEPC01001504.1:817314-841392 GCA_003113815.1 Sphenodon punctatus
CATCATATCTGTAAAACCTGGGTGTTCCACCTGGCTTTTGGCGAGGGAGATGGGGTGTAGGGTGGGATGGGGGAGGGGGGTGGTTTGGACTGGTGCCTCCCTTTTTATTGTACTTTATGATTTTACTGTTTTTATGTGTTTTCATTTTGTAAGCCGCCCTGGGCTGCTTGGAGCAGGAGGGGTGGGGTATTCAATTATTTAACAAATAAATAAATAAATAAATAGCATGAGCATTATTGGAAGATAAAATCACATGCTTCATTTCTAGCAACAGAGGGGAATAAAACAGTTGGTTAATAGCTAATTCTAGGCCAGAAGACCATTTAACTCATCAGCAGACTGTCTCAAAGGGATAGCTGTGATCCACTGCTGAGAGAAGCTGATTAGCCCTATTTCCAACTGAAACTCAGAGGCATGCTGTTAGTGGTTGATGATACTTATATACGGCCAACCGAACTGAAAAATCTCTTATACGAGGGAGCAGTGAGAAGGCTATCATGTAAACTATATTAATTGCCCCTTTATCTGAGAGAAATGTGAATTCCCCCTCCCTCCAGGGGTATTGCTATTCAAAAAAGTGGAGCCTAATTGATCCGTTAGTTGGTTCAACTTAACTCTAGCTGCATTACAGGTGGTATTCTTGGAGCTATGACATCCTCCCCAAAAGACCCTAGCTTCCTCATTGAGACCTGGGCCCACATTGTCCAACCTAGTTTGGGCATTGAAGTCTCCTACTACCAGTATATCAACTAAAGGGTAATTCAGGACCAAAGAGGAAAGATATTCCTGTAGCTCCTGCCACAAGGCAGGATAGTAAAAAGGGTATTGAACCGGAGGAAGGTAAACATTTACTAAAAACAAAGTATACTGATTTGCTATCCTCAGTTCCCAACCCGTTACATAATTAGAACACCTCCCCCCCCATAGAAGAGATCTCACTCTACAAAGACGACGATACCAACATTGCAAGACCACCGCTATTCTCCACCTATGTGATTCACTAACAGCAGCCACTGAGTGGATCTTAAATCCATCCAGCAGTAAGTCACCCATTTCCCATGTCTCCTGAAGAAGGTCAAAATATTGCAACATAACCCTAAATTCAGGGATTGCCAGGCTTGACCTCCACGCTCCTATATTCAAGGACAGTATACAAAGCTCACCCTGGCCTGGCACAAAAGGTCATTGTGAACTAGTCAACATTTTAATGGGGGATTGTGTGGAAAAACAAACAGCACCATTAGTAGATGACTTATGGGAAGAATCACTGGGTCGATTGGCTGGACTAGGTGACAAGTTGTCCATAAAGACAGCTTCTAATGATTGACTAGATGCAGGTAGAGAATTCCCTGAGATCAACTGCCCCTGTGTTAACTGTTGATCTGAATTAGGGAGGGAAGACACTGGCTGCTTCTGCTGAGATAGCAGCAATTGTTGGGAATCAGACAGAGTTCCAGAGGGAGCAATTGCATTGAGCAGTTTTGTCTGAATTGATATTACCCTACCCAAAATCATCCTCTGCCTAAGAGGTGAGGCAGCCCTGAACAATTCTAGGGCTGTCTCTTCCTTTTCCGCAGCCCATTCAGAAAATAACAATCCATCATCGCCTGACTCAGATGAATGAAAGAAGGAGGCAACCTATCAACTAAAGCAGTCACAGGTTGAACTGAGGGAAGGGAACAACCAGGCTTCATAACTGGGACTACTGCATGATGAGCAAGAACTGAGGAGAAACAAGGGCTCTGCCAAATCACCAGAGATGGAACTGGTGTAGAGGCAGTGGTGTACACTTTAATCAGTTGTACTCCCACTTCCTGAAACCGGTGTCTTGCATCCCAGATAAACTGCACCATATTTGTGTCTAAAAAATGAAGTACCAGGCAGCCAGCCCTATCAGTGCGGGACAAAAATATTAGATGGTCAATTTCCCTAGGCTGCAGGCTGCTCCCAGTAATACAATTTAAATGTCTGACAACCAGAGATTTATGATTCCACCAAGGATGGAAACTGGGTCTCAAGGGATACACTTTCAGAGCAATTGCCCTCCTGTCAACACACAACTTGCCAAGACTTTTGGCCAATGGCCCATGCCTTCCCCAGCTCCAAACCCTTCCCCATTTGAATGCACACAATTAGATGTGCACTGGCCAGGTGATACAGAATAAACACCTTCTGTCTGACTACTAGAAAGTCTGGGGGGGACAAAAGGAATAGCAAAAGCGACAGAGGAATGATAAGCCTTACACACAAAATTTTGTAGGACTTTCAACTGGTCGTGGACTGTAGATATCAAGTCCTTAAATTCAGCAATTTTGGAGAACAAAAGAGAAATTAATGAACTTATTAAAATACATTGTTTAGCAACAAAGTCAGAAAAGCCCCCAAATCTGGTTGTTCCCTGCCAATAGCTTCCCTCTCAGAAGTACTGGGTGGACCTGGATAGATCAGGGTTGAATCCTCATCCCTTCCATCCTCCTTTACATGAGGCAGGGAAGTGTTCCCATTTGAATGGCAAGAGCAGTCAACATCCACTTCCCTAGGGCCTGAGAAACCCATCTCATTCAACTTCCTTTGCTTTAAGTTCAGTGTTTCTGGCTTTGAGGAGAGTAGGGTACATTGTCCTCTCTTCTTTGCTTTCCTCCTGGGCATGGTATTAAAATATCCCACTGCTCTGAAAGCTGGAATACCCAAATAAGCCCTAGCTCTTCCACGGAGCTTGATGGCAGGAAGACCCTTAAGCCCTGAGTAGAACCCAAATGTCCCAGTCTGATTAAACCCTTGCTCTTCCACGGAGCTTGAGTGTGGGCAGACCCTTAAGCCCTGAGTAGAACCCAAATGTCCCAGTCAGAATAAACCCTAGCTCTTCCACGGAGCTTGAGTGTGGGCAGACCCTTAAGCCCTGAGTAGAACCCAAATGTCCCAGTCAGAATAAATCCTAGGTCTTCCACGGAGCTCCCGTGAAAGCAGACTCTTGACCCCTGAAATTAAGCTTAGAACCTGCATGCAGGTTTATACTCAGCAATCATGGTCCACAGTGGAGACAAAGTGGGTTTCCTGCCTCAGCCTCCCAGGCCCCTCTTAAGAGTCCCTCACAAGGGCTGCACCCTTGTGCGCATGGCCCTTAGGTGCGCAGCCCCGGTGCGTGCCTACGGTGCTGCAGCAGGCTTTCCCTCCAGCTTTACAGAGGCCCCACCAGAAGTGGGTGGAGCATTGGTCGCCCTGCTCTGAGCTCCGCAGGAAAGTTGGTAGGCAGGGAGAGGGTCCCACAATAGTTCCTTGGTAAATGGGCAACAGCCCCAGCAAAAACACCTGCTTCCCGGTGCTTCTTTCCCCACAGGTCCCTTCCCTGGACTCACACTGCTGCAGGCTGTCCCTCCGGCTTTACAGAGGCCCCACTGGAAGTGGGTAGAGCATTGGTTGCCCTGCTCTGGGCTCTGCAGGAAAGTTGGTAGGCAGGGAGGGGGTCCCACAATAGTCCCTTGGTAAATGGGCAACATCCCTGGAAAAAACACCCACCACTCAGCACTGCTTTCCTTGCAGGTCACTTCCTGGACTCACACCAACAAGTACACATAGAATCACTGCCCACAACATGATGGGATGTGAAGACATGGGAGCACATTAACCTGCATTCACCTGCATGGTGGGCTCCACATTCTCTGAGACTCCCATGAGTGGGGCCTGTGAGGCCAGTGGCCCCATGTCCTGTGGAGCCAAACACATGATAAACAGGTGGACTCCCACCAGGTGTAGGCTAAGGTGAGCTAACATCTCATTTTTTAACACTCAAAGACATGCAAAATATATCAAATATCAGTCAGGATTGTGACACCAACTACAAACAACATGATCACCCATTCAGGCTCCCATCCCACGGTTTGGCTACTACCTGTGATGTCGTCTGATTCAATCAGCTACTTGATAAGGAATGGCCAGTAAACCGGAAATGGACAATGCCGCATAACAGCATGTGACCCTATCCTGAATTGTTCCTGCCTTCCTTGACAGTGACCTGGGGGTCAGTCCTTGGGATTCTGGTCCCATCAACAATCAGTCCCCTCAGCAGGCTGCCATTCCAGTCCCTTCCAGACAGCCTGTGGCAAGGTAAAGTCTGAGGAAGCTGCTGCCCCTTTAAGAGGGCACAGCTAATGACCGCCAAGGGTGCCAGTGAGGCTGCAGGTGCACAGGGGAGAGCCAGAAGGCAGTGCTTCAATGGAAAATCATGGGCCATAGAGAGGATGGGGAGACACTAGCCATTTAAGAATTTGGATACTGAAGGGCTAGCCCCGTCTAGACCCCTTGTGCTGGCGGTATGGCTGAGCTGGATCATGGTCCATATGTTCTTAAAGTAGTAAAGTAAATGTATTTATTTATTTATTTATTTATTTATTAAAACATTTGCTTGGGATTTGGGTTTGTTAGAGAACGTTGCGGGGCGTCAGGACTGCCGTGAAATTGCTGCTTCCACTTTGACCCCAGCTGTCAACAGAGGAGAAGGAGATTCGCGGAGGAAGGAACCCAGGCACGGAGACAAGGGGCATGGTGAGGCCGAGAGACTTGACCGGGTTTGTTGCCGGGACAACCCTGGAGGGACCTTCTCCCAGCTGCTCTGTAGACGATTAGCGGAGAGGTGTTTCCTACTTTCGCTTGCCAGGACATTTAAACCCTTTAAGCCTACGGCCACGCCAGAGGCACGCAGCAGGGTGGCACATCTAAGGGCTGCATGCACAAGGGCACACCCTTGTGCGCGCGGCCTTAGGCACCGGCAGAGACAGGCTGTGGCATAGTGATTTTCAGACTCCCCTGCTACTACAATTGTTTGAGTGTGTCCATGCTTTGTATGTTCCATTTCTTTTTTGTTATAAGTGTTGCGCTATAATAGCAAGAATGGACAAGAAGCGACAGAGGAGCTCAAATTCCCCCATTTTGATAGATACCCCAAGGAGCAAATGACCAAGAAGCAGGGCCATCCCTGCCACTAGGCAGACCTAGGCGGCTGCCTAGAGCGGCAGATTGGGGGGAGCGGCGAGCAGCAGAGAACTTTTTTTTAAAAAAAAAAACTTCCCTCCCTTCCCTGTTTAAGTAAGTCAGAGGTGGGAATGCCTGTATGCGCATTCCCACCACAGGATTTTAGCTGCACTCAGCTGGCTGTCAGCTCCTTTGTGCGATTGCCTTTACAAGAGTGGGGAGGACAGACGCTACATGTAACAGAGATGATATTGACTAGCTTAGTCAATATCACCTCTGTTACATTGTAGCTTGTACTGGCTCTCCCCGCTCCTGCAGACAATCACACAGGAGCTGACAGGCATGCTGCAAAGAGGGGCTGCTTTACAGCCCCTCTTTTCCCAGCTCTGATTGGCTCCTCTCCTTTCCTGGAGCCCAGAGCGGGGAAGCGGGAAGGCATCTTTTTGGGAATGTGCTCTGAGCTGAGCTGTTGTTTGAATTAGCAGTTGTGTGAATTAGTATATTTACTCACAGCAGTTGTGTGAATTAGTATATTTCTGCCGCATCCCTTAAGCCCCCCCCCATCCCTTAAGCCCCACCCACTTTGGGTTCTGGGAGCGTGCGCGCACGTGCAAAGCACACGCGCACATACTTCACACACCTCCACTTGGGGGGGGCGCAAAATTTTGTATTCGCCTAGAGCGGCAAAATGTCTTGGGACAGCCCTGCGAAGAAGGGAAGATTTGGTGAGGGGGGATTTTTCCCCCTCAGTTCCCTTAACAATATCTTGCTCCCTGGTGGATATGGGGAATGTAGGGGTCTCCCTCCAAGTGGAGGTAGTCGGTAGCAGCCCTCGTGAAGCTCCAAGTTGGAAAGTGGAGCCAGGGGCGGTTCTTGGAAAGGGAGGGAGACTTAGTCCCCCTAGGTTGGCCAATGATTCATCCTTGGGAGATGCATTGAGATCCCAATGCTTATTGATCTCTAGGACAATCGCTCTTCTGTTTAGTTCTATATCTGATCTGGGAGACTCATTATTATGGGTAAAGGATCAGATAAAGAATGTCTCAGCCAATCTAAACCTATTACTACGGAGGGGGGCGGGGGAGGTGGGACTGTCAAAGTTTCCAACTTTAGGTGGGACTCACAATCCTCTCCCCCCTGACTATTCTCAGGTGCTTTAGGATAGGAATAGGATTTTAGCAGGGAAGAACGCAGATAAACACTTGGAAGATTGTTTGGCATATCCACGATCCATTATAGATAATGCTATTTGGATTAGAGTAAGACCATTTATGAATGGAATCATACCTGATTGGAGGGACTCCGCGTTAGCGGCCATCCATTTGTCCAACCTGCTGGGTATTGGCATTAGAGCCTCAGATGTGCTAAGGGTTGAGTCCCTGAGCCATGGCATAAGATGGTTTTGTTTTAAATTGTTTTTCGCTTCTGATCATCTAGTCAGGGCCATGTTTCGGGAAAGGAAGAATTTAAAGCACAAGGGTATCTTAATTGACAGGGCCTATGCTAGGAAAGGTGCCCTGCAGATTTCCGCACCAAGGGCTCCACTCCGGACAACCAATTCCTCCTTCCTCAATCAGAAGCCCTCAAATTTTATTCCTTTGATAGACTTAGAACTTAGCCATTGATCCTCCATGGGCAGGATGCAGGAGCAGGCTTTAGTCCCATGGCAGGTGGGGGGAAAGGTAACCATTCTCAGGATAGAGTGGAGAAGGACAGTCAGGCCCCAATAAGGGAAGGCTATGCTAACTTTATCCCCTCAGAGACTGATCCAGACCCAGTGGAACAGGTAAATTTGGAGAGTTGTTTAATGACCCAGGATTGTAACGAGATTGAGGTAGAGATTGCAAATAACAAAGACTTATTTGGTATAGGGGATATTATAGGAGATTTTTTTCTAAACAATCCAGGAGAAGTGGGAGCTCTGCCTTCCCTGGCTTCTTTTGAGTGATTATCAATTCTGTAGCAGGATATTTTAATCCAGAAGTTGGATTATATCCGGAAAGGGTTAACTTGTTCTACCCTGGTATACCAAGTGGAATCTATAGATGCCGACAGAGCTCAGCAAGTAGAGACTAGGAAAGAGGTATTGACAGCAGCGCGTTATTTGTCAGATAGTGAATTGGGCTCTGCCACGCTTCCCCCCCGCCCCCAAGGATATGTGCTCTGCTGACAATGTGAGGACCCATAGAGTAGAGTCACACTCTGCCCAGCCACAGGACCGCTTAGCAATAGTGTTGGAGGAGAGCGTCCCAATTGCACACCATGTGTTGGTAAAAGGCGGCAGCCTGATGACCAAACGGTTAAAAAAATTCTAAAAATAGGAAAGTAAAGTTTGGCTCCTTGCGAGACTACTTCCCTATATTACCCTCACCTATAGTTTCAAAAGGGAACCCCCAGCTATGATAGGAAGGAACAGTGGGGGTGCAGTTGCATAGGTCAACTAGGCAACCGATTCCTGCCGATACCATCTTAAATTTGGAAGTAACACCGGTAGTTTCTAGAAGAACTAGGTCAGAAAAGACAGAAGAGATGAATTGTTGCGGGGAACCCCAGGCGGGGTCTCCCCAGTCTATCTCTCCCTTGAAAATTGCCTCCTGGAATATCTCAGGACTTATAGCTAAATCTAAAGATCCTGATTGGTCTGCTTTTTTGAAGCAGTTTGATTTGATCCTTCTCCAAGAAACTTGGATGCGGAAGGAGGAAATAGTGGAGGTCCCAGGCTTCAAGATTTATTCCCTGCCTGGAACTAGTATCTCATCGAAAGGAAGGGTCTCTGGTGCTTTGGCTATTTTAATAGCAGAGAAATATTGAGGACCTTTTCAACCACAGATAGCAGATAGACAAGAGTTCCAAGTGGGGCTTTGGGAGCAAAGAAGTGGTGTCTAGTTTTTGCTGCTAAATCTGTATATGCCACCCTCTTGCTCCCTTTATTACAATCCGGATATCTGGAAGATATTGGAACAACTGGTTGATGATTTAGCAAACCAGTTTCCCTGCGCTTTTCCTATCTTAGCCGGGGATTGGAACGTCAGGTTGGGTGTAATCCAGGAGGGGGGGCTGGATTTTTATCCTATGAACTTGGCAAGGTGATTCCAAGATTCTATTAGGAATGAATCTGGGTCCTGTATGCTTAGACTCCTACATGCTTGTGACTTACTGCCTCTTAATGGCAGTGGGTCCAATGCTTCACTAGGAGACTATACTTTCTTTAATACCAATGGAAGAAGCACCATGGACTATATAGCTATTTCCATAGATCATTGGAGGAAGTTCCAAGACTTTAGAATAACTATCAGGCCCGAGAGTGACCACATGTTACTGTGCGTAGAGATTGGAACGGGAGAGTTTGAAAAAAAAAAAACCAGCCCAAAGATGGCGAGGCAGGGAACCATTGTTAAGATGCGAGTCAGATGGAGCACTTCGCAAGCAGTAAAGACTGTAGAGATATTATGGGGCCAGGAACTTTGTAAATTGAGAGAAGGCATTATGACGGGCGGTGAGGAGGAAACCGTCCTGGTGCTAAAGCAATTCTTCACAATTGTTGATATCCTGGGGGATTCTGTTCTCGCTCTTGAGAAAGCACTCAGGTATTTGCTCAGTCGAATTGCTGGTTTGACAAAGAATGCAAGATAGCTAAAGGCGTGCTAGCCCGCCGTAAGGTAGCATGGTTTAAACCTACTCGGAAGAAACAAAGATAGCATACTTGAAGGAGAAAAGTAAATATAAGAGTTTAATTAAAAGTAAGAAACTACACTTTATCAATGTAACCTGGGCTAAACTTAAAGTGGCGGCTCTCACGAAAGATTCTAAGCAGTTCTGTTTTTTTATTAACTCCTCCTTGGGCCGTTGTCCAGAGCACCCGGTATCTTCAGTCGAAGAATCTAAGTGGCTATTTTTTTACAGTAAATTATATAACTGCAATGCTGGGGAGGGTGATCCAGGAACTTTATTGTGGGTAGCTAAGATTTATCCATCTAGTGTCGAGATATTTAATCCTATAATTGAGGCGGATGTGGTAGCAGTAATAGGGATGGGCGACCAGATCGTGGTTTGGGTTCGTCCATTCGGTTCGGCTGAGTTCGTTTCGTCCGTTCGGTTCGCCCGTTCAGGTCAGTTTGTCAGTTTGAATGTTCGGCCGTTTGGTGGTTTGGGTCGAATGTTGAGTTCAGATTCGGTATTTGGTTCGGTCGGGATCGGTTCTGTCTTTAGTTCAGTGCAATCAGGAACTGAAAATGACATTTAATTTTTGAAATAAAAGGAAAAAACTAAAAATCATATTTCTGGCTATAACTTTTTTGTTTCTTATTACTTTTTGATGAACTTTAGGGAGATTGTACCCCCAATGGAGGGCACTAGGTAAACCAAAATACAGAATGATTAGATAAAGGAAACCTATTTCAGAAGCAATTGAATGTTGTAATTTTAAGAAAAGCTCCATACACATTCATGACTACAACTTCTTTATCTTGCATCCAATGTTCATGAAACTTGTGCATATTACATCCCTCTATATGCTTAATATTTCTGCCAATTTTAGGAAAGAGTGGATAAAGGGTCCCAAGGGTATAAGACATTAACCTGAAAATACATTTCCAGCTGTTACATTTTGATATTCCATTCTGTTTACAGGATATTTGACAGGAATGTATCAAATACCGTTCCTGCTATTTCAGCAAATGTACAGGAGATTTTGATAAAGGGAACCACTTCTGTTGGCCAATTTGCATCACAAACCGATCTTATACCACAGTGACATAAGAGAATCCCAGGCATAGGCCCCTTCTCTACATTTGTTGTACAGGCATATAAAATTGGGACCCTTTATAATATCTTTCTGATATTTGGCAGAGATGATCATGAAAGTGAAATATATCATCCTGCCACATTTCATGTACACTGGTTGGACTACAAAGCTGTTATAGTCAGACATACATTTATTTGTTAATTGCTTATACCACCAAGAACTTTTGTCTAATCCTTCTGAAATTTAGCAAAGATAGTAAATATGGGAAGGGGTATAAGGTGGACATGTTTCACCTAAATTAGATGTGAGGCAAAGAAGTTACAGCTAAGAATGTATATGTAGAATATTGCAAAATACAATAATTCAACTGCTTCTAAAATCGGATTCCTTTATTCAATTGTTTTGAAATTTGGTGCACATAATGAGTTCTATTAGAGGTAGTGGCACCCCAAATTCCAGCCACATAGCTTAAAAAATAGAAAAGCTACAGCCAATAATGTGTTTTCCATTGAAACCAATGGAAATTCAATTCTGAACTCAGCAAACGCATCCGAACCAAACGTTTGAATTCGAGTTCGGTTCGAACGTTCAGTTCGGTCGACCGAACTATTCGAGTTCCGTCCGAACTCTGAACTTCCGAACCGCGTTCGCCCATCCCTAAGCAGTAATAGTTAAAGCACTAAGATCTAATAAGGCCCCTGCTGGTGATTAGATCACCACAGAGGTGCTCCAAGTTAGTTTGGACTTGTGGTCTCCATTGTTGGAAAGCCTGTTTACCCTGATAAATACAACGAAGCAAGTTCCTCCAGAATGGAGAGAGAGTATAATTATTTCCATATTTAAAAAGGGAGATCCCACTGATCCAAATTGCTACCGTCCAATTAGTCTGCTCCCGGTTATAGGGAAGGTCTATGCCAAGGTTTTATTAAAATATCTCAAAAATTGGGCTTATGCCAATAACCTAATCCCTGAAGAGCAATTGGGTTTTCATAAAGATCATTCAACCATTGATAATTGTTTCATCTTACTGCATATAATAGAGGAGTATGTGTGAATAAGGCAGGGCCGTTTGTATCTGGCCTTCATTGACCTAACCAAGGCATTCGATCTTGTCCCAAAGGGAAAGCTGTGGGAGAAAATGGCTTCCATGGGTATCAATGAGGACTTATTGACTCTGATTATCCAGCTCCATTCAAATAATCGGGCTCGGATAAGGATGGGCTTTGACTACACAGCTCCATTTCCAATTTTTAGAGGAGTGAGGCAGGGATGTGTCCTTGCCCCACTCCTATTTAGTATTTTTATAAGTGATCTCCCGAGAGTCTTATCGATGGGTGGTTGCTATCCTCCAAAAGTTAAGGATAGAGTGGTCTCTTCACTCTTATATGCTGATGATATTGTCTTGATCTCCCAGACCAGGCTAGGTCTTCAAAGACAATTGGAAAATCTTCTTTACTATTGCAGGGAGAACAATCTAACAGTAAATTCCGATAAATCCCAAATTATGGGTGTGGGAGGGAGGTCCCAGAAATATCGCTGGACAATCCAAGGGATAGAATTTAGACAAGTTGACTCCTCTGTTTACTTGGGAATGGCTTTCTCCAGTAATGGTAAATGGGAGAGGCACGGAAAGCTGATAGCTTTAAAGGCCAGTGTTGCCGCTAAAGCCATACTTGGATTAGCTACCAGATCTCTGGGTGTTCATACATCTTTAATCCTCAAGGTTTACAGGGCCAAAGTACAACAACGTATGGCTTATGGAACTGAGGTTTTACCATTGGAGGGCTTGACGGTTTTGGAAATAGTTCAAAACAAGTTTCTACGTACTTTGTTGCAAGTCCCTCAAAGTGCCCCAGGCTCGGTAGTTAGGGCATAGACAGGGACGTTATCAATGACTTGTATTGGGAGGCAGTCTTGTCTCCAATATTGGTCTAAGATTTGTAACCAGGAGAACACCAATCTGGCTACTTTTTGCCTCAGGGAAAAATTGGAGAGCGAAAATGTATCCACTTACTCTTGGCTATCCTAAGTTTCGAATTACTTAAAGAACCTTGGCTTATCATTTTCCCTCACATGGGGACAGAGAGGCTTGGTGAACCAGAGAGTACTAGACGTGGCCAAGCAAGAGGATTTGGCTACACTGGTTGAATGGAAAGTTGCTCCTTGCTATCACGGCCTCAAGAATTCACATAATTTTGAGGTGTACCTGGATAAATTACAGGATAAGGGGTTGCGTGGGTCCTACATGTTGTTACGATTTCAACTCTTTGACTCCGCTATTACGCAAGGCCATTATATGAACGTTATCAGTCCCGGACTTGCCCCTGTTGGAAGTCCTTGGTGGAGGATTTGCAGCATGTCCTTTTTCGGTGCCCACTCTATGAGACTATTAGAAGTCAGTGGATAGACCCATTAAGTAAAATAAACAAATATCTTCCTATCCCCCTTAAGATTAAATTTTTACTAGCTACACAGGATTTGAGTATTATGAATTCGGTAGCTTCTTATGGCTTACTAGCTGCAAGAATATGCCAGGATTTTGCTGCATAAGTTCTTGGCCGTGGGGTGTGATCTTAAAATTCTTCCCTCTGCCCGGGACCTGAATGACATGATTTTCCCTTCCCCGACATTTTATTATTATGTATTGTTTTGTTGTTAATTTCAATCAGGAATAATTGTGTGTACTCTGCAAATTTGTATACCTCTACGTATATATTGTGTATTTTTATTTGTATTTTCTGGCCATGGCGAAAGCTAGTGCTGTAATAAATTTGATTTGATTTGATTAAAACATTTGATATCCCACCCCTCCTACCAAAGACAGCTCAGGGCGGCTTACATTATATAAAAATACAAAAATACACAAACATAAAACATCTAAAAAGGGAGGAGGAGAAGAAAAAAAGAGGGGAAACATACCCCCCAGGAAAAGAAGAGGGAGGAAAAAAATACCCTACCCTTACCACCCAACATAAAAATAAAAACCCACCCTCACCCATCTCCTTCGCCAAAGGCCTGGCAGAACAGACAGGTCTTGCACTGACATCGAAAAGAGGAGAAGTCCAGGGCCACCCCGGCCTCTGCTGGGAGGGAGTTCCACAGCCTCAGAGCGGTCACCGAGAACGCCCTCTCCATAGTTGCCCTCCGGGTAACCCGGGGGACTTTGAGAAGGGCACTCCCGGTTCACCGCAGGGGCCAATCCAGAGCATGGACAGTGAGGCAATCCTGCAGATATATGGATCCCAAGCCATATATAGGTAAGAACCAGCACCTTGAATCGGGACCAGAAGACAATAGGCAGCCAGTGCAGAGAATGGAGCATTGGTGTAATATGCTCCCGGTGGCCTGTTCCCATAAGGAGATGGGTCGCCGCATTCTGCACCAGCTGCAGTCTCCGAACCATCATCATGGGCAGCCCCACGTACATGCATTACTATAGTCCAGTCTTGAGATGATGAAAGCATGGATGATAGTGGCCAGGTCAGAGTCTGAGATGTACAGCTGAAGCCTTCGCACCAGGTGTAATTGGCGGATTGTGCTCCTCGTCACAGTTCCAACCTGGGCATCTAGATGAAGATGTGCATCAAGGAGCACTCCCAGACTCAGAACCTGGGAAACCACTGGAGGGCGAATTCCATCAATTACGGGAGCTGACACACCCACCGCTTTCCACACTAACATCACCTCCATCTTGTCGGTATTCAACTTGGGTCGGCTCACCCTCATCCAGTCTCCCACAGCCACCAGACATCACGTAAGCACTGAGACTGCGGGGTCTGGATCAGATGAAAAAGAGAGAGAGAGTTGAGTGTCATCAGCATATTGATGACTACAAACTCCAGAGCTCCTCACCACCTCACCCAGCAGCTGCATATAAACGTTGTACAGGAGAGGGGGCAGAATGGAACCCTGCGGGACTCCACACGGGAGGTCTCAGGGAGATGAAAAATAGTCCCCAAGCACCACTCGCTGAGTTCTTCCAGCCAGGAATGAGCAGAAACATTCAAGAACAATCCTGCCCACTCTGGCATAGTCCCGCAGGCGTGACACCAACATCTCATAGTCAATGGTATCAAAAGCAGTTGACAGATCCAATAGAACCAGCAGGGTCGAGTGACCCTGATCTAATTCACTACGAAGGTCGTTGACCAAAGCCACAAGCGCAGTCTCAGTGCCATAGCCAAGATGAAAGCCAGACTGCGAGGAATCTAGAAAACTGCATTGGCACAGATGCTCCTGCAACTGCCGAGCCACTACCCATTCAATAACCTTCCCCAAAAAGGAAAGGTTAGAGACAGGTCAATAACTGGCGAGGGAGTCAATGTTCAGAGATGGGGTTTTTTGAGCAGGGGCTGCACCACCACCTCTTTAAGGCGGCTCGGCACCCTGCCCTCCTGAAGGAAGGCACTAACCACACCCGCCAGCAATGGCCCCAGCATCTCACGGCTGGCGTTAACCAGCCAGGATGGGCACAGGTCCAGTTCACAAGAGGTGGTTCTGACCTTCCCAAGAACATCCTCCGCATCAGCGGGCGAAACCCACTCAATCCGATCCCACAAAGTAGGAAAAGGCAGGACTTCCATAACCTATGGTTCTTCTATTGTAATAAGTGCAGCATCAAAGTCGTGGTGAATGCGAGCAATTTTATCAGCAAAGTAATAAACAAACATGTCACAGCAGGCACTGGAAGTTTCCAGTTCCAGGCGGAGGGAGGCCGGCCCCCTCACCACCCAGAAAAGCTCAGCGAGATGAGACTTTGCTGATGCTATGTGGGCAGCAAAGAACTCCTGGTTTAGATCCGATTTAGATCTGATAAGAAAATAAGTATTGCATCTATTTCAATTTTCCCCCAAATTTCCATTTTTTCCAGAAAACCCCACCCTGGAAAAAAGTTTTTCCATAGTTTTCAAATTTCTGGAAATTTTACATCTCTAAACTTCACTAGAACAATTTTATTTTATAGACAGAAATTTTGCTATCAGACTTTAGTGATATTTTAAATGATCGCATTACATGGGGCATAACATATTCAGTTTCAATTAGGCACAGTAAAGAGGCACTTCTGGTTAAATGGTAGACTTCAAGTTAGCTCATCCTTGTAGATGACTCTATAAATGTTGCTGCTGTGACCTTGGTAGATCATCATTTTAAATATATATTAACACGCCGTGAAAGTTAGTGCAACTGCTACAAGCCTCTTGTACTGGACAATTCTCTGTATTCCCAACTCCAGAAAAATGAGCAATGTTCTCTTTATCAGTACTTCAACTCCAACTTTCCCCACTAAAAATCATTAGATAGGTCCCCAAAATCATGAGGTTGGCTTATAAATCATGAGTGTGAAAAAATACATTTGAGGCTTTTTTATTTGCCTTTTGGTTTTATGCCACATTTCCAGATTTTGTAATCTCTGATTACATTTTCCAGATTTTCTTTACAACAGAACTTCCCAAGTTGAGGTCATGTTGTCCGTGGACAGTCACAATCCTGATTTATATTGGATATAGTTTGCATGTCTTTGTTGCTGTCTGGGGATGTGGGACTTTGTAAATCTCAAAAGAAGGCCATATAGCCAGAAAGTTTGGGTAGCACAGCTCTACAACCATGAAAGGCAAAACTTTTCTTTTCTAAAAAGAAATAGAAGTTTGTGTAACTCCAAGTGCTTTAACAAAAACGTGATCCTAGGACTTGCCATAAAATTACAAGAGTTGATAAGATTGCCTTGAAAATATTGTATGTTTTTTTTCTTTGACTTTTTTCTAAAAATATTAGTTTCTCTTTTTTTGGAGAATGCTGACAGTATGGAGGAGACTTTCTAAGGAACAACCACATATGTCAATAAGAATGGAAATGAACTCTTAGGTTAGCATCTAAGACTACTTGTTTAACATTCATCAATATGTGGAATTCGCTCCCGGATGCGGCTCAGTTGGCTCCCACTCTCCTGCTGTTTCGGCATGTATGTAAGACCTGGCTGTTCCGTCAGGCTTTTGGCGAGGTGTGGGGTTTCCCCCCCACATATTGTAATTTTAAATTGTTTTAATTTTTTAAAATATTTTTATTGAATGTTGTTCGCTGCCCCGGGCTGCCCTGAGGGCAGGAGGGGCGGGATATAAATTTTAAATAAATTTTTTTAAAAATAAAAAATAAAATAAAATAAAATATAGTGTTTTGTAAATAAAAATCACATCACAACAACATTTTTTATATCCAAAACTACATCTGTATTGATTTTTCACCATTCACTTTCTTTACACTGTTTTGAATGGAAAAAGCACATCTCAGGATTGCTTCCACATAGTGGGGCCAATCCCATAGCACGCGGCTCCCATGCGCACGTCCACAATGGAAGTGTGCAAGGCTCCTACATGGGCAGGGCATGTGACCATCTGTGCACGGGATCCACAGACTATGAGACTGAACCCACCAAATAATAAGTAAGTACCTATCTACTAATTCTATTAGATTTTTTAATATATATATATATAATATTCAGAATTACGGTGGTGCCTTTCCTCGTGAGCACAACATGTTTGTGGAAATGCTTTGAAGAATTTATTTATAGCAAAAGAAGTGGCCTATGTTTTAACTTGCTCGGTATTGGTTTTGTTTTAGTTTTTTGTTTTTGTTTTTGTTTTTGTTTTTTGCGGTGAAGCTGGATGTCCTGAGTTGAAGTTCTGACCACAGACTCACTGGATGGCCTTGAAGAAGTCACCATGGGTGTTTATAAACAGGTGATAGCCCGCAGTAGTCCCATATTTGGTCCGAACAGCCCCCACTCAGGGGGTTTCACTTGGCTACCCAAAACATGGGCAGGCGCTATACTCCACTCATAAACATCCCTCCCTCATGAATCATAGTTGCAGGAAATCTGGGGTCCAGGAGGCTCCTCCTGCTGTTTACTTGTTTGTTTGTTTGTGTTTGGGGGGGGTTGTCTTTTGGAGCACCATTTTTGAGTGTTCTAAAGCAAAACCAAACAGTAAAAACCCTGGGGGGGGGGGGTGAGAGCAGTGAGCACACTCGCTGCTTCGACCGATGGGACTGTTTTAGGTGCTTTGCCTGTATGGAGAATGCAGACACCGTACTAGATGGGCACGGGCATGTGGGTGAACATTGGCCACATGTAAGTATATGTGAGTCAGCAGAGGTAAAGACGGGACCCGTGAGGTGGGCGTCTCAGGGACATGGATCCCCACCCCACCCTCTGAGATCAGTAGTGGGTTCCAGAGAATGGGGGTGGGGGAGGCTGAACCCTGGTTCCCCTTCCCATTGAAGTCAATGGGAAGATTTCCGATTAACTTCAATGGGAAAGATATGAAACCAAAAATGGGAACAGTAACGGGCCCAATTTTCAGACACTTTGGTTTTAAATCAAAACAGCAATTTTCAGACTGTTTTGGTTAAAACTAGGGCTGAAACGAAGTCTTTGGAAAACTTCAGAATTCAACAAAGATTATCGTATTTACTAGTTCAGAAAGTCCAAATTGCAAAGTTCCGAGGACCAAGGCCATTATTCGGAAAACTTCGGAAACTGCTGCATGGGGGGCTGGTGGATAGTTGAGCTTCTTCTGGAAATGAAACTTTGGTCACTTTCAGACCTTCCTTCCCCCCTACTCTGTATCTCTGCAGGGGTTTGCAGCAAAGCTGCACGTGGGGGTGGGGGAGTGTCAGACCGGCGGCACCCCGCACATATCCTGGCTGCACATTCCCTCACACAGCCAGAATATGTGTGTGTGGGGGTGTGTGTCTCAAAGCGGCCCTAGTGCCATATTTGGTAGGAGGATATGGGAGGGGACAGTTAAGTGATCGAAAGGCACATGGCAAAATTTGATTGGCTGGCCAAGCCAGATGGAAAACTTTTGATTGTCTGGCAGCGTAAAATAAAAGTAGAAGCAGCCATTTTGTCTATTCTCTTTGTTGAATCTGGCTGTGTGCCACAGTGCTGCCGAATCTGTAAGTAATCGGTGGGGGGGGGGGGGGGGGTGCCTGGCCTTGTATAGTTTGGTTTGGTCTGGCCTGTTCATAAGGCCAATACTGGGAGATGGGGGCTACAGTTACCTTTACCATGCCACAGAATTTTTAAAGAAAAATTATTTGGTGCCACCTTGCTTCTAGTTCTGCTGGCTGCTTGGTTGGCACTTGGCATCATGAGCCCAGAGGGATCTCTCTGCCTGGCTCCACTTCCCCTTGCCTGGTGGGTCAAGTTACCAGTGTCTGGTCTGTTCAAGTTACCACTTTGCCACAGTACCAATGTCATACCAAGAGGGTGCCCGTGGGTGTGAGTGTGAATGTCTGGTTCCCTTCTTGTGGGATTTCTCGACGCAGTTGCACTATTTTGTTGTATTCTCCTTGAGCGAATGCCCCACTCTTGCTAGCCTGTTTTTTCTGTGCACTGCTTGGTTGGCATAATAATGATGATTTTACATTGGGTGCACTCACTGCTGAGGTGAGCCATGCTGTGGGTACACATACTATTGTTCTTTTTTATTTTTTATGCACGCAGTTGCACTTTTGTGGGGATTTCTTCTGGAGTGATTGTCCCACTCTTGCTACCCTGCTTTGGCTGTGAGTTCAAGAACTTTTGCCAATATGTGATCAGCTGGGGCACCGAGGGAATACTTTCTAGTTTCTTTCTTGTTAATAATATGGTGTAGGGGTCAGGCTTGCATTGTATAGGTGGGCTGGGCACACACAATGGAGGCTTTTTGGTGGTAGGTGTTTGGTTTCTTGTGTGTGGTTGTTATGACTGCTGGTCTGACTGGCTGTTGGCACTCATGGGACTACACTTGACACACACACCCCTCCAAAAAGCTTGTTGAAACTTGATTAGTCTATTTGATTTGCTTGCTAATGTAATCTTTGGACTTTCTTTGGTGGGGCACCCCAGTCCAATCTCCTACCACCCACCCTGAGCTTCAAGCCTTGCATGCATATCATTCATGGGGCATGCTTGGGGTGGGGGAACTTACTGATCACATACCTTTTTGTTTTTTTAATTACATGGTGGTGTTTGTGTTTTTTTTGTGCTGGCTTCTGTTCTGTCTCTCTCATTCTGTCTTTCATCCTGCTGGCAGTCGCAGCAGGGGGAGGAAGGGCTGCATGTGATGTTGTCCACCCTGATTGGCTAGGCAATTAAGAGGGATGGGGAAGGAGGATGGGGTGGGTGAGTGTTGTGCACATTGTGCACACCCTGATTGGCTAGGCAATTAAATGGCTGCAATTGCTGCACATGGCAATACCTGCTGAGGCACCAAGCTGGCGCCGAAGAGTTCAGAAGTTTCCAAAGTTTCCCGACATCCTGGACTTCAGAAACCAAAGTCTGAAGCTTCTGAAAGAGTTCCAAAGTGCCTCTGGGTACCTGGACCGACTATTCAGAACTTCAGAATTCTGTCCGAGTACATGGAAGTACTATTCAGTTCAGCTCTAGACTTAAAACCGAAACCAAATTTCCCATCCCTACTGAATATGCCCCCACCATTCTCATCTTGAGACTTGATTGTTCCTTCTGAAATCTTTCCCATGCAGTTCTATGCAGTCCTCTTCTACTCCTCACAGGTGCAGTGTTAAACAAGACCAATCTTATTTTAAAATTTTGAGATTATTTCAAAAATCTAACCAGGCTGATTTCTACCAAGGATAAAAACTTACCCTCCTTCTTCCCCCTCACTTTAACTTTCTTCAAATTCTGATAGAAAGGTGAAGCAGACATTGTTTTAAAAGAACTAATTTGTCATTTGCTCACCCTATTCTCCCAAAACATAAGGTGAAGTTGAATTTGCAAGCACACATCAACTAAGAAAATCAGGCCCATAGCTAGGACAACAGCCCTGGGAGGAGGGGGTAGACTGCATAACAAGGGGGTCAGTTTCTTCACAGTAACAAATTTTTTTCCCCTTGCATAAGTCCTCCCATCTCTCATGTCATCTCTCTTAGGTAGTCGGGACATCATACCAAAAGGGGTGGTTCTGCTATATGCTGTGGGTGAGGGGGGCTGAAGGAACACTTCCCAGACAACCTACATAACTTGCCCCCCTCCTGGATGTTGCCATTCCAGCATGCACCAGCTAGCAGGGGAATATTGCTCCCTCCCACCCCCTGTCTTGGACTGACACAGTAGGCTCATGGGTTGCCTGATGGGAGCCAAGATGGATTCTTTTCCTGAAAGGCATAAATTGGTCATAATCGCCACAAAGGATTTCACCATCAATTGTTTCTGATTAAACTGGAAGTTGTGTTTAAGCTCAGGGTTGTAGTACTAAAGGGGAATTCATGCCTACTGTCACAACTCCAGGGAAGTTTATGCAACTCCAGTACATCATAAAAAAGGCTGGATATTCAACCAGAATGTAATTGGAGCAACTGAAAGCAGGAAACATCTCAAAGAGGTGTGTGGGGAGGGACTGGTTGTTTAGGCCCGGGTTGCCCATGGCTTACCTTCCTCCAGAGGGGGAGAAGGGTGATATCCCCTGGCAGAACATGGCCTGTCCAAGGTCAGGACATCTCTTCTCTTCTTCTGACCCAGCTATGTGCACTCAGGCTATGTGTATATAATTGGTTTGTTCTGTCAGACTGGCTTAGCTAATAAAAAGTTGCAGCTTTTAATAGCCTACAGACTCTCCTGGCCTTCTTCCCTTAATGCCGTGTAGAGCTGAAACGAATACCTGCAACGCGTATACCCACTGAATTTCCATATTTCAGTATACCAATTATTGATATTTCAGTATTTTGGTATACCGGTTGTTGGTATTTTGGTATTTTGAGTTCTTGAATGATATTTGGTACTGATTTGGATACATACCCAAAATTATATCCAGAAACTTTACTACCCCACCCCTCCTGCTACAGGCAGATTGGGGCAGCTTACAATACATAAAACATAAAAACATCGACTAAAAACAACTCAAAGGAGGAAGAAAAAATACCCCCCACCCCAAAACCCTACGCCCCATAACCCCCGCCAAATGTCTAGTGGAACAGCCAGGTCTTACAACTTCCCCGAAAGGAGGGGAGATCCAGAGCCAACCGGGCCCCCACTGGAAGGGAGTTCCACAGCCATGGTGTGGCCACCGAGAATGCCCTCCCCTGCGTGGACCTCTGGAAGACTCGGGGGACCTCAAGCAGGGCACCCCCAGATGACCGCAGGGACTGATCTAGCACCCAGGCAGTGAGGCAGTCCTGCAGATAGGTAGGGTCTAGGCCAAAATCAACACCTTGAATCAGGCCTGGAAAACTACTGTCAGCCAGTGCAGAGAGTGAAGCACTGGTGTAATATGCTCCCGGCGGCCCAGTCCTACCAAGAGACGGGCCACTGCATTCTGGCCCAGTTGCAATTTTCAAGCCATCACCATGGGTAGCCCCACGTAGAGCACATTATAATAGTCCAATCTAGAGGTGATGAAAGCATGGATGATGGTGGCCAGGTCAGAGTCTGAAACAAACGGCCGAAGTTGTCGCACCAGGTGTAGTTGGTGCAAGGCACTCCTCACCACAGCCTCCACCTGGACATTCAGATAGAGCTGCACATCGAGGAGCACCCCCAGATTCCGTACCTGGGATACCAACGGAGGGCAGACCCCGCCACTAATGGGGGTCACCATATCCATCGCCTTACCCACCAACATCACCTGCGTCTTATCAGGATTGAGCCTCAGTCGGTTAGCCCTCATCCAGTCCCCCACAGCCGTCAAACACCGAGTAAGCACCGAGACTGCAGCTCTAAGTAGTGGCAATGAGTAGCATTTCAGCTCTAAGTAGTGGCTTGATCCCTTTTCTCAACCACCACAGGCAGATAAACTTTCAAGACTATGAAGCGGTAGAAGGAGAAGGTGTTGAGTCTCCTGGGACTCCTGAGTGCTGAGAAAGTGGTCACCGAGGGGGAGTATGATGAATCAAAACTATGATGGGTTGTTTATGGGGAGAGTGTAAGGAAACAATTATGAGATTCGGTTTAACATAAAAGGAGTAAAGCAAGGAAAGGCAAAATTGAATATACCCATCATATTTAACAGAATATTATTGCACCTTGGACTCAGTGCAAAAAAGGGGGAGAATACATTTGATAATCAAGAGTAGGTCCTTGACAAAAAGGAGTCCAAAAGACCTCTCTCAGAGATGACTTGAAATTTTTTAACAATAAAAAAATCCAATTTTGCTTGAAAACAAATGTCAGAATTTTGTTGAAATTTTGAAATCTGTTAATCAGATTTTAAAATTTTAATGGAAATCTAGGTAAATTATGGTCATTTTTTAATTTCAAAAACTATTTTTCACCCCCAGGTCGTGCCCCATAAAAGTATATGCTAGGAGATTGGAGAAAAATAAGATATAAAAATGAGCAGGAAATATCTGGACCTTTTTAGACATGGAGAACATCCCTCTGCAATATCTGAAGAAATTTACAGGACTCAGAGGTCACACACATGGGACACATGGCATGTTTTACATAGCCCAGCTTGTACACTTGCATGTCTTGTCTATATTTGACTTGAATTCTGGGGCGAGTCCAAGATACAGGGGCTCTTGGACTCTCCTCAGTCCAATAGAGGCTCAGTCCAGCAGAGGCTGCCTGAAGGTACACTTTCTGTGAACAGTTCTGTTTACTCACCAATTGCTAAGAGCTATGCTAATTTGCAAAATACTCTGGAATTCTGTGATGCCACAGTTGTGAGACCTGAACATTCTACGGATGGGCCAGTCGGATGGGCTTTGCAGACAGTGGGGCCAATCCTATGCCCCACGTGCACCATACGCAAGCCGTGCGTGCACACGTGTGCACAAATTGTGTACATGTCCTTTGGGAATACACTGTGCCGCATGGAGGGGGTTTCAGATTGTGGCCAATGTTCATTTCAAATGTGTACGGTAAGCAATTTCACATGGATTTTAAGAAACTGTGATGTGCTTTTAAGATCCTGGTATGAAGATATTTGCCACTTTTTCAAACGAGTTAGGAAATTTACATGCCTTTTTTTTCGTTAGCAAGGCTCACATGCTTCAATCTTTATAGCATATGTTCACTTAGTTCTCAGTGCAGCATGAAAACAGGTATCTGCAGACAACAGCGACTTGACAGCTTTTGTTGATGAAGAATGAAGTAGATGACTGTACTGGAATTCTTAATGTGTGCAGTTTTATTTCCCTGATAGGACTGTAACTTTTAGTAGTACCCTTGGGATTGTAATCAAATAAAAAACCTTTTGAAATTTTAATAAATAGCAGGTATAGAGGGTGTATAAGTTCTGCAAATGGAACAGCTAAGTGAATCTGAATTCCTTCTCCTGGCAGAGTGCTCATGACATGACCTCCCAGTATGGTGCAAAAAAACACTCTGGGAGTGCAAAATATGCTGTGTTACTGTATGGTAAAGATAATAATAACAAGCTATTTTAGTGGTTTTTCAGACAACTTGAGAGGTGAATGTTGAATCCCTAGTTACATTTGTTTAAGGACTAGGTCTTTTCTTTCGCCTGTATAACAGAAAAGCTAATCCTTCATCAAGTTACCTGTGCTACGAAGATAAGAAAAATGCAGTTTCTCCTGTTTTTTAGTAGGGTAAAGATATTTTGAACATTATGGATAAGAAATAATTGATATAATGCTTTGAACCAATGTCTGAGTTTATTCCAGTTGCTGCTTTTATAGAACATAATTTTCTTCCTATCGTTACCATTATCAGCCAGTTTCAATTCTTCAAAAATGACCACAACAACAAGATGTGTCCTCCTCCCATCTCCTGCTTTTAATTTTGTATTTGTGACTAGAAGTCAGAGCATTGGGAAAAACTCTGGGTGCCTGATAGTGCTGTAATGCAGTCCTATTGATCAATGTGTTTGGTTTTAGAAGGAAACTAGTGGCCCCACACACTATAGGTGAAAACAGACATGACGCTAACCACCCTTTAACCACCATTGGTGGTTATTTATGCACGTTGCAGGGCTGTATTGTAGGGATGGGTGAACGCGATTCGGTAGTTCAGTGTTCGGCCCGAACTCGGCCTGTTCGGACTACCAAACGCGAACCCAAACCCGAACAGAACCGAACAGAATCGAAGGCGAAATGACAAGCATACCGAACAGATCTGAACACCGAACGGCGAAATGGCCAAACAGTTCAGTCAGTTCGGATTGCGTTTGGTTGTGTTCGGGTGGCTAACTGTCACTCTGTAACTCAGGTCACTGGAAGGCTAAATGTAGCAGGGAGGGGGAAGTCATCTGACTCAGCTAGGAGCAGACTTCCAGGCACCAGGGGTGGAGAGTGGCTTCGAGTAACAGCCAGCCTGCCGAATCACCATCTCTTTTTGCCTCAGACCACTGGCTTGGCAGTCTGCAATTGGCCACGGGCTAGGCTGCACGGAGCCAATGGGGCTG
>QEPC01001504.1:861849-887803 GCA_003113815.1 Sphenodon punctatus
GTGTGAGCTTATGCTTAGTTTCCCCCTGCTTCCAGGGTATTGGGTAACCTGCCAACATCCCTGTGGTGGGTTCCACCCTTGGCTCCGGACCCTGACCTCGATGATGAGTCGTGTACCTTCTTAGCCCAGGGTGCCTGGTAATTCTGCTGAGTACCTAATCTCTTGGGCACAAGAGAGCGACAGAGGTTTCAGAGGGTCGCTTTGGGGCCACCCTTTCCCCCCCCTGTGCCTGGGCCTCAATTCCTCCTACCTTGTTGCCCCCTCCCCGGCTCTGTCCCCTGGAGCCTGATAGCGCAGGCCTTCCTTCTCCCTCCTTGGTTTCCCCTACGGCTCCGTACCCCAGAGCCTGACAGGCACTATGCCATGGGGATATATCCTTAGCATGGGCATATGCAACTAATCAAAGGGGCCTTGTATCCTCCCTTCCTTGACTTCCTTATTAATTTTCTGCTGGACTAGTTGTTCATTCCCTGTAACTGATTTTAAGTTTCTGGCACCCAGGTGATAGCGGGGGCCCTCTGTTTGAATCCTAAAACCCAGCCTGAATCCTTCAACTACATAGTTGGCAGACACTTGATCAGGTACCCGCGAGTTGCTGTCAGCAAGGCATCATGTCGTATTGGAGTTGGTGCCCTTTCCCACTGTCTGGGTGGTGCCCCCTTGGCCAGCAGGGCTCTGCCTAGTGCCCACCTGCCCCGGTTCTAGCCCCATATTACCTAGACCTGTTGTATCCAGAGGTGGTGTGGTTGCCCGCACACTGCATGAACACATGCTTGAACTTGCACTGGGCCCAAAAACACCTGCCTCCATTGTTATAGTCCCAACACGTTGGCCCTACTGGGGGCTGTCTTGCTCTCCCACTCTGTCCCCTATCCCCCTGCTGGATGGTCCCGGCCCGGGAGAACACATGCCCACTGCTGGATTGCGGGGCGTATCTGGAGCAGCTAATACACTCCAGCCAGATGTCATGGGTGTGTATAGCCCACCATAGCCGTGGGTTGTTGGTTGCCCTACACCAGAACGATTCATCATAATGCAGCAAAGGGTCGGGTCCTCCCGTATCAAAGGCTTGGTGCACTATATCCAAGTATTTGATCAGTCCCAACCCTCGCTCTGGGAATTTAAAATAGGATTACAGGAAAACAGGATTGAAGCTTTAGGGTACAATAATTCCCCCCCTTTGAAATCACTGGCAAGACTCCCATTTATTTTGGTTGTTTGTGAAGTCAGGTGCTGGACTTCGCCATGGGAAGACAGGATTTGAATCCTGCCCTGGCTACGAACTCACTGGGTAGTTTTGGGCAAGCCACAACCTTTCCGCCTCAGTTCCCCATCTGTAAAAATGGAAACGTGTGTGTCTCTCTCTCCCTGTGTTCTCTCACCATTGTTAATCTTAGATTGTAAGCTACTGGGCAGGGACCTGTGTCCAAAATCTGTGACTGTAAAGCACTGTGTAGTGTACACCTGGTAGGGCTATAGAAATGATTAGTAGTAGCCATTGTTGTGGAGGATTGTCCTGCCAGTATAGAGATGGTCTTTACCCCTAATGAGCTTGTTGGCAAACTGATTAGAAAACCTGTTACACTATAATCCAGCGGTCAATGCATTCTTATATAATAACTTGCTTTTCTTTTTAATCATTTTCTGGTGATAGGAATAAAAATTATTCATTAACAAGTTGTTTTGAAGCTAAAGCAGGAGGATGATATACAAAAGGGAGCATCATGGGAGGCACCTCTATAGGATACATGCAAATAAATCAATAACTAATGGTTTGTAAATGTGATCATCAGTGCATCTCTATATTGAACTGACATAATGACCACTAATAGATGAACTACTTGTAAACTGCATTTGCTTATAAATATTATTTAGATCATTACGAGTACAGAAATTTAAAAAAGTTATAATTGATACACTGATAGTAAACAATTTTTAAAAGTCTAAAGATATATTATGATAAGACATCCATAATAAAGACATAAAGCTTCTTTGGTTAATGTTTGAAAAGTAAAATATTAGTAGAGTTATTAGAGTGGCAACATTTAGCAGTTTTATAAGAAATCAGAAAGCTGTTTTATTACATTTGAACTTTGTCAATAATGTCACATAACATTCAATGGATACTAGAGTCAAGAGAACCATCAGGGGGAAAAGTGTTTGCACAAAAAAAGTTCTAAAACAAAGTAAGGACATCAAGTACTTTTTAAAAAAAGAAAAAAATTTTATATCCCGCCCCTCCTGCCCACAGGGCAGCCTGGGGCGGCGAACAACATTCAATAAAAATATTTTAAAATGTAAAACAATTTAAAATTACAATATGTGGGGGGAAACCCCACCCCACCACCCCACCCCTACCCATCGCCAAAAGCCTGACGAAACAGCCAGGTCTTACATATACGCCGAAACAGCAGGAGAGTGGGAGCCAACCGAGCCTCCTCCGGGAGCAAATTCCACAGCACGGGGTGGCCACCGAAAAAGATATAACATCCGCCTCTCCCGGGGAACCTCCAAAAAGGCTCCCACGGATGATCTCAAGGGTCACATGGGGAGTGAGGCGGTCCTGCAGATAAGCAGGGCCCAGGCCATGAAGGGCTTTTAAGGTTAAAACCAGCACCTTGAACCTGGCCCAGGCAGCCAGTGCTGAGCACGGAGCAGTGGTGTCATGTGCTCCCTGCGACCCGCCCCCGTAAGGAGACGGGCAGCAGCATTCTGCACCAGCTGCAGCCTCCAGACCAGCTTCTCGGGCAGCCCAACGTAGAGCGCGTTGCAGTAATCCAGCCTCGAGGTGATGAAGGCATAGATGACAGTGTCGAGGTCGGAATCTGAGAGATACGGCCGAAGTAGCCGAACAAGATGTAACTGCCGAAACGCACTCCCCGCCATGGCCGCAACCTGAGATTCCAGGCTGAGTCGCGAATCGAGGAGCACACCCAGACTCCGTACTTGAGAGACCATGGGAAGGCGAACCCCCACAACAAGAGGAGATTCAACCACCCCCAGGTCCCCCAAGCCCTCGCCCACCAACATCACCTCCATCTTGTCAGGATTCAATTGCAGATGGCTCTACCTCATCCAAGCCCCCACAGCTGACAGGCACTGGGAAAATAAGGTGACTGCATGGCTTGGGTCGATGGAAAAGGAGAGGTAGAGCTGAGTGTCATCAGCATACTGATGACCCTGCATGCCCTGAAACCCCCTCACGATCTCCCCTAATGGCTGCATATAGATGTTAGACAAGAGGAGGGACAGAATGGCACCCTGTGGGACTCCAGACGTAAGGTCCCAGGTGGAAGACGTACACTCTTCAGACTTTTTCCCGGCCAGGAATGAACGAAACCAGTCCAAGACCGTTCCGCCAACTCCGGTACGGTCCCACAGGCGAGTCACCAACACCTCATGATAGACTGTGTCGAACGCAGCCGAAAGGTCTAGCAGGATCAGTAAGGTCTGATGACCCTGGTACAACACCAGACGGAGATCGTCAACCAAGGCCACCAATGCAGTCTCCTTACCATACCCAGGCCGAAACTCAGACTGGGAGGGATCAAGGAAACCAGTGCAGTCCAGATGTTCCTGGAGCTTCCATGCCACAACCCGTTCAATAACCTTCCCTAAAAAGGGAAGGTTAGAGACCGGCCGATAAGTGGCAGGTTACTTGAACCAATGTAGCCTGGTTTTCATAAGAGAGGAGTAGGGGAAGGGGACAATGCTCATTGTATGTCAGTAGGATTTTTTCAGCTAAAAAAGGAGTCATCCCCAATAAACAATGGGTGTTTTCAAATGAGATGCTACCCTGAATGGTCACCTAAGAGACACAAATTCAACTGCTTGACTGAAGGTGGAGCAGCCAGAAGTACACTCCCATGAGCCAAGAAGCATCCACTCATGGCCACTCACGAAGCACTGTTCCATGTGGGGCAAGCCAAATGAATGCATGGCAACGGGCAGCCACAAAGCCCCTGCCTGTGTGAACATCAGCAGTCCGCCATGACAGCAGACAGGTCAACCGCTCAAAGGTGCTGTGGGTGGGGGAAGCGGCCTTTGCAAGTCACAAGCCCTAGCTGGGAGTGCTGGGGAGTCAGATTCCGTAGCGCTCATGTCTGGGATATGTCACTTGCATAGGCCAGCCTGACGTGCATCCCCCTTCCCCATGGTCTATGGCAGGGGGAGTGCATGGTGGCAGCCTCCGTGGCTGTGGTATCCACTCTGGGAGCCACCAATTTGAACCACTCCTCATTCACTCCACCTGCGTGGGTGCTCCATGGCAGAACCGCACTGCAGCCACGGATCCCCTCTTCATCCTCATCACCTTGCTTGTTTAAGAACACCCAGTGTGTCCAAGGCCCCCAAAATCCTCAAGATGACCCTGAATACATTGATCACATACACCTTTTTTCCATAGTAACCCACCCTTTAAAAAGCCACAGAAACCATTCTGCAATAATAGCCCTTTGTCTGCCACTGGTGGTGGCAATCAGGACCACTTGTGCTCCCTGAAAGGAGTGCAGCAAGGCAGAGCGGCAACCGCTAATCCATTGCAGACAAGCAGCTTCAACAGTTGCACCAGGAGGCAGGGCTGCAGTAGGAAGGCGTGCTGGCATGAAAGGCCTATGGGAAAGGCCCTGTCAAGAGGACAGTTGCAATAGCGCCAGCCATAGTTCCTGCTCAGTCCGTGGGCAGGAGCTGAAGCAGCAGCAGTTTCCAAGTCCATCTGAAGCTGGACTACAAGGATGGCTGCAAGTACTGGTGGGCCTTCTCCCTCAGCAAGGAGTGCTGAGAGGCCACCAGCATGAGAGTGGGTAAGCACCCTTATGGGACGCCAGATCTTGTTGGAGCCCCGGTGTCTCAGGGATCCATAGGGATGCTGCTGCTGGTGGGGAGCTGGTGGCTGTGATTGAGGTGTGGAGTGGCCCAGAGGTTGCAGGGATGTGCTCAACACCACCCTCCGGAGCTGTGGGGGGCAGAAATGATGGGGTCCAGGGTCACATCTTTGAATGGGGACCATGTGAAATTGAACTGAAATTAAATTTATTGCTTAGCCAATGGACACTGCAAATGTTAAAAACAACCATGTGGTCAGGAAAACTATAAAACAACTATACAACATCATTACAAATGCTAGTAGAAAGAAAGAAAAGCACAATCAGAATAACAATTTAGCATATTCAGTAAACCATTCAACCCAGAGTGAAATCATAAACCATAATCGTCCCAACTATTTGCCTATTGTTTCAAATAGGCCGATGTGCCCTTAATGGTTCACACTAAATAACAAGCCACAAGCTCAGTTATATTTTTGTCTTTATCCTCAAGAAGAACCAGATAAGCATCACTTGATCTACCTGGAAACTTTTTCAATACAAGAGAGAGTAAACTGTCCCGGGGCACAAGATAGAGCTTACAATAGAGTAAAATATGGGCTACAGTTTCCACATCAACTGATTCACAGGGACAGAGTCGCTCCTTAAATGGAATTGATTTATAGCATCCTTCTAATACAGCAGATGGAGAGGCATTTAATCTGGCCCAGAGAAAGGATTTCCTGTATTTTGGAATCACTAAGTTTTCCAAGGCATAGAGGAAATAGGACTACGTGCGGGGGGAGGGTGTTCCCCTGCCCCACATTGGGCAGTGCTCTGCTTGGATTGCTTGCTCCTTGCTACCCGTATGTCTTGGACTCTACTGCCTGTGAGGACAACGGATTCCTCCCCCCCCCGCAACCTGTACTGCCTGCTCTCTAGGTATTTTGGCCATGCCTTTCCATCCTTCTTTTCCCTGTTCATTCTGAAATCTGTCTGCTTAATAAAGTCTGCCTTTTGCTCCCAGACATCAGCATTGGTAACCCCCTTAAATAATATAGCTCTTCAAATTACCTTGCCACTTCCCTTGGATAGAATGCCAGTAAACACTTTACCCAAAATAACTATCTCGAAATGGGACAAGCTCTCATCTTTACCTTTTGCTGATTGGCTGACAGGGGAAGATTTAAGTACCATCCGTGGGTTAAATGCAAGTACTCCAGAGCAGGCTATTGACGAGTATAATTCCTTGTGCCTACAGATTCAGTCTCGTATAGCACATCATTGCCCCCCAAATGTTAGGTCAAGGCCCCTGAGGGGTCAGCCATGGTTTGATGGGGATTGTCATAGGGCTAAATGCTCCTATCGTTTAATTTATATACAATATTGCCAGGGTTTGCTCCCTAAATTGCCTGCCCAGTTCTTCCAGGAAAAGAAAGATTATAAGCAGCTCTTGTGTAGTAAAAAGCGTGATGATTATTACCTTTCTAAATGGGCTAATATCTTGGAAGCAGCAAGAGCAGGGGATGTAAGGTGATTTTGGGCCTTGGTCAAAGCAGGAATGAATAGTGAGGTGGTTAGACCGGTAGCTTCGGTTACTGCTTCTGATTGGGTGGGGCACTTTACTCTTCATTATGCCTCACAAATCCCACAGGCCGATAGTCCAGTGGAGTGGGAAACGCCACCAGCCTGGCCCCCAGTAACCACTGAGGAGGTTTTGGCACTTATGGCTAGTTGTAAAAATAATAAGGCCATGGGTAGTGATTCAATTCCAGTGGACCTGGCCAAAAGGTATAAGGATTGGTGGGCCCCAACGTTAGCGGTACTTTTTATAGCAATTAACTAGACAGGGCTGATCCCATCTGGCTGGAATCAGGCCATTGTAGTTCCAATCTTCAAGAAAGGGGATAGAACTCTCCCGGCTAATTATAGGCCACTTAATCTTCTCTCCTACATAAGCAAATTATATGCTAAGCAACTAGCTCAAAAACATGTTGCATGGATTAATGATTAATGGTTGCTATTCATCCCAAGCAGGCGGGATTTCAGTGGGGAAGGTCAACTGTGGACCAGTGTTTAGTTCTATTGCATCTGATTGAAAAATATCAGGCGAAGAATGGCCGGTTGTTTGCCGCCTTCTTTGATTTGAGGGCAGCCTTTGATCTTGTGAATAGATCTTTATTATGGGTCAAGTTAGGAAGCACTACGCTAGATAGGCACCTGCTTTTCCTCATTCAGAGGCTTTATTCTGATTCCAAGTTAAGAGTGAAATATACCCCAGCAGGATGCCTTACAGAGGAAGTTTTAGTCACCAGAGGCATCCGACAGGGCTGTGTCCTGGCCCCGATTCTGATTAATCTTTTTTTTAGTGATGCTGTGCCTTTGCTGAAACATTCTCACTTCTTTCCACCAAAGTTGGCTTCAAAGCATATAGGTTGTCTGCTATTTGCAGATGACCTGGTGGTACTCACAAGAGTTGGCCTTTCTAGGCAAATCCAAGAGTTTGCTCAATACTGTGTCACAAATGACATGGAAATAAATTACCAAAAGTCCCAAACCATGGTTTTTGCCAGGACACAGCGTGGTAATCTCCACGCTTGGAAATTGGGAGGTGCCCAGTTGGAACAAGTGAGGATCTTCAAATATCTGGGCCTCCAGTTCCATAGTACAGGATCCTGGCAATTTCATATTAGGGGTGCAGAGCTATCCGCAAAGAGAACAGCCTTGGTGGTGCTCAAGTTTGGAGACAGAGATGGCTATTGGCATATTTAATGCCAAGGTGGGTGCCTGCCCAGTTCCTTTATGGAGCAGAGCTATGGGCCCCATCTGGTCCACAGTCTTTGGACCGGGTCCAAACTAAGTTCCTTCGTGCCTTACTGAAAGTTCCCCGGGGTACTCCAAATGCAGTAGTCTGGCTGGAGATGGGCCAGCGAACCTGGTCCTTTAAAGCTTGGAGAGCAGCACATAGGCTATGGCTTAGGGTTACAAGACTGGGGGCCCCTGGATTATTAACCCTTTTAAGCGAGGATAAAACTTATAAAACTAAATGGCTTACTAAGGTTGAGACCCATCTCCAGACTCTTGGTTTTTCACGGGATTATTTATTTTTATTAAATTACCAGAAGGCACTTCAGGAAATTACAATGAGATGGCAGGATGTAGATTATCAGATAGAAAGGGCCAGGGTGGGCCTGTCACCACATTTAAGTGCTTATTTATCCTGGGCCCCTCCAATGGATGCTATGGCTGTGTATTTTGCCTCATCTATTCCAGAAAGAGGGAAGTGGCTGCTTATTTCTGCGAGACAAAATGCCTTGCCTTCTAGGATTCTAGATGGGCGGTACAATTCAATCCCTTTCTCGCAAAGAGTATGCCCCTTCGATCATCTGGAAGCCAAGACTACGGCCCACATTATTTGTGCTTGTCACCTGTATGATAACTTAAGGCTTAACTTCCTTGGTGAGTGTTTTACTCGCTTTCCGGAGCAAAAACAGACCATGCTGGTCGAATTAGTCCTTACTAGTAAGAGAGTGGAGGAGTTAACCCAGGTTGCCAAGTTTCTGACCCAGGCATTTGCCTGAAGGCAATTATTTTTGGACTTTAAGTTGTCACTGATCTCGTAATCAGTTTCTTTTTGCATTAACATGAGTTTTAGAAGTATATTTATATGTTTATATGTTTTTGCATGCTTTTGTATGTTTGTGTTGGCTATGACAATTGTTACGCCTAATAAAATTGAATTGATTGATTGAATAGGAACTAATGCTTCATAATGCAGTACAGCTGTGTAGGATAGAAACTAAGGAAACAGGCCTCATTTGGCATTTTCTGTGTCCAAACAGAGCCCTAGAGAAAGATGAAGAGGTGATGCTCAAGAACTGTCTTTTACTAGATTAAGTCTTACTCCAAGGCAGTTTCCTGAAGCATTCAAAAATATAGATGGGATGACTTTGAGGGGACTGGCCCTAGGGTACATAGGTCCTAGTAGATGGTGACTGGCAAACAAAAAACACCAGCTTGACTGCCAAGAATAAGGAACAGAACAATTAGAAATAAATAAGGAAACGACATTAAAACTAAATAAAAATTTTTAAAAATTTAAAAACACACACAATCCACACTTGTATGGCAAATTTAAGGCCTCAGTTCATGTAATGAAAAAAGGAGAAGAATAGAAAACCTTGATCCCATACTTCTGTTAAATTTAAAATGGTTAAGACGGTCTTACACTGTCTCAATACATGTTACATTTGTTCACTTCTTCCCACAATGCTGTGTGTATCCACACTACAAAAAGCACTTTGTGGGATTTTTTATTATACTTATTAATTTTATATATACAAATTTTCAAGTGATGAAATCTGTGAGAATCATCAGAAAGCAGTAATTCAACATGGATTTATGTATGATGTCTGAGGGTATTTTCAGACGTTACGAGATCACAGTCAACCACAGTCAATTCCCTGTGGTGGTTGTGANGTATAAGGATTGGTGGGCCCCAACGTTAGCGGTACTTTTTATAGCAATTAACTAGACAGGGCTGATCCCATCTGGCTGGAATCAGGCCATTGTAGTTCCAATCTTCAAGAAAGGGGATAGAACTCTCCCGGCTAATTATAGGCCACTTAGTCTTCTCTCCTACATAAGCAAATTATATGCTAAGCAACTAGCTCAAAAACATGTTGCATGGATTAATGATTAATGGTTGCTATTCATCCCAAGCAGGCGGGATTTCAGTGGGGAAGGTCAACTGTGGACCAGTGTTTAGTTCTATTGCATCTGATTGAAAAATATCAGGCGAAGAATGGCCGGTTGTTTGCCGCCTTCTTTGATTTGAGGGCAGCCTTTGATCTTGTGAATAGATCTTTATTATGGGTCAAGTTAGGAAGCACTACGCTAGATAGGCACCTGCTTTTCCTCATTCAGAGGCTTTATTCTGATTCCAAGTTAAGAGTGAAATATACCCCAGCAGGATGCCTTACAGAGGAAGTTTTAGTCACCAGAGGCATCCGACAGGGCTGTGTCCTGGCCCCGATTCTGATTAATCTTTTTTTTAGTGATGCTGTGCCTTTGCTGAAACATTCTCACTTCTTTCCACCAAAGTTGGCTTCAAAGCATATAGGTTGTCTGCTATTTGCAGATGACCTGGTGGTACTCTCACAAACAAGAGTTGGCCTTTCTAGGCAAATCCAAGAGTTTGCTCAATACTGTGTCACAAATGACATGGAAATAAATTATCAAAAGTCCAAATCCATGTTTTTTGCCAGGACACAGCGTGGTAATCTCCACGCTTGGAAATTGGGAGGTGCCCAGTTGGAACAAGTGAGGATCTTCAAATATCTGGGCCTCCAGTTCCATAGTACAGGATCCTGGCAATTTCATATTAGGGGTGCAGAGCTATCCGCAAAGAGAACAGCCTTGGTGGTGCTCAAGTTTGGAGACAGAGATGGCTATTGGCATATTTAATGCCAAGGTGGGTGCCTGCCCAGTTCCTTTATGGAGCAGAGCTATGGGCCCCATCTGGTCCACAGTCTTTGGACCGGGTCCAAACTAAGTTCCTTCGTGCCTTACTGAAAGTTCCCCGGGGTACTCCAAATGCAGTAGTCTGGCTGGAGATGGGCCAGCGAACCTGGTCCTTTAAAGCTTGGAGAGCAGCACATAGGCTATGGCTTAGGGTTACAAGACTGGGGGCCCCTGGATTATTAACCCTTTTAAGCGAGGATAAAACTTATAAAACTAAATGGCTTACTAAGGTTGAGACCCATCTCCAGACTCTTGGTTTTTCACGGGATTATTTATTTTTATTAAATTACCAGAAGGCACTTCAGGAAATTACAATGAGATGGCAGGATGTAGATTATCAGATAGAAAGGGCCAGGGTGGGCCTGTCACCACATTTAAGTGCTTATTTATCCTGGGCCCCTCCAATGGATGCTATGGCTGTGTATTTTGCCTCATCTATTCCAGAAAGAGGGAAGTGGCTGCTTATTTCTGCGAGACAAAATGCCTTGCCTTCTAGGATTCTAGATGGGCGGTACAATTCAATCCCTTTCTCGCAAAGAGTATGCCCCTTCGATCATCTGGAAGCCAAGACTACGGCCCACATTATTTGTGCTTGTCACCTGTATGATAACTTAAGGCTTAACTTCCTTGGTGAGTGTTTTACTCGCTTTCCGGAGCAAAAACAGACCATGCTGGTCGAATTAGTCCTTACTAGTAAGAGAGTGGAGGAGTTAACCCAGGTTGCCAAGTTTCTGACCCAGGCATTTGCCTGAAGGCAATTATTTTTGGACTTTAAGTTGTCACTGATCTCGTAATCAGTTTCTTTTTGCATTAACATGAGTTTTAGAAGTATATTTATATGTTTATATGTTTTTGCATGCTTTTGTATGTTTGTGTTGGCTATGACAATTGTTACGCCTAATAAAATTGAATTGATTGATTGAATAGGAACTAATGCTTCATAATGCAGTACAGCTGTGTAGGATAGAAACTAAGGAAACAGGCCTCATTTGGCATTTTCTGTGTCCAAACAGAGCCCTAGAGAAAGATGAAGAGGTGATGCTCAAGAACTGTCTTTTACTAGATTAAGTCTTACTCCAAGGCAGTTTCCTGAAGCATTCAAAAATATAGATGGGATGACTTTGAGGGGACTGGCCCTAGGGTACATAGGTCCTAGTAGATGGTGACTGGCAAACAAAAAACACCAGCTTGACTGCCAAGAATAAGGAACAGAACAATTAGAAATAAATAAGGAAACGACATTAAAACTAAATAAAAATTTTTAAAAATTTAAAAACACACACAATCCACACTTGTATGGCAAATTTAAGGCCTCAGTTCATGTAATGAAAAAAGGAGAAGAATAGAAAACCTTGATCCCATACTTCTGTTAAATTTAAAATGGTTAAGACGGTCTTACACTGTCTCAATACATGTTACATTTGTTCACTTCTTCCCACAATGCTGTGTGTATCCACACTACAAAAAGCACTTTGTGGGATTTTTTATTATACTTATTAATTTTATATATACAAATTTTCAAGTGATGAAATCTGTGAGAATCATCAGAAAGCAGTAATTCAACATGGATTTATGTATGATGTCTGAGGGTATTTTCAGACGTTACGAGATCACAGTCAACCACAGTCAATTCCCTGTGGTGGTTGTGACCACGTAACATCTGATGGGGGGAAAGGATGTTCCCCCCCAGATGTTCACCACGGTCAATCACGACGGGGAATCACATTCACCACGCGATCGGCCGAACCAGCAGGGCCGGCGGTGATCACGTGGTGAAGGTGATTCCCCGCCGCGATGAACCGAGCCGTCACATCTGGACGGCAGCCACAACCCGGAATCCCCACAGGAATTCTGGCCCGTGGTCAATTCGGGCGGGCGCTGTGGCCGCATTGGCCACGGCGCCCGCCCGTCTCCCCGGAGGGCAGGTGGCAGGGGAGCATGGGGGGGGCAGGGCTGTGCGGCCACACGTTGCGCCACGCGGCCCGCCTCCTCCCCAATTCCCCGCCAGGAGCCCCCTTCTGTTGGGTTGTGACGCGGTGGCCCCGGCGGGGGATCAACGGATTGGTTTCGTGACGGGGTCAATTGGCCCCGTCATGTCTGAAAATACCCTGAGTCACAAAATAAACCCATTTTGGGGGATCCCCACAGATCACCATGAATTTTCCACATTGGCAAAAGTGCGGAATCCAAGATAAATTGGTGTTAGGGCCGAAACAAAAATTTGGGGCAGATCCTATTTTTGATGGATTTGTTCATTCTTATTCAGTATAGCAAGATGCAGACTGGATTACAATCCGGTCCATGCTTTGCTGGTGATCTGGATTGGCAGTACCATGCATTTGGAACTAGGAACAGAAGTCTGCCACAGTTTAAAATTAGGGCTGTACTGAATAGTACTTCTGGGTACTAAGGCCAAATTCTGAAATTCTGAGTAATCGGCCTGAGTACTTGGCAGCCCTTCAGAACTGTTTCTGAAGTTTCAGAATTCGGACTCGGAATTCTGGACCTCGGAAAACTTTGGAAACTTCACAACTATTTGGAGCCAGGTTGGAGCCTCCGCAGGTGTTGGCATGTGCAGTACCTGCAGCCATTTAATTGTCAAGCCAATCAAGGTGCACAATAGCATATCCACCCATTCCTCCCTCCCCCTCCATTGGCTAGCCAATCAGGGTGCACAACACGTGCAAGAGCAAGGCAGAGAGATCCCAGTCTGGCCTCATGATGCCAAGCAGCTGGCAGAACAGTAGAAGTTACACTTTACAATTAGGCTGTGCTGTGCTGTGCCATGTCACTGCCTAGACACACACACAACCCCGCGAAACAGTGTGAAACTGTATGGAGAAATAAATCCCACCAAAAGTCAGCAAGCCCAGCAGTCACAAAATTAAGAAACCAGACATTCATACACACACATCTCCCAGGGACACCCTCTTGGCACAGCATTGGCACTGGTAATTTGAACAGTCCAGGCAAAGGGAAGTGGAGCCAGGCAGAGAGACCTCATGGTGCCAAGCAGCTGGCAGAACAGTAAAAGTTACACTTTTCAATCAGGCTCTTCTGTGCCATGTGGCAGTCACAGCCTTGGTAAAAAAGAAAGATGACAACACACACAACCCCACAAAACAGTGTGCAACTTCATGGAGAAATAAAAACCCCACAATAAGCCAGGCAGTAGACAAAATTATAACAACACTGTCACGGGTTTGGGGGTTTGCACCCCCACTTTACCGGGTTTGAATGACTCAGTTTCCCTTGTGCACAGTTCTCTTGAATCAGTTTCTCTCTCTGGCTAATTCAAGTGTGCCACAATGAAACTCCTTTGTCACACAAGGGCCCGATCCTTCCCGTTTACAGACTCTTTACTCTCTGGGTTCGCAAGAGCTTGAGGGCTCTTGTCGCTCAGTTGTGTTCCAATGTTAGACACAGAGACTTCTTCATAAAGATACGAAGTAAGTTTATTGATTACATAAGCAAGATAGTTGATACAGAGTGGTTATTAGAAATGAAAGGTAAACATAACGCATTCCTAACTTATACTGGATGAGTTCCTAAATTACGTATCTTACCCTATACAGTTCCATAAGCTTCTTGTTCCTCAGCCATAAAGGTAGAATGGCTGGGCGCTGGCTTCTTAGTTGGTAAAGAGCAAAATCCTGTCTCTCAGTCCATGTCTCTTCAGCCTAGCTGCTGCTGATGGCAGGCAGGCTTTCACATGTAGATCAGTTCTCAAGATGGCTGTAGGAATGAGCTTCCTCTAGGTGACTTACTGGCTCATTTAAATAGTCTTTGTCTCTGTTCTCACCTTTGGGGAATCCTGGATCAGGTCACGTAGTCAACCCAGGCAAACATGGAAGTCAATTTACATCTCAACAGGGCTGTCTGGCGAGAGACCTTCAATACCCATTTTGTTATCTGTTTGTATTTCCTGTAGGCTGTCATGTGTTACATCTCTGATCTGGATTCTACAGTTCTCCCTTGCAAGATCACATACATGTGGAACCTTTTGTATTACATATTTGTCAGACTTGTAGTCTACATGTATTGTAACATTACATACATGTGGAACCTTTGGCATTACATATTTACCAGACTTTTAGTCTACATGTATTGTAACATTACATACATGTGGAACCTTTGGCATTACATATTTACCAGACTTGTAGTCTACATGTAGTCCCGTGTTACACGTGTGTGACGCTATGTTTCTCCGTGACAAACACCCACAAGAAAGAAACCAGACATTCTCACACACACACACACACACACCGGGGCACCCTCTAAGTGGAGCCAGGCAGAGAGATTCCTGTGGCCTCATGGTGCCAAGTGCCAACCAAGCACCAGGAAGAACTAGAAGCAATGTGGCACCCAATTATTATTATTATTTTAATTATGGCATGGTAAAGTTAAGTGTAACCCCCATCCCCCAAAATTGGCCCTATGGACAGGACAGGACAGGACAGACCAGACCATACCAGGCCAGGCACCCCTCCCTCCCTCCCCCCCAGTCGATTACTTACAGATCCAACACTGTAGCACACAGCCAAATTCACCAAACAGAATGGAAAATGGGTGCAGCCACTTTTATTTTGCCCTGCCAGCCAATCAAAAGCTTGCCATCTGGCTTACCATCACTCAAGTGTCCCGTCCCATACCCCCCTCCTACCAAATATGGCACAAAGTTTCATTTCCAGAAGAAGCTCAACTGTCCACTAGCCCCCCCATATGTGCAGCGGCTTCCAAAGTTTTCCGTAGAACAGTCTTAGTCCTCAGAACTTCAGACTTTGGAACCGAATACCTTACTCTTCGGCGAATTCCTAAGTTTTCCGAAGACCGACTTTCAGTCCTGTTTAAAATCTTTGGTGGAACTCTGTGGGACGCTTCAAAAAAGCAGAAAATGTCCACTAAGAGGAAAAGATTGATCTGCTTCAGCCCTAATTAGTGAACATTCCCAAGGCTTTACCGCCTGAAAATCATACCATGGAAAAGTACCCTGTTAAATACTTTTATTTGTTGTTCCGAAGGCAATGCCTCAATATCTTACAACTTGGAAACATTCTTTTTAGGTAAAAGGTAAAGGCTCAGGCTTGGAAATCTCTTTGCTGCTTATCCCCCATTTCGTATTCTTACAATGAGAGAACTACAAAGAAAAGCTAAGCTGTTAAGGGCATGCAAGGAGACACCTTTAAAAAGCTGCAACACATTGCTACTATTTGTGTAATTGCTAAATTGACAACAGCATTAAGTACATTTTAAAAATCAGTCCATGTTATTTTAGTCATCCATTATTGAAGTGTGAAAGATTTAGACCTATTATGAAATGTGACACAAACTCATTGAAGAATTCTTATGAGAACAAGTAAGGACTGGCACTATGTGACTAGATTTTTAAAATGTACTATAGCTCGGGGATTTCCTCACCCCCATTTTATTTATTTGTTCTTTTTAGTTGTTAACCTGTGGAAGCCTGTGGAAATTGCTTGCAACAGATTTAAATCACAGCAGACAGTCTCAATTTTTGCTCTATTACTTCAAGAGTACTATTTGTTTGCAGATGCTGCAGGAACATTTTGTGAGACTGGGAGAGAAACATTCCTGCAAAAATAAGAGATCCTCGCATCCACAAAAAACAACCATCTTGATTGGCTCATTGCCTTTATATAATTGACAATGGGTGTTTTAGATGGACAGGCTGCCCCACCTTTAGGTGGATGGGCCACCCAGTGATGAAGTGGGCTGGTACAGCCAGCACCAGGGCAATCTGTTCATCTAAAAACATTGCCAATTATATAAAAGCAATGTAGAAGGATTTGATTGTGAATTATAGTAAAACCAAAGTTATGGTTTTTGCCCCATTTTGTTAGCTGTGATTGGTCTATGAATGGGCATAGTTTAGAGCAGGTAGCAACTTTTAAATATTTGGGAATTCTTTTTTCCTCCACAAAGTCATGGTGGCCGCATATTAATTATACATGCCGGATGGTCACTTCTTCTGCCCTGGCTGTTTTTTTCATACCAGAGGGGAGAGTTTGGTCAGACCTGAAGGTTTTTGGGGTGAAGGTATTGGACCAGTTATATTAGGGGCCCCGTGTGTGTGTGTGTGTGTGTGGGCGGGGGGTCTGTACTATTTCCTCAATTTGCTGGAAATAGTACAGAACAAGTACCTGGGATCTTTGTTAGGGGTTCCCCCTTCAACACCAGCACCATTATTATATCTGGAGACTGGGGGGAGATCGGTGGCATCAAGAATCACTTTTTACTTACTTAAACACTGGGTCTTGCAAGCCCATTCCTTTCCAAGCTGTCTCTCCTAGAAAAACTTGGAAAAGCGAATTATGACAAACTGGCCTGGTTGACTTTGGTGACCAACAATATTAATTTATTGGGTTACTCCCTAGAATTTCTTTCTTCAAGGCCAATGGGGGAAGTTAGATGGGAGCTAAAACAGTGTATCTGTGATATTGACCGTCAAACAGCTAGGGTCCTGGTTGCGCAATCGAAGGTTGCCCCATGGTAAAAATTCTGGATTCCTCTCCAGGGAGGCCCCCAATATTTTCGGTCCCTTGCATCCCCAGAAAGGAGGAAAGCCCTTACAGCCCTAAAGCTACAGGTTCCGCAGTTGTCACTGGTTCAAGGATGTTTTCTTGGTAACAATTACACTGAATGGCTAAGCATCTGTGGAGATGGGGTGGTGGAAGATCTTGCGCATTACATGTTTTTTTTCTCATTGTATGATGTGTTTAGGAGGGGCCTATGCAATCTTTGATCTTCTTATTGAAGGACATAAGTGATCACGTTTCTGCAGCGGTAGCACAGTTTGCCATTTTGACAGCAGAGATTCAAGCCCCGAGAAATTGAGTCCTTTATAAGTAGTTTTTAATTGGCCTGGTTTTTATTATTTTACTTTTATTCCTTTGTGCCTTGGGGGAGGGGGGATGTTTTATATGTAACGTTCAGCTGTTGTATCTTTATTTATGTTTGACATGACTTTTTCGGCTATTTCAATAAATTATTTATAAAAGCAATGAGCCAATCAAGATGGTTGAGTCAACCAAGATGAGTCAATCAATGAGTCAATCAAGATGCAGAGCCAGATGTACAGGTGGAGCAGGTGCAGAGCAGGCTGTCCCTGCCCCGGGGCAGTCCTGCCAGATGTGCTCTGGAACATCCCAGAGTGGTGCTCTGGAACATCCCATGCTCTGGAACATCCCGCCAGCAGAGTGGGCCAGCCAAACCCGGGGAACTGACCCAAAGCAGAGCAGCGGTCTATCTAATGTAGGGCTCCAGGAAACACCATAGCATTGCAGACGCTCTAGCCCACAACTCTATGGTGCGTGTGTGTGTGTGGGGTCGTACGGGCAGGCCATTGGCTGGGAAACCGACTGGGTTCAGCTGATCCAGACCCTGGCATGGCTGGGAGTGGACGGACGCAGGAGTTCACCCCTAGAGCAGCTCTGGGGGTGGGCAGTCCCGTGTCTGTCTGAAAACACCCAATGTGGTATCTGCAACGTACAGACATTTGTATTCAATAAAATCAAATCACAAACACTATTATAAATTCTCCCAATGGTAGAAAAAAATAATTTTAAATTGAATCTGTCATTTCAGAGTTGGGTTAAGCCACCCTGTGGCAACGTGGTGCTACAAAATGGCAAAGAAGCCAAGAAGCCACAAAATGACATCCAGAACATATGACTACAGGAAAAAGGGTTCTCTGGCCCTTTAACGCAGGCTAGGAAGTGGAGAATCCTAGCTATCAAAAGGCAACACAGACCAAAAAGAGGGTATTCAGCTGGAGACAGCACAGGGAGAAGGATCCCCTCCAGAGACACAGGCTGCCAGGGCTAGGAAGCCCAGAAAAGGTCAGACAGTGGCCCAAAGCAGAGCTACTTGAAGCCCAGGTCTCCTGCAAGGAAGTAGGCCCCAACTTTGGAACAGGACTGGAAGGACTCATGTGGGATCTTCCCATATATTGGGCTTTTGGTTATTATATGTTTTGATTTCAAGGGACCCACCATTGTTGGGATATGCCCTTAAGACTGGCTGTAGGGGTGAGTGTGGAGGTCAGCCATTAAATTCAGGGTACCTATGCCTCTGGAAGTGGGGTACTGCAGGGTGCCCCACTAACACTAAGTAGGGGACCAGAGCTATTCCTCAAAACTGTGCAGACAAGGGGTCCCATGTCATACACCCCAACAAGAAACAGTAGCACATCTTAGAATATTTTTCTTTTTTTTAAAAAAACAAAATTATACCCTGAGACTTTTAAACTCCTTGAGTTTTGTTGTGTTTTTTAGAATTCAGTGGAGCAGCAGGGAGCTGTTATTGCGGAGAAGTGTGGGATAGAAAATTACCACACAGGGGACTAATAAGGCTGTGTTCAGAAAAGCATTTCAGCTCTAGGCTTTATAATTCAGAGGAATTTCTCCAGTGTAGCCTTCTTCCACTTCAGTTCTCATGGGAAATGAGAATGTGGGGTTAATTAGCTACTACCATGTGTGGTGTTTCCCCTCTTGACAGTAGCACTTGCTCTGAACGTGGGAGCATATCCCATGCTCCCCACCTTCCCCATGCAACTTGCAGATGGGCACTGAAAAATCAAATAAGCACAGAGACACTGCAAGGGTCAGACAAACAAGAAAGTGTAGAAGGATGCAAGGAAAGGGGAGGACTGCAAGGCATAAAAGGAAATGTTCCTGCGAATCAGCGGGTGGCGTGTTTGCAGGTATGGCCATGGAATCAGGTGAATGCAGATAGGAGGTTGAGCTCAACTCAGGTATCTGACCACCACCCCCGAAACCACCTGCTCACATGAGTCTATGAGCTCCAGTCCTGACCAAACTGGGAATGGGTGGGGTTTTGACCCCCCCCCCCTTTAAAAGAGCTTGCACTCCTGGACAAGCCCTCTTTTACTTTGTTGGCAACTTTGTTCTAGACAGAGTCACAGGGACACATGGCCCGCAAAAGCGGGGGGGTCCACTGGGTCGAAGGGGGATTGTTAATTTTATTTTATTTATTTATTTATTTTGATGATCTTATATCCTGAACCCTCCTGCTCACACGATAGCTTGGAGCAGCTTACAACCCAAAATATAAAAATATACAATATAAAAGATATATAAAACATAAAATATTAAATTACATTACATATAACATTCATCCTGGTACCCTTCATCTCCTTCCTGCCTTCCCTTCGGGCTTTGGACCCCTTAGGGTTTCCTCCTTGGTTTCTCTTCCCCCGCTCGAAACTGCAGCTACTGCCCAGGGACTTACATGGGCATGGTGGGGCTCCACATGGTTCTACCAGGTTCGTGCCTGCTCCAGCTTGCTTCTTTTCTTCCCTTTGTTTCTCTGGAGATAGGGACCCAACCAGGGATTCCCTATGGGTTGCCGCCACAAAGGTTCCCCATTCTTGGGGGTGTTCCAGCCCCTCTGGCTAGCTGGAGATCTGGGATTTCCGGGGGGCACCCTCTGAACCATGAACCGGGGCTGAGTTCTCCGCACCCAGCGGCACTCCAGAGGATCCTGACCTGTTCCTGGATCCTGTGAAGTATCCAGAGTCAGCCGGGGATCCCCTCTGACTGCCCTGTCGGTGCTCCAGGATTTTCCGTGCACCCGGTTGCATGCCGCATGGACCAGAGTTCTTTGTTTTTCCCTTAAAAAGGTAATGGCAGTGGCCCGAGCCCCTTAAAGGGTCATGTGATTTTGAGTGGATCACTTCATAACCTGGACAGGGGTATGGGTCACCTCATGACCCAGGGAAGCCATTTTGGGTGGGTTACCCCATGACACGGGAAGCCATTTTTGAGACGGTGGGTTCACCTCATGATCCAGGGTGGCCATCTTGAGTGGGTCATGGCATGACCTTGGCGGCCACATTGAGAGGGTCACCATGACCCAGGCGGCCATGTTGAATGCGTAGAGTTGCCCAAGATTGCCATTAATTTGTTCGATGTAAGAGGAGATACGGCAAACTGCTCAGAGAAAAGAGGAGAGTGAGAGCAAGCCAGCTTTGGGCGAAAATACAAATGGCAGCACAAACTAATGATACAAAGAAATTTTGGAAGCTAGTTAACATCTGGAAAGTGTCACAGGGGAGGGAGAATGAGAGCTGCCTAACAGAGGAGGTATGGGTGCCCTTTTTTACTAAAATCTATGAGGGTGAAGACTTGGTCAGTACAGACTTGGAGGATGTGATGGAGCAGGTGGCCCTGGGTGGAAAGGAGTTCACGTTTATTCCCCTGGTTTCAGAAGAGGTGGTGGCGCAGGCTGTGACCAGGCTCTCTGTAGGTAAGGCACCAGGGAGGGATGCGATACCACCTGAGCTTTTTAAAAACTTTGCAGTCTGGTAGATCCCCCTGCTGGCACGCCTGTTTACCTTAATCAATCTTACTAAGGAGATCCCACAATCTTGGGCTATAGCGGTGATTGTCCCGATTTTCAAACAGGGCAACCCTATGGACCCGACCTGCTACAGGCCCATCAGTCTTCTCCCTATATTGGGTATATTTTACTCCAGAATAGTGTTGTTGGCGCTGGAGAATTGGGTAGCAATGGACCATCCGCTGAGGGATGAACAAGTGGGGTTTTGTAAAGCCAAGTCAACTATGCACAACTGCTTTGCCTTACAGCACCTTATAGACAAATATGTCACTATCAGACGGGGGAACCTCTTTTTGCCTTCATAGACTTCTCTAAGGCATTTGATTCAGTGCACAGGGAGCGGCTCTGATTCAAACTTAGAGAGATGGGGATCCCTTTGGATCTTCTGGAATTATTGATTAAGGTGCATCAAGATACCAAAGCAGTGGTGAGGCTGAATATGAGGGGGAGTGTTTCCAGAGAACTCCCCCTTCGAAGGGGCGTTAGGCAGGGTTGCCTGCTTGCACCCCTTCTTTTCAATTTGTATATTGACAATTTGGCCCCCACAGTTGCTGGGGCAAACCCAACCCCACCACGTATAGGGGAAAGAGTACTTTCTTGTCTCCTGTACGCGGATGACATTGTGCTCTTCTCTCAGACAAGATGGGGCTTGCAACAGGTATTCACAGTCCTGTATACTTATTGTCAGAAGAATGTGCTCAACATTAACCTGGGAAAGTCTAATGTGATGGCCTTTGGTAAGGCACGAGTTAAGTATAAGTGGTGGTTGGGGGAACGAGAGTTAACCCCAATGCAACAGTATACCTACCTCATAGTAGTTTTTTCAGCACGCAATCGCTGGAATCTGAATAGGGACAGGCAAATTGCCAAAGCAAAGCAGATAGTGGGAGGGCTTCTCAGGCTATACCATGCAACTCCGATGGCCCCGATACACCAGATGCTGGAGATTCTGGATACTAAGGTGGTGCCTAGTCTTACTAATGGAGGAGAAATAAAAGTAATGGGGTATTCCAGAAGTATCGAGGTTCCCCAGAATAATTTCTTGGGTATTGGGAGTTCCCAAGGCAACCCCCCTTACGATGCTCAGAATGGAGACTGGGAGGTTATCTATACCTACCCATTTAACTCTGAGGTTCCTTGGCTTCTGGAAGAGCATCATGGGGGGTGGTCCAGGTATAGCCTATAGTTGTTATCTGGAACAGAAGGGTCATTGTGGATCTCCTAAGTATCCGTGGGTAGAACATCTTGAGAAATTAGCTGATACAATCCCCCTACTGAATGATAGTGAGGGGGTTCCAGGCCTTAGACTTTCAAAACAGGAAATTAGAACAAGAGTGAAGGAGTGGGCCTTCCAAAAAGATCGGGAGGCCCTGGTGGGTAACACAATCTCAACGCAATATCCCAAACGGAAAAGGGTGGTGGGGCTGGAGCCTTATCTAGAGCAAATCCAGGACGCGAGACTGAGGAGACTGGTAACCTTGCAAAGGTTCAACTTATTTGACACAGCGGAAGTTAGGGGGAGGAGGAAGCACATCCCCAGAGCAGAGAGGATCTGTATTGGATACCCAGAAACAATAGAGACCCTTCCCCATGTTTTGTTTCAGTGCCTGCAGCATGTGGTCCTCCGGGAAGTTTGGATTGGCCCTATTATTCTCTTAGGAATGGAATCCCCTGAGGAGCAGTATGAAAATTTACTTGCCGAGGCAGATTTCCAACAGCTAAAATCAGTGGCAATGTTTCTTATGTTGGTAGAACGGGCGAATAGAGATCTGTAGATAGGGCTGGTGTCTGGTTTGTGATGTCAGGGCTCATGTCCCTCCCTCCTTTTGGGGCTCTACAGTATGTTATATTATTATATCTTCTTTTTGCATCTGGAACTGTTTTGTTATTATTTTTGCATTTTGCGGTTTGGGCAATATTTAAAGCTCCCACTTTTATTATGCCTTGTTTAAATTTTCCTAACTTTTGTATATTTATTTATTCAGGTTTTTATTATGTTTTTATTTTCTTATGATAGCAAATTTGTTGATTAATAAATGATGATTGAATTGATTAATATTGTTATTTATTATTGGTCTATTATTAATGGCCTCATTATTGTTATTATTCTTATTCTTATTATTCTATTAGCCTATTCTTATTAGTAGTATTACCCAATTGAAGTCTGTTATGGATCTACTAATTTTATTTATTAGGAAGCTATCATTTGCCCGCTGCATGGACAGCAGATACGTAGATAATTGTGAGAGGGCATGTGTACTACAATCGCGTTTTGAAATTTAGGGTAACAACTGTGCTTTCCCCTCAGTTCTCTTGCAAAGAAAACCATTGCAGGAGCTGGGGGTGTTCATGAGCCAGGGGCCCATCGGCCTTCTGCAGATGGTGCCCTGCTTGGGGCTCCCTCAGCATCACAGGGCACAGCTCCAGGTGCCTCACAGAATGACACAGGTGGGGCTCCTGTAGCTGCCCAGGATGGCACAATGGCAGTCCTACAGCAGATACATGAGATCCTGGGGCCGTTGAACCAGACCTTACAAGTTCAGGTAAATTCGTGCCCTCCAGCCATGGCCCCTGATCACAAAAGGCCAAGGCTCTAGGAAGAGGAAGAAAAAAGCCAGAGGAGCAGCACTGCAGTAGCACGAGCGGAGAGTGGGACATCAGAGCAGATGGCAGCAAAAGATCCGGAAAACAAGGCAGTCACTCAACCGACCCTGAGACCAGCGGATTCCAGCAAGGATCCTAGGCAAGGAACTCAAGGTAAGGGTGTTGGGAGCACAGCTGCAGATGCCAGGGCTGCTGCGCTTAGCCACATGGGGCAATTAGAGGCAGGATGGTACTGGGAAAGGGCACTGTTTCTTAAGTTGGGGTAAGTGCTGCCAAAGTGGTTTGGGATACGGAGGCCATGGTCACAGGAGATGACATGGCACTGCTGTCATAATACTACATACCTGCAAGGTTGCCAGGATCACACTTGTCCATTGCTACTAGAGATCGGATATGGAAAGAGGAGTTCGTTGACATGTTCTCGCTTCTGTGAGGAGAGGAGCCCAAGAATGATGGGGAAGTAGAAAAGGGAGAGAAAGAGCACCCCAAGAAGTTTCAAATCTCCAAGACATTGAAGAATTGAAACATAGCCTTCACCACATATGCAGGGAATATATAGTACAAATTTCCCCACCGTGCCTGGACGTTGTGGCAATATGCGGCACCGGAAACTATTCAAAGACTTTACACTGGCCAAGGCAGTCAGTCGTGCTTACTTTATGATGCTCCTAGGAGCTCCTAGGAGCATTATGATGAGGTTTTTTGTCTGGAAGTGGCAAATGACCCGCATGCCCACTGGTATCTTATTGACATGGTGGCACGTTCCCAGTTAATGACCAATTAAAACAGCCCCCTTGACTGAGCTCCTTGAGTGCTACCTGGTCAAGGAGAATGTGGCCTATCTACTGGAAGGGTTCTCCAAAGGTTTCAGGATACCCTGTGAGGACCCTAGAGTAAATCAGCAAGCTAGGTGTCTTAGGTAGGACTGAAACTCAGTCTTCAGAAAACTTCGGAATTTGTCAAAGATTAAGGTATTCAGTTCCGAAAGTTTAAAGTTCCAAGAACCAAGGCCGTGCTTTGGAAAACTTCAGAAGCCACTGCGCACGTGGGGGGCTGTTGGACAGTTGAGTTTCTTCTGGAAATGAAACTTAGTGCCATATTTGTTAGGAGGGGAGTATGGGAGAGGACAGTTAAGTGACGGTAAGTCAGATGGCAAGTTTTGATCCGCTGGCCAAGCCAGATGGCAAGCATTTGATTGGCTGGCAAGGCAAAATAAAAGTGGCTGCAGCCATTTTCTATTCTCTTTGGTGAATTTGGCTGTGTGCTACAGTGCTGGATCTGTAAGTAATCGTCTGGGGGGAGGGGTGTCTGTCCTGTCCATAGGACCAATGCTGGGGGATGTGGGTTACCTTTACCTTTACCATGCCATGCTTTAAAAAAAAAAAAACCCAAACAAATTGAATGCCACACTGCTACTGTCTGCTGCTTGGTTGGCACTTTGCACCATGAGGCCAGACTGGGATCTCTTTGCCTGGCTCCACTTCCCCTTGCCTTGGTCTGTTCAAGTTACCAGTGCCACAGTACCAATGCCATGCTAAGAGGCCTGGGTGTGTGTGAATATCTGGTCCCTTTCTTGTGGGTGTTATAATTTTGTCTGTTGAGCTGGCTGGAGTTTGGTGGGATTTATTTCTCCACACAGTTGCACACTGTTTTTCAGGGTTTTGTGTGTTGTCTAGGCTGTTGCATGGCACAACAGACAAATTGTCAAGTCTAACTTCTACTGTTCTCCCAGCTGGTTGGCATCATGAGGCGAGACAGGGTTCACTCTTCCTGGACCCACTTCCTGCATGTGTTGTGGTGCACCCTGATTGGCTAGGCAATTAAGGGGGAGGGGGAAAGGGGTAGATATGCTATTGTGCACCCTGATTGGCTAGGCAATTAAACAGCTGCAGCTGCTACACATGGCAACACCTGGTGAGGCGCTGACCTGGCACCGAATATTTCTGATGTTTTCTGAGGTCCAGAATTCCGAGTCTAAATTCTGAAACTTCAGAAACAGAGCCGCCGAGTACTCGGTTCAATTACTCAGAACTTTGGAATTTGGCCCGAGTGCCCAGAATTACTATTCGGTACAGTCCTAATCTTAGGTTGGTTATAGTTATAGACTTGAACACGTAGTGATGTAAAAAATTAAAAAAGAAATTGATGCAGGCAAGGTGGCGGGCCCTTACATATTACCGCCCTTGAACGTTATGAGATGTTCCCCATGAGGTGTATTTCCTAAGAAAGCTCCTGGTGAACACAAACTAAAACACAACCTTTCCTTTACTAAAGGAGGATCTGTGAACAATGCCATACCACAAAAACAGTACTCAGTTCAGTACGCCTTCTTTGATGCTGCCGGGTGCATAGTGCAGTCATGCGGAAAGGGGGCCCTTATGGGAAAGTGCGACATCAAGTCAGTGTTTAGACTACTTCCAGTGTCTCCTTCTGATTATGATCTGTTGGGCTTCAACCTTCCAAGGAAAATTCTATTACAATATGTCATTACCCATGGGGTGTGCTATTTCATGTGCAGTATTTGAAAAGTTCAGCACAATGTTGGAGTGAGCAGTGAAACACAGGGCAGGTATCAGATCAGTTATTCACTATCTGGATGACTTACTGTTCATGTGGGGCGGGGCCTCACAGGGGTGTAGGCACCT
>QEPC01001504.1:889629-910344 GCA_003113815.1 Sphenodon punctatus
ACCAGCTGCAGCCTCCGGGCCAAGAACAAGGGAAGCCCCACGTAGAGCGCGTTGCAGTAGTCGAGCCTCGAGGTGACGAAGGCATGGATGAGGGAGGCCAGGTCCGGGCCGGAGACATACGGACGCAGCCTACATACCAGGTAAAGCTGGCGGAAGGCAGTCTTAGCGACTGCCTCCACCTGCTGCTCCAGACGCAGGTCTGCGTCCAATATGACCCCCAGACTCATATAAGCTAAATAATAACGGGCGCTAAAATACAACCCTGCCTAACACCCCTTAGAACTTCTATGGGCTATGTAAGACTGCCCTGCCTATTCATTCTGACTTGGAGAGATGTATTTGCATGAACTGTCTGGATTAGATATAACAACCTCAGATCAATCTGGTATTTTAACAACTTCTGTCATAGTCGCTCCCTATTCACTGTATCGAAAGCCGTCTTTAAATCGACAAAGCAAATATAAAGGCAAGATTTAACCCTGAGATGCACGTATTTAGCAATTAGTTGATCTAACAGAAAAATTTGATCACTGGTTGCAACTCCTTTTTTAAAGTCCCCCTGTTCTCGACCTATAAGATTCCTTGAATTGATCCAAGTATGTAATCTAGTCAATAAGTATTTTGTATATAACTTGCCAACTACACTCAACAGACTAATTGGGTGGTAGCTGGCCGGTTCCTTAGGGTCCCTTTTTTATATATGGGAATTATTACACTCTGTGACCAGGTTTTGGGTATTTTCCCAGTTTGATTTATGACAGTAAATAGTGAGGCCAGAGCCGTGCTCCACCAGTCTATGTTGTCTTTAAGGAGCTCAGCTGGAATAAAATCAATCCCTGACGCCTTTCTAGATTTTAACTGTGCAATAATCAGACTTACTTCCACCGGAGTAACCGACTCCCACTGGGCCAAGGTATCCAGTGAGTACAATGTGGGTTCCCTTATACAGGTACATACCCCTGAAAATATGGTCCTATAATAGGCTTCCCACTTAGCCGCTGGAATATGAACTTCTTCATGGCAAACTCCTGAAGCCCACACTGATTTAATTAAAGACCAGAATCTTGGGGAATTATCCTTGTTCACGGAGATCTCCAAGTCTGCCCAGAAAGCCAGTTGATACTGCTTTTTCTTTTCTTTTAGAAGATTTTTATACTCTTTTCATGCTATAAGAAATCTGTCTACTAATAAGCTATTTTAATTCCTTCCCTTCATAGCCCGTACTAAGCGATTCAAATCACGCTTAGCTAACCTACAGGATCATTTTGTCCATCAAGGCACTGGGTAGGATGGCTTTACTGAGATACTGGCTACGTCTTTTGGCCTTACCAGAGTCTGTGCTCCCTTTTCTTTGTCTAAGGGAGATGCTTTTGTATAACGGTTTAAGGGCTTAACCTTGGCTTTTATACTTCGGGCAATTGATTCATGAGTTGGGATACTCCTTCGATTTTTTTCAGGGGAAAGCACTCTCTTGTATTAAATCTGATCTTTTCAGGAGAATCCAGGATATTGACGCCCAAGACGATTTGTCTACTGTGCGACAATGGAAGGTTGCCCCCCATCTTGGGTTAATAAAGGTATCCTCCCATTTTGAACCTTACCTGGATCTCCTGGAAAATTCTAAGCTTAGGAGATTTTATACGCTGTTACGTTTTCAGTTGTTGCAATTGGCAATAGTGGAGGGCAGACAAAAGTGCACCCCACTTGAACTTAAGAGTTTGTTCCTGTAATACCAACGAGATCGAATCAACTGAGCACTTTTTATTGAGGTGCCCTTATTTCCACCATCTCCGTGTGACCCAGTTGGCCCCATTGTTGCCAGTCGGTATTTCCTTTCAGACGGAGGGTTGCTATGTTCTGCTTCTCTCCTTGCCACATAAGGAGGCTATGGTTGCTCTTGCCTCCTATAACTTTATTGGCATTCAAGAGAAGAGCACTTATTAAGCAACGTCTCAAGGCAAAAGCAGATGTTTCTTTATAGGACATTTTTCTTTTCTTGGGGTGTTTTTTAACTATTGGTTTTTGTGTTATTCCATGTGTTGCTTAGAATGTATTTTATTATATTTGTCTTGGATTTTAACTTATTTTACTTAATGTTTAACGCTACCCGTTCGGTGTTACTTGTCTTGTCCCTGTTGTATGTTTTTTGTCTATGTTTGTTGTTTGGGTTATGATGGAAGTCCGTACCCTTAATAATAAAGAAAAAGAAAGAAACCTACAGGATCTTTCAAACCAGCCTGAATTCCTGTACCTTCCCTGTTTGTTTTTTGGGTGGGCCACTAATAAAGGGTGCAGCATAGTGACAAGATCATCATATGACTGTAAGATTTCCTCAGGCACTTGTAAGTGGCTAACTAGAAAAGTTTCCAGAATTGGGGGCGACAGGAGAGCTGATCTAATCTCCTGAATCTGAGGGGACCATTTAACTCTTTGCCTGCCAGAGTTACAGTAACAAATTTTCTTGCATCTCATCTCCCGCCTCATAGGGAGTATCAATCCAAGTTACCAGGAGGAAATGTTCAGAGTCTGTTGCAGGCAAAACAGCAAAATCAACAACATATTGGAGCAACAGTTCTGAAACCATCACATAATTGATAACACTTTTTCCACAATGTGACACAAAAGTATAATCTCCCAGTGGGTCCCCTGGCATGGAACCGTTTAATATCAATAGCTCGGCAGTCTCAATAAAGTTTTGAAACACTAGCCCAACACTGTTGGTAACTCCATCTCTAGAAACCCCGCTCAAGGTCAACACTTCTAGTGCATAATCCAATCCAATCCAATTTTCATTTATACCCTGCACTCTCCCATCCAAAAGGCGGCTCGAGGCGGCTTACAGCATATCATAATAAAAAAGAAAAAATCAGGTGTACAATACACCTATACAATTCCTCAACAACAAATCAAGAACCCTCTTACATTTAAACAATATAATTCTAATAAATTCATCATTAAATACACCAATTTAACAGCATCTTATCCCCCCCCCCCCACATTAATCTCCTAACACTTCCAGGGCCTAACCACCTTCTTCAATACTTCTGATCCCCCACCCTGCTGCCATCAGGGGAGGGGGCCTTCCTCCATCCCTCCTACTTCCAATAACAAAACAAACCCCTACAATATAACTAATACAGCTGTAATAAAGGCAACATTAATTCAGCATTAAATGCAGTGGTACATAACATCCTCCCCATTAATCTCCTAACATTCCCATATAAACCACCTTCTTACACTACTTCCCATCCCCCACCCTGCTGCCACCAGTGGGGGGGGGGGGTGCTCCTCCAACCCTCCTGTTCTCACCAGAAGGGAAGATCCTTTCATGAGACATATAAACATATTCCCCTTCCCACAATATACTCAAAACGCCAGCCCCATCTGCTGGCCCCAGCTGAAGGGCATGCACCCCTTTGGCACGTGTCCCTTTGACACGGCCACCGGCCATTCCCAGATCTTGTAAGTGCAACCCAGGCCCCACCCCCTTGTTAAACGCGGAGGCAGCAGCATCCCACTCCGGCCACCAGGTATGTCTCTCTGCACCCACCAACACCCAGGCTGAGGGGCAACAGACCACACACCCCTATGCAAGGTCTCAAGAGCGGGGGGGTTGGCCACAGTCAAGTCCTTTGTCCAGGGTACACCCCTTGCCCGTCATCTCTCCACCAGCTCCGCTGTTACTGCTCCCAGCAGGGGCCCCTCTCCGCTCTCCTCCACCATTCACATTCCTTGACCAGGCTGGGGCCAGGCTGCTTGATGTTTCCAATGTCCCAAGCTTCCTTTTCCATTATCTTCTTCCGTCTCTTCTTTACAGGTATGAGCAAGCAAATAAATACAAACACTGATATGCTTCTCGACAACCAGTGTGTATAAAAGATGATGTAGTTATGTAGATGTCCCCCTGTAGGCTACTTTTTTGTAGAAGGATTAGCAAAGGCACTTGGAATTGAGTGGCTGACTTCTCCGTAGTTTGGAGCAGCTCTCAAGGAGAGGGAAGTCATTTACGCGGCTCGCTGCATCCTCCTCCAGGATTAACCCCCTCTTGAATGTAAGAGATTCTCCAATTCGAACATTAAAATCTCCTGCAATAAGAAAACCTTTGGATGGATGCAAATCCCTTCGGTTGGATAATGTTCTCTCCAGTAAGCTCCAAACAGCATCATCATAATAGGGAGAATTCTTTGGGGGGATATAAACATTGACTAGTATAACTATAAGTCTATGTGGCAAGGCTAACCTCCAAACTGAAATAAGAGGGTGGGGGGGTAAGATTTAAGTAAAAATACCATAGCTTGTAAAGATACCGCTACGAGGAGTGAAAGCCCTCCACTTGGTCTACCCTTCGACAGCTAGGATAAAGACACTGCTGGAGAAGAAAAAACCTCAAAATCTTTAACTGAAAAATTCTCCATTAGCCAGGTTTCTTGGAGAAAGATACAGTCATATTGCCGGAGATATTCCCTAAAATCAGGATTTTCTGCTTTATTCCACCAACCTAAAATATTCCAGGACAATATAGACAGAACCGATTTAGTGGGCTTATGTCATCCTAATAAAAGGTTCGAAACTCCACCCACAGCACCTACCATGCTGGAGTTCTGCTAGGGATGGGTGAACATGGTTCAGAAGTTCGGAGTTCGGACTGAACTCGAATAGTTCGGTCGACCGAACCGAACTTCAGAACCGAACTGAATTTCCGAACTGAACCGAACCGAATTTCCGAACTTGGTTCTGTTCGTCCATCCCTAAGTTCTGCTGTATTTTTGGTGTTCCCTCCAATCCATAACCTGCACTCTAATCCACTAGAGTGGAATCATCTATTTTGTGACTAACCTAAGTAATAAGACTATCTGCACTTACAATCAGCCTTAAGGGTAACTCGCTTATGTGTCTAGATCCTTCCATATTCTGTACCCCCTCGGTGCCCACTAGAACTCCTTGGGTCATATCAGGCTGTATCTCAATGTGGGCTTCCAGCGCAGGCTTAGCTTGATGTAATGTAGTTCGAATAGATCCAAGTCTGCCCAGTATCTTGCTTTGTTCCAGAACTGGTAAAGATTGAAAGACAGATACCCACTGTTGTTCTTGTTCCTTAAATCCTTCTGAGTCTAAATTTAAACAAAGGGGTGGAACAACCGCCGGCCTAGCCACTAATGAAGAGGATTTATAATCAGACAATTGCGGTGGTGTAGAAGAATCCATATTGTTGGCTTGACTACCCATAGTGTCCCTTACTAACATTGAGCCTTCTGGAATAAGAGGGTTATGTAAGGGTATGGGTAAAGGTGAAAGTTCCTGTGAATCCCACTGTATGTCCAACAAGGAGGCTTGCACAGCCTCCGAGTTCAAATCCTCTACTAAAGGGGAATGGCTATTAGAAATAGCTACCTCAGTCTCCAAAAGTGGACCATTAGATAAAATATGCTGTTCACTAGCCCTGCCATCTTCATGTTCATACACTTGATGAGCCAAATCCACTGGGTTATGCCCACCCCTTAAGTTATCTCAGTCAGCCAAGAAAACCCTGGAAACCAGGATTCTTTGTGACTTTAGAAAATCCCTTGCTGCCGGAATTCTCTTAACTGCAAAGGCATCTCTAAAATGAATAACCAACCTCAAAGCTTGATCAGTAGGAGTTAAAAAGTAGAACCTAACTATTTCTGTCAGTTGAAGCTTGAGATTTATTAAAGTCAGCAGGTGCCTTCTTATTTGGGGTTTAGTGTACCATGCTGGCATAACATCATTTGGGAGAGAAAATATTTTCAAAAGTATAGATTTTAGGTCACAGGACAGAACATGACTCTGTGGTGAAATCTGGTCCTCCGCAGGTTTAAATATCCCTTTTGTATTTCCACCAGCAGATGATTTTTGGTCTATAAAGTTCAATTTGGGGGGGGGGAACATGGCAAATAAATGAGAGACTATAGATCTCGTATCCTTTGCTACCTCCTGCAGGCAAGACTGAACTCCTTCAACTATTCCCTTCATATCATCAATTCCCTTAAAAAGGGTATCAAAAAGTTTACTAACCAGAATACATTGATCTCCAAACATTTTAATAGAATTCGGTGAACTATGTAACTCTTTGGGGGAATGATCCCCTCTACCAAGCCCTTTATCATCCATAATAGGAGATAGGGTAGTAGAACTAAAACTACCATCCATAACTGCAAATCGGTTTTTAGTCAAAATTTGTGGCACTAAAAGACCTTTATTAGTAAATTCTCTAAATCCCATATCATGCAGCTTCAATTGCTTTAGATTAGGTGACTCTAATTCTGGGGATACGGTGGGCTGACATATTCTTTTTTTTGCCTGCATATTAAAGGATCGAGGAATAGCGTCTCCATCCATTTATGTATAGAAAAATCCCTTACCCTTCATGGGGCGTATATTGGCAATATTTAACCCCTGTTAGTATAAACCCCAAAACAAGAGCTTGCAAAACTCTGAGTAAGCTGCCAATGCGTGGCATTTTAACTAAGACTACTATCCTACTTAAGGGGCAGCTGCAAATCTCCAAATTGAACGGCTTATACCCAACCATACACAGATATGAGAGCCAAGTCCTCGCAGCAACAATACAAAATCCCAAAATCCCAACATCCGCTGCCCACGCCAAGCCAGCGCCTAAGGCTGCGCACACAAAGGTGCGCCCTTGCACACGCTGCCCCACGGCGTGGTCACAGATCACAGACTGGCTTTTAAACCCCCTGCATGAGTACAATCCGTTCCTTGGTGCTACAAGCACCAATCACCAATCAGGGAGTCCAGGCACAGATGACAGTAGGTGGCATTAATCAACAAGCATCCCGGCTGGGCAGTTCCTCCACTTTACTAGCAGCTCTCAACAAACTGTGTCGCGGTTACTTCCGAGGCAACGGCCTGCATAAGCACTAGGCCAGCAGCAATGCTCTCCCCCAACTCCATGTCATTGTCTACACAGCATCACAGGTCACAGACTGGCTTTTAAACCCCCCCGCAGGAGTACAATCCACTCCTCGGCACTACAAGCACCAATCACCAATGAGTGAGTCCAGGCACAGATGACAGTAGGCAGGGTTAATCAGCAAGTGTCCCAGTGGGGCAGTTCCTCCGCTTTACTAGCTGCTCCCAACAAACTGTGTCACGGTCACTTCCGAGGCAACGGCCCGCAAAAGCACCAGGCCAGCAGCAACGCTCTCCCCCAACTCCGTATCCACCGCATACATTGTGTAAACGTGAATAATTTGACAGAACTTTGCCCTCGGCTATAATCCTGAGCCCAGGCAGACTGGGGATTGACATGGGGACCTAGGGCTCCTCAGCTCAGTACAATTCCCGCAGGACTCTAGCGTGGGTGAGGCAAGGAGGGATTGAGGGCACATGTGTTGAGGCAAGGGGGCGATGGATTTTTGCTTCCTGCAACCCTTCACTTCCCTCCTTCCACACATACCCTCTCTCACCCACATCCCTCCTCCTTACCACCCACTCACTCTTCCTCCCTCTCTGTTCCCTCATCTCCCGTTCCATCCTGTTTCTGCCCCTCCCTCAAAGTCCTGCTGCCCTTTCCTCCTGAGTCCTTTTCCCTCACCCCCTTCCTCATCCCCCATGGCTGTCCCTTGTTCCCTGCCTCCTTTTCACCCACTGCTCCCTCTCTTTGCCCCCCACTCTGCTTGCCTCCTTGTGCCCTTTGCCCTCTCCCTCCTTTCCCGCTACCCCTCACTTCAACTCTCCCCTCCCCAATACACAATCCTGTCCCCACACTGCTATCTCTGCGTCCTCCTCCCTGTACACAATCCTTCTCCCCACTGCCCCGTGATCTCCCCTGTCCTTTCCCCTCTCTGACCACCAACTCCCTCACTCCCTAGAGTCAGTTGAGGGCAAGCCCTGAAGCCCTACCCAGCATCGCAGACCACAACCTGTCACCAAGCATGCCAAAGGCCATGCTCAGAGTCAGAGTTGCGCAACTCGCTGGCTCCTCAGTCCTCCCCTCATGTCTCACGCCACACTGCACCATGCCTCCTCTCCTTCGCCACTTCTTGAGTTTGCCTGAGTTGTGTGCTGCCTAGCCAGTTCCGAGCAGCTCCTCTCCTGCTGCAGAAGTTGCATGAGCAGAGGAGCACAACAATGCAGCAGTAAGAGAGGAGCTGCTCATAGCTGGCCCAGGCAGCATGCAGCCAAGGCAGACTCAAGAAGTGGCGAGGGAAGGAAGGCATGGTGCAGTGCAGCATGCCTGCTGTGTTGTTGCAGCAGGCCAGGCACTTTTCCCTGATGCTACTATCGGCAGTGGAATGAGTGCTTCTGTGCGCCATGCGCTCCGCCCCCAGTCTGATTTCTGCCCCAAAAAGGGTGAACTAGATTAATTGGGAGTAACATTTTAATCAGGTGAAGAGCTATTAATTAATTAATTTGATTGATTAATTGATTAAAGGTTGGAGCCCTACTTTAAACTAATTCGAAATTCCTGGCCAGGACTGTCATTTGGTGGTGTCTGGTATGGCGTGACGTGTGTCAACCAGTAAATATTGAGCCGGCATGAATAAAAATCAATAAGGCAATTGGGAAGTCAATGAAGGGCAAAGGGGGCTGTGTGGTACATCACTGAGGAATATAATTCTGCCAGAAAGGGATGTACTATAGATATGGAGTGCACCTGTCTGATGTAGGCAATGATGCATGGTAGGGACCTGCAAGTTGCATTGCATGAACAGTTGGACATCCCTGTTTGGGGAAAGGGGAGATAGAAATGGGGGGGGGGTAGCTCCTCGTCTTCACCTACAAAGCCCTTCACAACCTCGCTCCCCCCTACCTCTCTGCCCTGATCTCCCTCCGAACCCCTGTTTGAGCACTCCTCTCCTCTTCCATCCCCTCCCTCACCCTCCCACGCCTCCCCTGCTCTCCCAACCGCCTTCATCCCTTCTCCCTCGCTGCCCCGCACGCCTGGAACTCCCTCCCTGCCCTCATCCGCCTTGCCCCCACCCTCCACACCTTCAAGTCCCTCCTCAAAACCCACCTCTTCCACTCCGCCCTTCCTAACTCCTGCTAATCATCCACACCCAGGATTATCCCCCACCTGTTATCTGCATACTCCAAATTACTGTAACCAAGCCAAGAACATGTACCTGAGTTCTCGCTTCCTCATGAATGTTGCATCCCTTGTCCCTCCCTCTGTTCCCCCTTCCCTGTCTCCCCTGCCCCTGTCTTTAGATTGTAAGCTATCGAACAGGGATCGTGTCTATCTTATTCTCTGTAAAGCACCACCAGGTACATCGCTGGCGCTATATAAAAGCTTATAATAAAATAAAATAAAATAAAAAATAATAATAATAATTAATAATAATAATGTGTCTGTCTGATTTCTTGAGCCATGATACCCGTAACAGAGATTTCCTCAGTTCTATTTATTCAGCCAGGCCTTTAGCAGATAAGGATAGGGTTTGGGCATTGGTTTTAATGGGAAATTGTATATAGTTTATATTTTATAGGTTTTTATTCTTTTATATTTTATAGTGTGTGTGTATGTATATGTGTATGTATATTGTGTGTGTGTCTGTATGTATAACTACGTATACATGCATATCTGTCTCTAGGGAGAGTTGGATAGATTGATTTCACTTTTTTTAAAACAAGTTTTCCCACCCTTGTTTCAAAGTTAGGCAATGGACTTTTTTAAATGTGCACAATTTACAGGCATTAATTTATGTTAATGTATGCATATTTATAAAAATCTGAGAAGTAGGATGGGCAGGCCACTTGGAGGGTCTTTAAAATCTGACCACTTTAGAAAATGCATTAGCCCTGAGGCTGAGAGGAAGCAAAGGAATTAGCCCTACGGCTGAGAGTAAGCAAAGGAAAGGTGCAGAGGAAGAAGCAAGTATTCTGGAGGGAATATGAAAACATTTTGAACAAGTATCCCCAGACAAGCTAGAAAATTGGTTTTCTGGAGTCCTTAACAAATCAAGCTGTATTTGCCTAAGCTCATCCACATTTGCAATTAAATATAGTATTCCTCTTCAAACACTGGCCTCAACTGAAGTGGAGGTCTTTTCTGCACTGTTTCACAGTCACAGTGTGTCCATGAAGTGACTGCATGTCAGTGGTGGGTGAAATAATCCCCACACCTAAATCACATATAATTTTGAGTTAGTAAAATGCTTATGTAATGCCAGGATAAAAATGTTTATATAAATGTAAATTCTTATGGCCCCACATTCCAGTACCTTCCCTTGAACAAATCACTCCATTGATTTCTGTAGAGTCACTGATTACTTACTCGGGAGTAAAAGTGGCAGAATTTAACCCATAATTAGAATGATTGGGGAGCATCTACTATGTAATCTCCTATTACAGAAAAAGTTAGTTCCCATTTGTTACCAGCCTGAGGAATGGCCCAGTATAGCCTGAAAGCTTGCCTGCTCACCAAGAGATCTTGGTCCAATAAAATAGCATCTGAACTATTTTGGCCTCAATCCTTGATTGGGGCGCAGACTGAAGGGTCACTCTGTATATGTGGGCTGAAGATACAATGTGCGAGCCGGGCACACACACACACAGTGCGCGTGGTGGTGCTGCTGCAACTGCCAGAGTCTGATTGGACTTCAGCAGCAGCACCACATTTGCACAATTGTCTCTTCAGCCCACACATGCAGTTACCCTTCACTTTGTGCATTGTATGCATGTAGATCAAGGGCTTTGTCTCTATCTGTAACAAAAAAAGGTAGAGAAGAACGCCACTCTGCCGCTCAGGGCAGGGTTTGTGCAACAGGGAGAGAGGTGCCTAATGGGGTGCATAAATTCATTAAATGGTGGTCCAGGACACCAGTTAATAGCAGTTTGATGTTGCCAGTCCTGTTCGCAGTATATATGCCAACTGCAACACCACTAACACACAGCCTCTATAACTCGTAACAAACTTGTTGGCAGTATTAGCAGAGAAACAAATCTAACTAAAACAACAAATTGGTTTTATGTATATTAGCTTCATGGTAAAAGGAAGTTGGCAATGTCACATCTCATTCTGTAATGTTCTCTGTGAATATAGACAAAAAACCTCAACCTTAACATCTGTCATAAGCACTAGAATTCACACTATAATATGTAGGCTGATGGCCTTTAATGTTTACTTTACAAATTATGAAAAGTACAAAAATGCTAATTTGTCTAGTAACTGTAACTAAGTTCACATGAGACACTAAGCCAGGGAAAATCCCTTCCCCCATTTTTTTCTTTTATCATGTGACAAGGTTAGGTCTCAGGATCTAATCAAAAATATTTAACTCAGAAACCAAGGTTTATTAGTTGTGCTTATCCCTCGCATGCATTTTTTGTAATGCGTGAAGGGATTAATTTTGCTGTCGTCCTCCTGCATCGCAGTCATGTATGTTCCATGAGTTTTCTGCCTCATTTTTTGCCTTTCTGCATTTTTGTCTTCCTGTTTGCTCTATGGTCAATTATTTATTATTAATTATTATTATTATTATTATTAGCATCTATATAGCACCAGCAATGTACCTGGCACTTTTTTTTTTTTTTAATGTCATTTTATTGAAATGTACCTTCACAACTGCACATTTAACATTTCCATTTCTGAGTTTTACAGCACGACATCTCAAGATGCCGTTGATATATCAAGTCTGTATCCCAGCATTATGAGGCATATCAACACCATATAAGACACTTAAATGTTAACAACAATAAAAAATAAATAAAAATAAAGACAGACGAGAGACAGAGAAAAAGAAAATGTTGAGGAACCAGTACACTCTTGTCTTTCCCTGTATAACCACTGTGGTATGCCCGGGTATGTCCCTTAAATTGATTTCAGATTTATGGATAGCTGGGTCTTCTCCACCTCTATATGCTCTGTGATGAGATTCCATGCCGGGGTCCATGTTTTGTAAAAGTCATCCATTTTTTCCTTTAGGCCCGCTGCAATTCTGTCCATAGTCAAGATAAACTGCATCCTCTGCAGCCAGTCCCTGAGCATAGGGCCCTCAGGCGTTTTCCATTTATTCACGATGCATTGGGTTACCGACAATATCATAGTCTTACCAGCGGAGGAACTGTCCTGTTTCTCCAGATCGTTAGGCCACATCCCTAATAGTGCAACTTTAGTCAAGAATGGTACCTGCATCTTTGTATATTTTTCTATTTTCTCCCATATCTCAGCCCCAAACCTCTGTATCACAACACATTCCCACCAATGATGTAGATAGGTGCCCACCTGTCTGCACCCACGCCAGCATAGAGCACTGTACTCCTTATTTGTCTGGTGTATTCTCTCCAGAGTCAAATAGTACCTTAGAGTTAATTTAACTTGGGGTTCCTTCACCATGAGGGATCTGGCACATTTCTGCACATGCCCCCCTGCTTGTTCCATTAACATATCTGAAAATTCCATATGGAGATCATGTTCCCATTTACTCAGGTACCCAGCATCCAGAGGGTGGAATGCTTTTCTTATTATTTGATAGAGTCTAGACACTACTTTTTTTTGTGGGGTGTAATTGAAAATCTCCCCTTCCAGGGGATGTGGCTCTCAAGTAATATGCGGTTTGTTAGCTGGATGCGTCAGGAAGCTGTGCAATTTTATAAACAACCATTTGTCTATGTCTTCCCCACATCTCATGTGTATCGTGTCCATCATGTACATATCCTCATTTATGAAGAAGTGTCTAGCCTGCCACAAACCCTTTTTTTTCCAGCAAGCTAGAGCCTCCCTTTCCTTCTTATTTAGTGCTAAGGAGTCTCACACTATAGGCTTGTTTGGGAATTGCCCCTGGGCAATATCCAATTTAATTTGGCATCTTTTCCAGGTCCTGAGGGCCACCTCCATAAGTGGGTGTTGTTCCCTTCCCCACATGTGCCCACACCTAGGTGCAGGCTCTGTCAGGATCTCATTAAACTTATTCAGGGATATCAACTGCTTTCCTAGCTCCAGCCACATCGGTTCTTTCCTGTCCTCATACCAAATATTTACCCCTCTAAGTATGGAGACCCTATAATAAAATTTTTTTATTAGGCAGGTTAAGTCCTCCCTTTTCTGTTGAAGTCCACAGTATGGTGCATCTGACTCAAGGCTTATTTTTTTTCCAGATTATGTTGTTTATGATTTTGTTTAATTTGTTAAAAAATTCATCCGGCACCTGTCTAGGTAGGGCAATCACTGTGTATAGTAATTTTGGGAACAGAATCATCCTTACAAGATTTATCTTCCCCAACCAGGAACAGCTGACCGTACCCCACAAATCTTTTAACTTACATGCCTTTTCCAGTAGAGGTAAGTAGTTATATTTATACAAATGTTCAATGTTTCGAGGGAGCCGGATACCCAGGTAATTTAGTTCCCGGTTGTTTATCTGAAAAGGTGTCACTTGCTCCCTAATCTTGCTTAGTATACCCTGTTCACTGAGCAGAAACATTTGCGACTTCCCAATATTAACCTTATATCCTGATAAATCACCAAAGTGCTCTCACAACTTTAGCACAGCTGGAACAGAGTGCTCTAAATTTGTTAAAAATAACATAGTGTCATCCGCATACAATGACACCTTGGCCTGCTGTGTCCCAAACTTCACCCCTGAAATTTGAGGATTCTGCTTTATAGCCAGGGCTAATGGTTCTAAGTCTATGTCGAATAGAAGGGGTGAAAATGGGCAACCCTGTTGCATTCCCCACTGCAACATAAACTTTTCAGTGAGGTCCCCATTTACTATCAGCCTCAAGGATGGTGATTTGTGCATCAGCTTGACCCATTTCAGAAAGCTACCCGAGAATCCGAATGTGCTCCATCGTTTTTATTAGGAAACGGTATTCTAGGCGGTCGAAAGCCTTCTCCGTGATAGTATGGCTGTAGGGGTTTTTCCCGTCCTTATTTTATGCATTATGTTAATAACTTTTCTGATGTTGTCTATCCCCATTCTACCTTTTATGAATCCTGTCTGATCCAGGGAGATTAAGTCCCCTATACACATTTGCAATCTGTTGGCTAATATTTTTGTGAAGATTTTTGAGTCTGTATTGAGCAGGGATATGGGCCTGTACCCCGCACAATTCTCTGGGTCTTTCGCACTTTTGTAGCACCGTGCAATATTGGCCTCATAATAAGTTGGAGCTAGACTGCCCTGAGGTAGGAAAGATCTAAACAACTTCTCTAGCATTGGGGCAATTTCATTGCAATATATTATTCTGTAGAATTCCGTCAGGAACCCATCCGGGCCCAGGGCTTTATCATTGGGGAGTTCCTTTATTGTAACTTTAATCTCTTCCTGCATTATTGGGGAGTTGAGATAGGACCTTTGGGCCTCGTTTAATTTAGGTATCTTTAGTCCCCTCAGAAAATTACAGATATCCTCTTCCAAGGGATGTGTAGACTGGTATAGCTCTGAATAAAACTGAAGAAATCTGTGTCCCATTTTTTCCCCAGTCAAATTATTTTTTATATGTGAGATATGGTTTCGTTCTCTCTTTTTTTTTTTAACCAACCATGCCAGGGTCTTTATCAGTCTTATTAGCTCTTTCATGGTAGAACTGTTTAGTATAGCACATCTTATTTATGATGGACTCTGAGCTAAGCACGTCTATCAGTCCCCATAATTCTACAATTTTTTCCCCTCTTTTCTTTTTGGGGTTCAATTTTTGTACCTTTTGTAGGGTGGCTAGTTTAAGCTGCATCTCCCTAATCACTTTGTTCTTCTCCTCCATTTATGTACAGCCGCTGATATGTATGCGCCCTGGATCACTGCCTTCATCGCATCTCAGACCATAAGTGGGGAGAGCATGCCCTGATCATTATTGCTGATGTATTCTTTTATTTCCTCCTGTATTTGATTTTGTATCTGTGGATCTAAGAAAACTGATTTATTCAGCCTCCAGCTTCTGTGTGTCCCTTTGTTATCTGGCAGTCCACCCAGTCTGCACCATATTGCATTATGGTCAGTGAAAGTGGTCTGCAAAATTTGGCTTTGAGTTTCCGCCATATATTCCTTTTTATCTATGAGTGTATGGTCTATTAATGAATATGATAAGTGTTTATTCGAGTAGAAGGAATAGTCCCTCTGCCCTGGATGTTGGGTGCACCATACACTTATCCATTGTGCTGCTTCAATTAATTTTATAATTTTTACCTGATTTCTTTTCAGAGCTGTTACACTGGATTTATCAAGAGTGGACAATGGGGCGTTAAAGTCTTCGCAAATTATCAGTTTTCCTTCCGCTTCTTCCTTTATAATTGGGATGATCTTTTGGAAAAATTCTAATGTGTTAGTGTTGGGGGCATATATGCAAACTACCATGTGTATTTGGTCCTTTATATTCCCCCTTAAGTATTAGATATCTGCCCTCCTTGTCCCCAATTTTTTTGTGAAATTTGAAGCCCACTGCATTGGATAGGGCTATCAAGACTCCAGCTTTTTTGCCCCTGGCATTTTCAAAGTATATTTCCTTGTAATTCTTATTATTCGCCCTATAATTGTCTTTTCGTAAAAGATGTGATGAACTGCCAAAACGTTTTCCGTTTCATGGGACTATTCAATTCCCTGACATTGACTGTACATACACTAAGTGATCCCATGTTTGTTTTCCTCATAAGCTGTATTTCCCCACTCTGGAAGTTGGGATCTGGACCACTTTGCCCCTAAGACCCCGAGGGGTTTCCCTACTGAATAGTTCCCCTTTTTCCATTTATTATCATTGTGTTGTGACTCACCTGAACCCCCCTTATCTAGCACCCAATGTTTCAGTCCCTGCTTGAGAGGCTCATTCCCTGGGCACCTGTCATCCCAGCATTGTTTAAGACAAGAGAAAGCATGAACGAAGACAATTAAACAAATAAACACAAATCATAGAACCAACATTACCAAATATTTGCCCCGACACTGCAGTAGCAGCACCACTGGTGGGGGGCGGGGGGTATCGCCTGAACCCGCCTTTTGTAGTACTCCATCTCCGCCCCTCCTGGCTTCAATCCGTATGTGTAATAGAACACCCGTACATGCCATTCCCTATTGTAGACATGCAGCACAAACCTGTATTCATTCATTCCTTTTCCAAACTGTATATAGGTGTATTAGAGGTATGCAAACCCCATATCTCAATAAAACATGTTTCCACCTGATAACTCCTGTATTCCAGTTCCATTATTGATTTCTTAAGAAACATACATATAACATTTCAAAACAGAGCACTCAAATATATCTAGGCTCTGAAATACAACACATATTATGCCAAATAACCAAAAGCACCACAGCCAATGATTAATTCTCAACTCTATGGATAATCATTCTTCTCACAGGAAAACTGTCTATGAATTATTTTCATTCAAACCATTTGGAATTTGTGTGTCCAATCTGAAAATCCAGAATGCTTCTCTTTTCTGTAATCTCTTGGTACAATTGCTCCTATTTCCCTGAATTCTTTCTAAACACGTGTATCTCAATTCACATGCCTTGTGTTGCATGGAGATAAAGTGTTGTACTATGGGTTCCTTGATATTCTTCCTCCTAATATTACCCACATGTTCTAGTATCCTCACCTTGATTTTTCTGGTGGTATAGCCCACATATAATAGATTACAGGGACATACAATAATGTAAACCACCAATTCAGAATAGCATGCAGAGAAGTGCTTCATGGGAAATATTTCACCTGTAATTGGATGTATGAATTCCTTTGTGGACAAGCTGTATTGGCAGGCTTCACAGCTGCCACATTTAAAGTGTCCCACAGGACAGGGGAGACCTGGTAAAGTTCTAAAATCACATTTATCTATATTGGTCCCTGTATGAACCAACATATCCCGAACTGATCTGGTCTTTTAATATGCAAATATGGGTCTCATGCTGCACCCAGGTACATGTTCTACCAGATGCCAATTTCTCTATATGGCCTTCTTAATATCATTAACTCCTGGATTATAAGTGAGGGGGCAGACTATTCTTTCACATGGTTCTTTTTCTTTAGGAATTAGGAGTAATTCTCTTGTGCACCCCAGTGCTCTAAAAAAGCACTTCTTTAGGACCTTTTCAGGATACCCCCTTCTTCTCAGGTCTTATTAATGTGGGGAGAAAAATGGGAAGGGAAAAAGGAAGGAAACTTTATGGGAGGCTTTGTAAAACAGTATGCCTATGAAAAAGAGCTATATTGAGCTTTTGTATTTTTCCCTTTGGGTGCAGGCAGACCCACCCATGATACACAATTGTATATTTCAGGATAGCGAGTATATGTATCCATGTTATAACTGAATGTCAATGCATAAGAATTGCTATCCTCAAGGAAGCTGTGGTAATCATAAAGCAAAGACCTGTTTTACAATGTATCATGAGGAGGTAGGAGACCCTCAAAAAGGCTTTTTTTAACAAGCCCTGATATTTATTATATTCTATATGTGTTTCAATCGTGTATATACACGTAAGTATTTAATAATGGGGATTTTTCCTTTCCAGTTGTTTTTTTATTATCAGACAAGCCACTGAAGAAGGGGGGTATTCCCCCCTGAAACATGTTTGGCGATTGACATTTGTGGACAGACCTTCTACATGCCAGATCAGCGATCATAGACTGGGGACTTCATTTACCCCTCCGGGGGTCTGTCATTTTGTATTGCTATTCATTGTCAATTCGTTCAAGTTCAGTATTTGTACCAATTGTATTGCCCAGTTGGATGTGTTTTGATATACTTGTATTTGGGGTTGTTTTTTACATATAAATACCTTTTTGCATAAAAGTTGTGGTAGTTTCCACATTACTCTTGTCCCCTCTTTTTTGTTTTGAGTATATAGGGAGTTTTACCTTGGGGCAAGTGTCCTTGCCTTTTTACCTTTTTTTCTTAGACTTTTAATGTCCTATGCTCAACTTCTGGCTTCTGGCACCTCCACCACATCTCTGTCAGCCCCTGTTCTTCTGCTCTCTCCTGCTAGGGTCTGTGTCCATGCCAGCTCTGTCATGTACTTTTTCATGTACATTTCCAATTATGAGACCTGCGAAAAGACCCTAAGTCTCTCGTGGTAGAAGAAGGCGAACTTTGCGAGGTATAGAAGACTTGCTTTAAGGCCATTTTTGTAGAATAAAGCAAGGTGGTTTTTCCACTGTTTCCTCTTATTTAAGGTTTCTGTGGCCAGATCCGGGTACAGTAGTATACATTTCCCCTTATATATAAGTTCTTTATTCTTTCTGGCTGCTGTGAGAATCACCCCTTATCCATGTAGTGCAGACACTTGAAAATTATGGCTCTCGGAGGTTCGTTCTCCCTAGGTTTAGGGCATAGTGCCCTGTGGGCTCTTTCTATCTCCGTCCCATGCAGTTCAGGGTTTGTGGGAAAGGTTTAGGGCGTAGTGCCCTGTGGGCTCTTTCTATCTCCATCCCATGCAGTTCAGGGTTTGTGGGAAAGACCTGTTTGAGGATATCTAGCACCAAATTCCTGACCCCCCTGGGATCTTCCTGTTCAAGCACCCCGATAATTTTTATGTTACTCTGTTGGCTCCGGTTCTCAAGACCTTCTATTTTGCTAATTAAACTGGACATTTGTTGTTAAACATCTTTTTGTCTTGCCTCACTCCTTATTGCAAAATCCTCCTGTCTGCCCAGCCTATTCTCCATCTCAGTTACTGTTTGTCATTTCATCAAATTTTTTGCTTAGAGTCTCTGTGACCACTATTACCCTTGTCAGGTCACCCTTTATAGTTTCCCTGTCTGCCTTTGCCTCCTTATATTGCATTTTTAACAGTTTAGCTAGGTTAGCTAGGCTCTGAGAGGCCTCCCCCTCTTCCATTAACTCAGGCTCCACATTTTCCCGCTCCATCGCCATCTTGATGGCTCTGTCTGAGGGGCCCAGGGGAGCGTTGTTTCACATCCTGCAAAATGCCTGCATTGTGTCACTTACCCCATTCTTTGCTTGCGACCGTCTCTGAGACCTGCCACCCATGAGAGACCGTCGGAATAGTATTTTTAGTGTCGGTAGGTCAGTTTAATCATTAGAAATCTCACCGGGCTGAGCGGAGCTGTTTCCTTTTGTGACTAGTCTCCATGCATGCTCAGTGCACCTCCTACCTGGCACTTTACAGAAAAATAAGAGAGACGGTTCCTGTCCGAGAGTTTACAATCTGGAAGTAACATCAGGCTTTAAAAGGTTTGGGAAACCTATCAGCAGTCACAGCAATATGGGAGGTAACTTTTATTTAAAGCAGGGGAAGGCAACGTGGGAACAGTTAAAATCCACAATTACAATCACATGCAAAGGCTCCTTGTGAATGCTGCCTCTGCAAGGTCCCATATGTTCTATCTGCCCATAAACACATGGTAGCACCCACAGCTCTTCTGCTGGCAGCAGAAATAGCTCTCTCGTGGCCTATGCTACTGCCTAGAGAAGCGCTTCCAAAACAACAGCAGCATCCCAGCCAGAGATCCAAGATATTGCTCAAGGATAGAGAAGGACTGATTCCCCATTTATGCATCTGTGTGTTGACTCCATACATATTATATATCCACATAATCATTTTTGCTGTTGCATTAAAAATTCAGTAACACAAAAAGTAGAATTTTTCCACCCCCCAAAATGGTTCCCATCCCCAAATTTTCAACATCATGGGTCCCCAGTGCTACATAAGCAGTTTTCTATCTTTAAAGGTTTATGTGGGTTCACCCAGAGATTTCATGGCTATTATTTCTTTGGTTGCAAAACACGGTAAAGAAATGGTCCTGATCCATAAATTCAACCTTAAAAGCCAATAGAGTGATGTACAAAGACAAAAGTTGCTATCAAATTTAACTAGTGTGTCTGCAATGCACACCAGCAGCATACACATATAAAATGTTTCTCTGGTTTGTGCAAGCAACTTTCATTTCCAATGAATGCACAAGGCACAATTCGTATTGTATTGATCAAACCTGTAAGGTGCTACGGTCTGGTTAAAAAGTCCAACTCTAAAAAGAAAGAAAGCACATAAGCAGAACCACTGAAAATAATCACCACACAGATCCTTAAAGTTAAACACAATTAATATTACCAGATGTCGCTAAAAATGCGTGCAACTCAAACATGTGTTCAGTTAATGTATGTTAAATTGCACACATTGCTGGATCAATCCAGGTGAATATGCAGTGACTACATGTTAGCAAGTACATCTGCACAGAGGAGATGGAGGGGAGGAAACAGGACTTACTGGGAGTGGCCACATTAGCAACAGCAAGAGTGGAACGGTGGGAGAGGATGGGCCTGTGAATGACTGCAGCATGATGTTGAAATGGCAGCGGGAATGGCGCACATTGAGTGGTAAGCTCTGCCCAGGCCTCCAACGACCCCCTACCCCAGTCTCTCCACTTCTTCTGCCCTATTCAGCATCCCCAGACAGCTAGCAATCCTTCCCCATGCCTTGCCCATAACCACTGTTACCAGTACTAACAGCAACTAGAGGCAATGACATGTTCCTGATTGTTTACCCAGAGCATCTGCAGGCAGGGGAGGCTGGTGGATTTTTAGTTTGGAGGGGCAGTAAGGCCGTCCGGCCCGCCGGTGGCGAAGCCCCTGGCGGGCTGGTGAGCCGGTGGGTGGAGCCAAGGCAACGGTGGGCAGAGCCAGGGCAATGGTGGGCGGAGCCAGGGCAACGGTGGGCAGAGCCAGGGCACAACCCAGCAGCAAGGAGTTCCCAGGGTGAACATCAGAAGATGGAAGAAAACACAGTAGTCTAAAATGCACTTCAAGCTTAAAATGAATAACGTATAAACCCCAAGCACAGG
>QEPC01001504.1:911933-926364 GCA_003113815.1 Sphenodon punctatus
TGCGGGTGGCGGGGAGGTTTTGGGTTTTTTTTACTATGAGCGGCGGCGTGGCACCTGGCGGGGTGCTTGGGGGGTCAGTGCTCCCAATGCCCTGGAAGGGGAGCCGCGCCTGTCTGCAGGTGAACAACAAGGAACAAATGGGATACAAACACATAATGGGCCATTAAGAGACATAACAACCCACTGTGTGGTTGCAACATAAACGACTGGCTAGCATTATATTTGGTAAAAAACATTTTAATTGCACTGCTGGATCAGGGCCTTACTCACATAACAGCATCAAGCCAATTTCAATATAAACCAAAAGGAAAATATGCCCATAAATTGCATGCATATGCATGAGTAAAAATTCATATAAACAATACCACTTAAGCAAAGTGCACTTGTTTTTAAAAGACAGAAACGTTCCAGTGGTTAGCTTTAGAGGGGAATAATCTGATAATTAATTCATAAAGTATTTTGAGCCAAGGCTTTCCATTTTCTTTCATTTATAGCTTCACAATGCTCTAAAAAACAATTAGGATTTAATTTTATACTCCCAGAAGTCAAGTGATGTTTAAGTATACAATGTAAACAATTCTGAGCATGACAAAAAGCAGAGGTAATACCATGTTTATGTCTAACGTGCTCGTGGCATTTTAGGGATATTTGGTATCACAAAAACCAAATGCTAATACAGAATTTTATTTTTCTCAGGGAAATAATTACACATGCAAAGGCTTTTTTTAAATATTGGGGAAAAGATTTAGAAGGCTAAATCCATAATCCAGGATAAAATTGTTAATTTCAAATATAAATACTGCAGAGAATGAGCCCCTGAGCCCCTTCCTCCAGACTTTAAGCTTCTGAGTGCTAATTTTACATTTCAATCACATTTCTGCAATTTGAAATGGATCCAATATTGTGCATGAATAATTTACACAAATACATTAAAATGGAAAACCAGTAAACAATTAGTATTGCTAACTATGACTGCATTCAATTTACATTAACTTTTCATTTTGTATGGATAGAGTGTTGCAGTACACATACTGTTTTTTGTCTAACCATATCCCTGAATACTAGTGCCTAGTAGCCTTACAATTTTGTTCTAAATATGTTTATTCTGGAAAAATATTTTTTAAAAATACTTTGGTGATTAACTTTTGTTTACTTTAACACATTTTCCCTTTAAATATCTTGATTTTTAATTATACGTTATGTGTATTAACAGGGGGCTCAATTTCATGCCACGTGGAACTGCAATGAGGGCACACTGTGCCCTGCGGAAACCACACACATGCACACACAAGCACACAATCTGCAGGGCATAGGATCGTGCCCAGTGCCTAGAATTATTATTTGCATAGAAGTAGGATCTAGTGAAGAGATCAAAGCCAAAATTGAAGCTTGTAGCTTTTTCTACTGTACAATACATAGTAAGAGATGGCTTGGCCCCTGCCCTGTGTTAGGTTCTGGGGCCGGCGGTGGGCACTGCGAGCCCATCACCCTCCCTCTGCCGCGAGGCATCTTCGGTTGCCGAGCAACCCGAGGGTCATCAGCTGCAGGAAGCATGGCCGGAGGGGTGTGTCTCGGAGGCATAGGGGTTGGAGGATGCAGCAACACAGGCCGCTCGCATTGCTAGGCAACCAAGTGTGCCGTTGCGGCACAGCGCGGCTCCAGAACCGCACCGCTGCAAAGCCTGGAGGCCGCCCCACCCAGAGCAGCATAGGGGCAGAGTCTGATGGCAGGGTCAGAATGCACAGCACCTGAAGCCCTCAGGGCAGGCACATAAAAGTACCAGCAGGGCCTTCAGTTCCCCATCGGTAATCGTGGAGAGAGGATGGCCCCATCCTGAGAGCTAAGTGTTTCTTGAAATTGTGACCTTGATACTTTAATGACCGTTGGTGTGTGTGTGTTTGTGTGTGTGTGTGTGTATATGTGTGTGTGAGTGTGTGTAAGAATGGGAGTACGAGTGTGCAAGCAACTGCCCCCCCCCCTTTCCCATTACACTCCCTCACTTTGTGCTAGAGCGCCAGGTTGGTGTGTGTGATTACCCTTGAAGACCTTCCCTGACTGTTTCCTCCCCCCCTCCCCCCGGGGTTTGCAGTTGGTGACGGACCCTGAACATGTATGAGTACTGAGCTACAATCCTCCCTTGTGTTCCCCTCCCCCTTGCGTGGGACCCTGACCTCTCTGCCCTATGATGATCTAGGGTTCCTCTCGGCTCAGAGAGATCACCCATATAAGATCCTGAGGGACATTTTTTCCCCGTGATGGGCACCTTGAATCTTGAGAGGGCTGGGAACCCATTCCCCCAAAGGGGTGCGAGGGGACCTCCCCCATCAGTCTCTCTCCCCCACCTAACAGAATTACCGGCATCTATCCCCCCATTTCCCCTCCCTTATCGTGGACCCCTCACAGGATCTAGCAGCACTTATTAGGACGGTCCAGTCATTGGCCTTAGAGGTCAAGGACCTGAGAGACAGACCAAGTACTGGGAGCATGGGAGGAGGAGGGTCCCCCACGCCCCAATCTGGAGGAGCTGGGAGCAGCTGATCCCCCTCCTCAAGAGGCTCTGTTACCGGCACCCTCCCCTCGGGTGCCCAAGGGCCCCAGGCCCAATAAATTCTATGGAGACAGGAAACAGTGTCAAGGGTTTCTTGCCTTGTGTGCCCTGACCTTTCAAACTCAACCCCGAACATATGCTACAGACCAAGCCAAGGTAGCATACATAATTGGGCTTCTGGGTGGGTTGCCCTTGTTTGGGCCACCCCCCTGTTGACCTCCAATAGCACCTTGTTAGGAGATTATAAGGGCTTTGTAAGGGAGTTCAAATTCCTGTTTGACTACCTCTACAGAATTCGAGATGCTGAACAAGTGATCCTACATTTAAAACAAGGCAAAACTCTGTTGCTTGAGTACATCACCCGCTTCCAGGGGTTAGCTATTGACCTAGGTTGGAGCGATCATGTCTTGCGCATATTATTCCGACAGGGACTAAACGATGAACTCAAAGACCAATTAGCATATGTAGCAACCCCTGGGAGCCTCAGTGAGTTGGTCACGCTGACCATACATATAGATGAGAGGCTCATGGGGAGGAAGAGAGAAAAACAAAGGGATACTTTCTGAGGGCTACCACTTCATTCAGTATGGGTGGTTCCCCAGTCCCACTCTCTGACTCGGACCCCCATGGAGTAGAGCCCATGAAGATTGGGGTACAAAGAGGCCCAGGGACGTCCCGGTGAGTCACTCACTCAATTTCAATTTTAATTTTATTATGGCTGGCTTTCGCCTTTGCCATCCAAAAAGCATACATACATATGAATAATACAACATCAAATACCGTAATCAGTCTATATCATTATATACCAATTACTTCAACTATCAACCAATGGCATCAGTCAATCCTTCGTTTAATCCTCTATTTATTGAATTGGCCCAATTTACCAGCTTAGAATTTATAGGAAAATTACTATGGTTGTCTACTAATTATTCTCTCTTCATGACCAATAAGACAAAAGATGCCAGAGCCTTTATTGCCTCTTCCTGAGAGAGTGTTAGCAAATATAAGTAAACCCTTTCTTCATCCAGGGGGGCTCCATCTTTCATCAAGGGGGCCAACCAAGCTTCCCGTAAATCCTCATAAAGAGGACACCTCAATATCAAATGCTCAATGTCCCCAATTTCCCCCATAAAGCACTCACACCTCCTCTGAGTAAAGGGTATATTTTGCAATCTACCCTTAGTGACTGCTGTTGGTACTAACTGGAAACGCAGATAGCTGTAAGCTCGCCGCAAACTTGGATGTATGAGTAGATCTAAGTAAGGTTCATAAGAAAAAATCTGTTTGATCTGACCCAACCTCGGGGCTACTTTCCATGAATTAACAATACTCATATCCTCTTGTTGGGCCAAATCTCTAATCCTCCCACATACTTCAGACTTGATTTCAGAGCAATTTTTTCCTTGGAAATAACTGAATGAAAATCCCAACATACTAATCAACCATCCTAAAGAAACCATCCAAGGATAATTCCTAGGGCCTAGATATTCCAACATTTCCTTAAGGCATCCCAAAGTCAGAGCTCCCTCTTCTTGTTGTAGTAACCTCACCCAATAGCGTACTACAGCCATTCTTACCAAGGCCTGTATTGAAGGGGTACCTGTCTCAGCTCTTACAATAGCCCCCGGGACACTAGGTCCAACCCTCATTGATTTTCTTAGAAACATATTTTGTACCCGTTCCAGGGCCAAAATGTTAGGGAAAGGGACCAATTCCATTCCAAAACTCAGAATTCCTGGAATTTTGGCTTTATACACTGTGAGGAAGGTTGATAGAGGGACCCCCTTAGACAAACACATAGCTTTAATCAGCGCTCTAGCTGCCGTTTTTGCCTTAGTTGCTCTAGTTTGTAGATGTAAATTCCAAGACCCCCGGTTAGACAGAGTGACTCCTAAATAATTAAATGAGGAGACAACAGCTATCCTGCCCAGAGTAGTAACCCAGTCCGGAGAGCGAGCTTTCTTCCCTACTATCAAGATTTTAGACTTGGGGGCATTAACCTCCAAGCCATTATCAAGACAGAATTGTCCAAAGGCTTCCATCGCCCTTCTCATGCCTTTTTCTGATTGCGCAAGGAAAACCAGGTCGTCTGCATATTGAACAAAGCTAACGAAGATCTTACCTATCTTAGCCGCATGTATTTCCTCAGGGTTAATATAATTGCCCAAATCTGACATATACAGGTTAAATAAGAGAGGGGCCAAGACACACCCCTGTCGGACCCCTCTCTTAACTGGGATTAATGTTCCTGTGGCTATTCCCCTCCCGATTTTAATCCTTGCCTCATTATTGGAATATAGTTGAGATATTAAAGCGAGCAATCTACTCTCCACACCTAATTTCCTCAGTTTGTTCCAAAGTTTTATCCTTGGAACACTGTCGAACGCTTTTGTCAGGTCCATAAAGGCTAAATATAACTGGCCTTTTCGAATCTTGCCATATTTATGCATGAGGTGCTGCACAATAAAGCAACAATCAGTTGTTGACTTACCCCTGACAAAGCCAAACTGTTCCAAAGGCACCAAGGATCCGCTTCTTGCCCAATTATCCAAGTGAGTAAGTAGAATCTTAGCAAACAACTTACCCACTATTGAGATCAAGCTAATGGGGCGATAACATGAGGGATCTCTCCGGCTCCCCTTTTTAAATATGGGGACTATCAAGCTTTGTACCCAAGACTCAGGAACCTTCCCTGCTTTAGCCATTTGTAGAAACAGAATAGAAAGGATCTTAGCCCACCAATTGGGGGCTGCCTGTAAGATTTCGGCGGTAATACAATCAGGTCCAGGGGCCTTATTTGTCTTCAAGCTCAATATAGCTTTGAAAACTACTTGAGGGGAGAATTCCTCCGAGGACCAGTACCAGGGAGCCCCTTCTCCCCAATCAGGGACGCTCCCATCCCCTACCTGGCGTTCAGAGTAAAGTTCCCTGAAAAAGATCTCCCAATCAACACCAGAAACTTCTGGCCCTCCAGACTCTGTTCTTGGGTTAATAATAATATTGAGGGAGGTCCAGAAACGACCACTATTACCTGTATCAAAATCCACCTTTATCTTGGCCCACTGCCTTTCGTAATACATAACTTGCTTGTTTTTAAGTAATTTAGAATATACACCCCTCCATAACCTAAATTCCTTCTTTGAACCTTCTGTCTGAGTATTTACCCATTTCCTCCTCAACGCTATTAACCGTTTTTTAACTCTCCTGCACTGGGTATCGAACCACGGACACCCGTGATTCGAAGATCTACTATCAACCCGTGCATACAACGGTTCCAAAATCCCATGTATAATATCCTCATACACACAAATTAACTCATCAATCTCCCCCCCTATCTCAATCTTAGCAACCAATTGCCTGAGGTATGGTAATGCTTGGATCTTACTAATTTCTTGACCCAGGACTGCTGGAGATAATTTCTTAACAGCTCTGATTACAACCGTATTATCATCTCTATGAGGTAAATTATCTTCCTCCCCCAAACAAAAATGTAGAGCCATATGATCACTTTCTGGTCTAATTATTAGCTCTACTATTCCAATCTTACCCCCGGAGTAGGCATCCACCAAAATCCAATCTGGTTTACCTTTACCCTGGGGACCCAAAAAAGTAAATCCCTCATTGGGTTTGTCCAGGTGTTCATCATTCAAAACCCTAAGATTTAATTTTGCTACCAGCCCCTCCAGTAAGATTTTCGAATGGGGATTCCTATAACTTCCATCTCCCCCTTGAGTGCCAGAGAGATCTTGATTAACTCCTTTAAGACCTGGAGTATCCAACTGAACATTCCAGTCACCCATCAGAACTATGGTTGCTTGTGGGTATAGGTCTTCTAACCTCAAAACTTCCTCTTCTATGTACCCCCAGATATCCGAGTTATAATATGGAGAAGTCATGGGGTGTATATATACATTAATCAGCACATACTGATTATGGGCCAACCTACCTAATTTAAGCCAGAATTTTATGAAATTCTGGCCTCTCTGATTTTAGAGGCAAGATATCTTGAGATCTTGACTTTTTAATTAACAAGGCCAAGCCCCTGCAATACGACCTCGATTCCCCTTCTTGACACCCCCATGTAAATAAACATCAAATCCCTTAAGGTCACAAGAAGTCTCCTTCTCTAGCTCCCGGTGAGTCTCTTGAGTCCCTGGACCTCAACTCCTCCATTGTTGGCCCCCAGCACCCGAGGGGGGTTGCCCCACTTGTATGTCCCCCTGACAATACAAATAGACGCCAATTGGTCCGTAATAGCGAAGGCTTTAGTCAACCCTGGAGCATCCGGGAATTTCCTTGACACCCAATATACAACTCGGCACAGATTGCCTCAGGAAGCTAAAGCAAATAGGGAGTTGATACGTACCCTTGATGGGTCCCCTCTAACCTCTGACCCCATCATCTTTTGCACCTCCATACTGAGATGTACTACAGGGATCCATGAAGAACAATTACAGTTCAATGTAATCTCATCTCCCTTGTGATTTTGGGATACCCATGGTTATTGAAACTTAACCCCACAATAGACTGTAAACAATCAATGATACAATTTTCTTCCTACAATTTTCTTCCTGCCACCAGACTTAAGACCTACCCCACCCTAACCAACAGGCTCTAGGGACTCTTACGCAAGCAAGCCCTGAGATGTCTACTAGTAGAATACCCAAGGAATATGTGGCCCTGGTGAGCAACTTTAGTAGACAAGAAGTAGCTGATCTCCCACCACATCACCCATATGACTGCTCCATCGATTTTGTTCCAGGCATGGAGCCACCGTATGGTTGGATTTACTCCTTATCACACCCTGAACTAAGCACGTTGTGGGATTATCTGGATGAGAATCTTTAAAAAGGGATTTCTACGCCACTCCACTTCCCCAGCAGGAGCACCTATATTTTTCATCCTGAAAAGAGGAGATATGTAACCTTGCGTAGACTATTGTTAGATTTTTAAAAATTGTGTGCATGAGTTTTGAATGCATGGTTTTAGGTGGACCAGGCTGAAGTGAGGCTTCTGGACAAATGGCCAACAGATAAATGGCCTAAGAGAAAAACAACCTGCCTCTAGCAAAGTAAAAGAGGTTTCAGCTGAAGTGCTGAAGTGTATCTGGAACATCTATTTTAGAAGTACCAGCCCTCCGAAAAGAGGAACTGAGCCGAAAAGCACCAGCGCAACAGCATAAAAACATCTATTTTGAAGGGTCAATGGAAGATACCACACCTACCAGCAGCAACCTCGAGCAGGTGGCCAGAAAGCCCCTGACAGGTCGGCCGGAGAAAAACAGTTTTGAGGTTCTTGGGTGTGAGCTGTAGCTCCCCAAAGCATGGGATAAATCAAGTTGTTTTTGGAGATCTGTAGACCACATCTTTGACAGAGCATCAACTTGCAAAAGTCCCTAGACAGTTGCCAAACAGGTGGCCAGCGAAAGTAACCAATGAAATGGTGTATAAAAGAAGGCACAAACCCCCTGACTTCAGAGAGACAAAGAAACTAACAAAATGGTGTATAAAAGAAGGCACAAACCCCCTGACTTCAGAGAGACAAAGAAACCTGTCTCTCTGAAGGCAGCTAGAGGCAGCTCCGCGGTAGCCATCTCTCCAGCCTCTTTCAACAAGGTTACTTTGGACCTGGCCAGTTCAAATGTATGCCTGAGTGAGTATGAATGGGATAGATAAATTTTAGAATAATAAGATTAGAAACTAATCTATAAGAATTTTTTTAATTTATGTGTTAGAACCATTTATACTTGGAAAATAAAATCTATCTTTGTTGGTCAGTTTGTGTCCTCTTTATTATATGTTAATGGTAAAACAGAATCCTTTATGTAAGATCCCAGGAACTGATCACTCCTGAGATATTATGGGATAATGATAAACAAGACGGTCACTACTATATTATACTAAAAGGTATATTATGCCATAAGTGGTAGAAGTCCACAACTATATTATAGTAAAAGGTGGTAGGAGTCCACAAGAGACCAATCTTATGCCAGAGACGGTCATAAGTGTATTATAGTAGAAAGGTGGTGGTAAGAGTCCACCAGAGACTGGTCTTATTGATTAAATCCTGATCCATTATCAGAGAGGCTTTTCGGTAGAGGTTGGGACTAGATTAATAGTGTGTTTCCACTGGGGCTCTAACACCTAGACACTTGGTAATCGGTGTCGTGTAAAGTGGAACAAATAAAAGTCCCATAACACTACAGAGGGTTGAACACACTTACCATCAAGAATCAGTACCCGCTGCCTTTAATCCCTGAGTTACTGGATCGCCTGAAGGGTGCTACACTCTTTACAAAACTGGATCTCCGGGGTGCCTATAACTTGGTACGAATCCGGCATGGGAATGAATGGAAAACCACCTTTTGTACCAGATATGGGCACTTTGAGTACCTAGTCATACCACTGGGCCTACGAAACGCTCCCGCCACCTTCTAACACTTGCTCCGGAGTAGCCCCATTCAAGACAATGGGATTACAATGGAAGAAGAGATAGGAGTGCAGCCTTTATCTCTTCTAGCCCTCTTTCATAACACTCTTGAGTCCAACAGGACTAACCATCTTTGCAGGTCTCAGTTCTCCTAACAAAGTAGCACCAAGAGAGCTCAGTGCAGACAAGAAAGAGCTACTGGCTGTCAGTCCTCTAGGAAGATCAGCTCTAAATTGACTCACCATTCAGAGTCCAAGGCTGCTTTCACACAAGATGGTGTCTCCTGCACTTTTCTTCTCCCCGCGATCTTCCCACAAATTTAAAATTGTACAATTAATTTTCTGGGAACCCTTCTCATGAGATGTGCCCCCTAGAATTTTATTTGTGCATTTTCACTAATCACAGTGAACCCTACCATTCTTGCTAGTGCAAATTTCACTACTGCCCTCCCCCTTCTGCCCTGCACCTGCTGCCTGACTAACCTCAGAACAGGGTTGAAATCCACAAGCTGGCAGTGGATTGAAATAAGCAAGCTAGTGGTGAAGCTGGGTGAAATTAACAAGATGGCAGCAGAGCAAAGTGAAATGAACAAGGTGGTTGAAATTAACTAGCCGGGAACAAACCACAGCTCCGTCCTGCTGGTTTGCTGGTTTCTAGGAATGTGTGAACAGAACCAAGTTCGGAAATTTGGTTTGAAAATCGAGTTTGGTTTGAAAGTTTGGTTCGGTCAACCGAACTATTCGAGTTCGGTCGAATTCCAAACTTCCAAACCGAGTTCGTACATTCAAAACCGGGTTTTTTGGCCTTCCAAACCGGTTCGGATTCGACTGAACAGTTAGGTCGAATTCAATTTCGGTTCGAAAGTTCAGTTCAGTCAACCAAACTATTCGAGTTCGGTCCAAACTCTGAACTTCTGAACTGCGTTCACACATCCCTACTGGTTTCCACACTTGTTATATTCCATGATTTGTAATACTAGCAGGTATTTCCACATTCCTAGTTTTGCGCAATCATAATACCATCACTATAAGAGTTGGATTTCAGAGCCCGGTAATGCGCAAGCACTCAAGGCATAACTCGCAGGATGAATGTGGAATAGTGCACTCGCACATGCAGTTAACTTACGGGAGCAAATTATAGTCCTGCAATTAGTGTATCATGTGAAAGCTGCCCAAGTCTTTCATTTCCCTGGGTGTGAGCATGGATGTGGTCAGGCTAAGGCAAACCGCCTTAAAGGACAAGTACTTGTGTTTTAAATACATGTTTTAAAATCCAACAATATATTTAAACTACCAAAACAAATTTAAAAAATCCAAACCCTAAAAAATAAATGTAGAAAAAAATCCAAAATATATTTAAAATACCCAGACAACCAAATGCTAAAAAAATAAAAAATAAAATAAAAAAATCATTAAAAATAAAAAAATCATTAAAAATAAATAAAAACAAAAATTGAATAAATAGAAAAGTAAGTTTAAAAAAATATTACTCACCTAAAGGAAGGATCCAGTTGTCCTTTGCAGCAGTCTGTGAACTGGGCCAAATCTTCTGTTCTGTCTTCCCCCTCCCATCTGGTAAAGAGGGGAGGAGGGAGAGAGAGCTCCTGAGGTTGGAAAAAATGCTCTAAACCACCTTACGGGCCATTCTAGAAGCCCCTGGCACCTCCCCCAGCCCCCCAGAGAGCACTGCTTCCCCAGGATGGTGTCCAGAGCATGTGCAGTGAGGGGTCTGGGGGACTCCCCTTCCTTCCTGTCTCCGCCCCTCCCACCCCCCAGGGAAGCAGGAGGGAGGAGGAGGAGAAAGTGTCATCCACTTCCCTGTGTAGGTCGTGTGCTATGCAGGGAGGGTCTTCAGTCTTCAGGTGGAGGGAGGCTGAGAAGGAAGAAGAGGCATCCCCCACCTCCCCACACTGGTCCTGTGCATCACGTGGGGAGGCTCCTCAGCCCAGCCACCCCAGTTGGTTCCTGGTCGGCACCAGCACCAATCAGTTCATTGGCCCTGGTGCGCAGCGAGGACCCAACAGGGGAGGCCTAGTTAGAAGAGCCTCCCAGCCATGCAACACACAGGACCTGCTCAGGGAGGCAACACAGGGCAGTCTGAGGGGTTTCAGGATGGCGTCCACCATAACACCCCAAGGGAGGATCCTTCCCTGAGTGCCATCACCCTCCATCTAACATAATTGGTAATAGAAAGATGTGTTCAAGGAGAGGTATAATCACTTGTCGTGAGAGGTGGGGTTTGGAGGGCTGCTGATCAAGGGCTAAGTGACCCCCAGCTTCAACTCTAGCCCTCAGTGGTCTGGCCAGCAGCACCAGCTCAGTAGGATAGCACCGATCCCTAGCTTGAGGCACTGGCCGCCACTCCCTCTGGACTCTGGTTAGATTGAGGTCCTGGTTGGTTTAATGTTTTGGCAATGCTGTCTGCTCAGGAATTGAAGAGTTAATGGACCTGGCAAATTGAAGGGAGTTTTCGCAGAGTTCCCCCCACCCCCATTTTCCAGGATGAATTTTTGGCTAAAAAAGAATTGAAGCCTTTTTGACCCAAATGTTTTGCCACCTTGTTTTGCACTATGGGGACAATCAGTATTGCATATTCTGTTTATGTAAACAGAAATTTCTATAGAAACATTTGCTATAATCACTTTCAATCTCTTATCCACTATGCAATATGTCTCCGCCCCAAAGTTCTAAAAGGAGCCTCTCCATAAACTTGTACACCCAGTAAAGCTTTAGAGAATGAAATTACATCCTGAAACAAATACTTCTCAGAAACACAATAGTACAGCATTGACAAGTTGAAACTTCCCTGCTAAGAAAATACTTAAAAATCCCACAAAATCTTCAGCTATGGAAGGCACTCTACCTGAAATCTGAGAAATTAAAAATAGAAAACCAATAAATTCTATGCCACAAATATTTAGACAGTCATATTATCAGATCTTGACTATAAATGTGGTACGTTATAAAGGTTTTTTTTATCACTACAGCAAATGTCTAATAAGTCATTAGACTCAAATTCTTAACCTATGAGGCATTCATGCTATGGATATTCATATAAGACAAAAATACCAATATTATGGTTTCATTGTCTGTTATTTTTTAGCAACATCTGCTCAGTGTACAGCTTGGATTTCTGACTTGCCTGATGAAGGATCCTGTGAGGTCCGAAAGCTTGCAATCCTCCACCAACCCAAGCTAGTCCAATAAAATTATCTCTACACTACTTTGTCTCTACAACCTATTTTTGGGACCAACATGGCAAACACATCTCTCTGATTTTTTAGCATGAGTCCGAAACCAAGATTTTGTAACCAAGAAAATCCATTCCCTCTAAAAAGATTTCCTGTTGCTTTTTCACTATTACAGCAGTTTGTTATATAAAAAAGATGCTTGGTTTATAAAATAATTGTCACCTGTTTCATGCCACTAGGGGTGCTTTCAGAAGTGACCTTTCTCACTGCTGTCACGGACTTACACAGGCAGTGGTGGGAGCCATCACTCAGGTTGGGAATCAGCCCGACCACCAAATTAACATCACGCGTTCCAGGCCGTTATGCATGGATGTGCATCCAACCAGCCCCACCCCATGCTGTGTGCAGCAGCCCATCCACCCCCCAGCTGACAGGCAGTCATGGTGGTCATTGTTAATATTGGTCCCTTTTCATCATTTCCTATCAATTTCATCACTTTCCAGCATTTTCCATAACTTTATGGCATTTTTTGTCACTTTCTGGGACTTTGGGGGACTTTTAGAGCAGTTTTCCAGCAATTTCCAACACTTAACTGGCACATCTGCATCTCCACAGCCCATGGGGTGCATGCAGGGTGCACACAAGGCTAGGGATCAGACCCATAGCAGCTTTGTTCAACTCACAAAAAATAACAACAAATGGCAAAAACAGCAGAGAAGCTGGTAAGTTTCTGCATCGCACAAATAAAGACGAATGACATGTTTTCCAATGGAAGCAGCATTTGTTGTGATTTGCCATTTCTGGTCTAGCAGGGCTGTATTTGGGTTGGACGTTTTGTGAGAACACTGGGCAGGGCATGTAGGAAGCAGGGGTTCTAGACTGAGGTTTTAACTATGTCCTGAAGATCCAATTAAAATATATATTAGGCTTAGGAGTTTTTTAGGTTTGTTCAGAGTTTTGTGTTGTTGTTTTGGATTTGGTTTACAGTGCAACTTCTATAACCCTCTTGCTTTACATCAGGAAAAAACAGGAAATAATGTATTTATTTTTGCTGAATTTTTCTAACAACAAAGAAAAAGTGAGCATTAAATCAGAATGTTCAGGCTGTGTTTCTTTTACCAAAGAACAACCCTGACTGTGTTGTTCATTTCAAAGGGTGTTGTCCTTAATTTCAAGAGGCTGTCCCTCATTTTGGATTCTAGGAGTTAAAAGGCATGCCATGACCAAATGGCAGCTGGAAAGAACTGAGACAAAGGGAGGCTACAACTCCTCTTTTATGTCCTCCCCTCAGCATGTCAAGCAGAGCACATTGTAAAGCAGAGCACACTGTAAGTTCAGGAGCACTCTCCTGCAGGGCTGCTTATAGAAAATTATGGGCCTTGCCTGTGCAAGGGCACTCATCCTAGAGCTTCCAAACATTTTAGAAAATGATCTTAGATTCTATACCTAGCAATTTAAACAAAGAACTTCCTACCTTTGGGTGCCTCTTGCCCATCTGTTTTGTTGGATCTTTGGCTGGATCATACGGAGCAACCCCAGGATATATTTTTTGCTCCATGCCTTCTTGAACAGCTCTCTGAGTAGGCCCCTCTAATCCATCCTTCCTTTCACACATGTGACCTGCTGTGAAACAAGAACAATTTTCTCCTGTTGGAATTTATTTCTCTTTTGATTACTTCTGAAAATATCTTAGTATAATCATCAATAACTTTAACATGAACAGTTACACAAAATTAAAATAATAAATACTACAGGGAATCATGCCTCTAAACCCTCCTGCACATCATCAACCTCTCCCTCTCTACCAGCTCCTTCCCCACTGCCTTTAAACATGCCACTGTCTCCCCCATCCTCAAAAAGTCCACTCTGGATCCCTCTGAACCCTCTAATTACCATCCTGTCTCGCTCCTCCATTTTGCTTCCAAACTCCTTGAACGGGTTGTCTACTCCCGTTGCCACGACCTCCTCTCCGCCAACTCCTCCCTTGACCCCCTCCAATCTGGCTTCTACCCCTTTCACTCCACTGAAACTGCTCTGGCTAAGATCACCAATGATCTTCTTGTGGCTAAATCCAACCACCTTTACTCTATTCTTGTCCTCCTGGATCTCTCTGCTGCCTTCGACACTGTTGACCATTCCCTCCTGCTTGAATTGCTCCACTCCCTTGGATTCCGGGACTCTGTCCTCAACTGGTTCTCCTCCTACCTCTCTGACTGCTCCTTCAATGTATCTCTTCCTAACTCCTCCCTCTCCTCCTCCCTACC